>CM038725.1:11902588-12197588 GCA_021613375.1 Megaleporinus macrocephalus | reverse complement strand
GGTTTTAGTGTTTCTCCTTCTGAAGAGTTTTATAGAGTTCAGGTTTTAGTGTTTCTCCTACTGAAGAATTTTATAGAGTTCAGGTTTTAGTGATTCTCCTACTGTAGAGCTCTACAGGTTTTAGTGTTTCTCCTACTGAAGAGTTTTATAGAGTTCAGGGTTTAGTTTTTCTCCTGCTGAAGAGTTTTATAGAGCTCATGTTTTGGTGTTCTCCTACTGTAGAGCTCTACAGGTTTTAGTTTTTCTCCTGCTGAAGAGTTTTAGAGCTCAAGTTTTGGTGTTCTCCTACTGTAGAGCTCTACAGGTTTTAGTGTTTCTCCTACGGAAGAGTTTTATAGAGTTCAGGTTTTAGTGATTCTCCTACTGATGAGTTTTATAGAGTTCAGGTTTTAGTGTTTCTCCTACTGAAGAGTTTTATAGAGTTCAGGTTTTAGTGATTCTCCTACTGAAGATCTCTACAGGTTTTAGTGTTTCTCCTACTGAAGAATTTTATAGAGTTCAGAGCCTACTGTAGAGCTCTACAGGTTTTAGTGTTTCTCCTACTGAAGAGTTTTATAGAGTTCAGGTTTTAGTGTTTCTCCTACTGAAGAGTTTTATAGAGTTCAGGTTTTAGTGATTCTCCTACTGAAGAGCTCTAGAGGTTTTAGTGTTTCTCCTACTGAAGAGCTCTAGAGGTTTTAGTGATTCTCCTACTGAAGAGCTCTAGAGGTTTTAGTGTTTCTCCTACTGAAGAATTTTATAGAGTTCAGGTTTTAGTGATTCTCCTACTGAAGAGCTCTACAGGTTTTAGTGTTTCTTCTACTGAAGAGTTTTATAGAGTTCAGGTTTTGGTGTTTCTCCTACTGTAGAGCTCTACAGGTTTTAGTGTTTCTCCTACTGAAGAGTTTTATAGAGTTCAGGTTTTAGTGTTTCTCCTACTGAAGAGTTTTATAGAGTTCAGGTTTTAGTGTTTCTCCTACTGAAGAGTTTTATAGAGTTCAGGTTTTAGTGTTTCTCCTACTGAAAAGTTTTATAGAGTTCAGGTTTTAGTGTTTCTCCTACTGAAAAGTTTTATAGAGTTCAGGTTTTAGTGTTTCTCCTACTGAAGAGTTTTATAGAGTTTAGGGTTTAGTTTTTCTCTTTTCTAGTGAAAACTCGTTCCGGCTTTATTTTCCCAATAGCCGCTCGGCTTCCTCCTCTGTGCGTCACTCCCTTGCTGAAGCCTCTTCCTGGTTGAGAAACAGAGCGGTGTGTCTGTGTGTGAGTGTGTGTGTTAGTGTGTGAGTGTGTGTGTGTGTGAGTGTGTGTGTGATAGACAGAGTGTGTGTAAAGCGCATCCATTCAGTCGAGCTCGGAGAGGAACTCAAGGTACAGTATCTCGTTGAAACATCTCATATCTGATCATCTGCTGCTGTAACGCGCTGGTCTGCAGTGCTTTACTGTCTGTAGTTAATCGCAGCGACAGGCTCGACCGCTGTCTTCAAATTCACTTACACCGATCAGACTGTTCTGTTTACTTCTTCAAACCAGCCTAACACTAAAGCCTGAGTGGTGTAAGTTATTGGTCAGAGTTTAGTTCGTTGTCTAGCTTCATGTGAGCGACGGTGGCGCTTACTTGACATGTGACTCGAGAACGTAAAAGTTTAGTAACTTAAAAGTGGATCTTCACCGATGTTTCAGAATTTCTCAGTAAATAAACGGTTAACATGTCAGAAAAACCCCGGTGTGGTTTGATGTGTATTGTTTAAACGTTTAAAGCTTCTAAAAGCTCCATGACATACTTTATTGGATGAAATGGTAATGAATAGGGCTGCAGAGATATATGATACTCAGTATCGTTATTGGTCTGGTACATTCTTAAAGGGTTATTCGATATGATCTATTAGCATAAAAAAAAATCTTTTTACAGTTTAAAACTCATTTTGAAGGTTTGATGTTGCTGACTGATCATAAATCTGTAAAAAAGTTTAAATAAAAAAGAAACAAGCTCTGCATAACTGCGTCATATAGGGGGCTATGAGTAGAATAATTCTTTTACAGTTTAAGAGTGATGTTGTTTTAGATGGTTAAGCAAAGTACATGCAGACAAATGTATTAATATCAGTTTAGTTGTTTAACAGAGGGTAACTGGTAAGTGCAGTAGAAGGAACTATATAGGGCATGAATAAGTGCCATTAATCCACTCCTAATTATGAATACACAGCATGAGACAAGTCTGAGACATTGTTATATGATAGTTTTATCATTAATATTAGGCCTGTAATGTATTTTAATACATATACAAGATGACAGGCTACATAAAGATAGCTCCAATGAAAACTAGTCTCCAAAGAGTTTCTATTATTTTATTATCAACATTACATGTAACAACCCAGAAGGTGTGTGGGGGGTCTCTAGTGGTTTTGGATAGTACATGTAATAGCTATATTTGTGTTGTGGACATTTGCGGACACAAGTTTCTGTACAAATGAACCATTTCACACTAAACCAATCTGAATGAGTTTGCTTATATTTTAGCCACTGAATTATGTAGAAAATTTTGGTGGAGTTCTCCTTTAGGTTGTGTGCGTACTTCCGTGTTTTAACTTTAAGCAATGCAGATTGGCTAAACGTTTCCCAGTGTTTTAGGCGGCAAAGGGTCATGTTTGAGTGTGAAGTACTTGCTAGTACTGGACTCACCTTTGCTCCTCTACTCTGGGCTCACTCCTTGAAGATGGCCTTCTAGACATTAGGGAGTTGTGGAACATTTCCTGGTAGTATTGTGGAGTGCATGAAAGACTAACTTCCTTATAGCGCTTCAGTACTTAATCCATCACCCATTTTAATATAAGTAGATGTTCAGAAGTTTGTAGAAATCTACTGATCCAGCAGTTCCTCTTTCCAACATGTGTAACAGGGTGTACTGTTGTCATTATTCTAACTCCACTGCTAAGTAGCCTGCATTCTTAGGAATTAGTTTCATCTCTGTGGGCACAGGAGATGCTTTGAGGGTCCTCCACAGCTGTTTACTTCTGAGGAGACCAGTGAAGGGAGGAGTTATGGCCGAGGAGAAGAGTTCTGCCGAGGACGGTCACTCTTCCAGAGTCATTAGGGTGGTGTTTCTGGCCCTTCTGCTGGATCTGCTGGGCTTTACGTTAATACTCCCACTGCTCCCCTCCATCTTGGACCACTACAGTCAAACAGGGGTGAGACATCACTCTTTTTTGTTCACTGTTGTGGCGTTATTGCTTTGAAAAAATGGAAAAAGAGTTCCAGAGTTATAACAGTGTATCCTGTACGCAGAGATGCAAGGCATAAATTTGTTGTGTTGTCTTATTGAGCTTAGATCTATCTGATTCATTTCCCCACTGCTCACTTGAAGATGTACAGAAACATGTATGTTTGTTTTTAAAAGATTCTGAGGCTGTAGAAATGTTATATATATATATATATTCTCCAGAAGTTTAATTTAAAAACAAGACAATGCAAAGTAGCATGGAGTAATATACAAAGTTGTGTGTTAGGGACCTTTTTGTTCACGTAAATGATCTTTAAAGTCTTAAGGCCTGGAGAACACGGCAGAGGGAGAAACTCTCTCTCACAGAAACCCCTTTATCTCACCTGCCTGAAACACTTTGTTGGAATTTTATGACGTCATCTTGTAACACAATCCTAATTTTGCGCCAACCTCCTCATTTTCCTGCAACTACTGGAGGCTGTGTGAGGGAGTAATTGTCCTTGTGGTTGACTAGTCAGCACAGTGTGGGCAAGCTGACCAATCAGAGCACACTTGGCCCATTAGGGTGTGGGGGAGTCTTAAACCGAGGGTAAATACAAACGTACAGCATGAGAAAAATATTGTGTTCTATAAAAACTGAAGTATGTAAGTAAAAAAAAGATCACTGGCTTCCACAAAATAGGACTATTGAGTCAAGTCAAGTTTATTTGTGTAGCACTTTTTACAACGATGTTGTTTTAAAGCAGCTTTACAGAGTTTTAAAAACAGACACTTACAACAAATATCTCTCAGTGAGCAAGCCAGAGGCAACAGTGGCAACTCCCTCAGACTGGAGAAAGAAACCTTGGGAGGAACCAAGACTCACAAGGGGAGACCCATCCTTCTCTGGTCAAACAGTGTTTACAGTTAAATAAACTAAATACCAAAGAAAAGAGTCTCTGTTTGAAATCTGGATAGCAAAGCTTTAGAAGCTGCACAGGTAGAGGGAGTCTCTGACTTTATGTAAAGAACGTGAGCTGAAACAGTCCCATCCTATCTCAATGCTGGTGCATCTGGATGGCATAGTGATGTAACTGAGGAAGATTGTATACAGTTTTAAATTTCGATATGGAGAGAATAATTCAATAACTAAACTTTACCATACCTGAAGTTCTTCCTCCTCCAATTTAAGATCCTGTAAATTTTTTCTTTCTTAGTTTCTAGTTCCCACTACTAACCTGTCAGTCCTACCTCTGTTTAGGGGTGTTCAGTCTTATTCGTAATAAGCTGTTGTGGCAGCAGGTTTTCAATCCAAACAGGCAGAAAAACACCTGATTCACTGTGTTTAAAGAAATAGTCTCAGTCTTCAAACAGCCCAGATGTTTGCATAATTCAGTCCTTGACATGTTACAAAGCCGTTCAGAGTGGTTTGGGGAAGTTTAGATTTGTTTATTGTGTTGCTGATAGGAATCTGGTTTTTGCATATTGAACTTTCCAACAAACTGTAGTTACTTTTCTCTTATCTGTTTAAACAGGATGGCGTGTACCAGTCACTGCAAAGCATTGTGGACTGGTTCAGAGAGATTGTAGGAGTTCCTATGGAAACCAAATACAACAGTGTACTTTTTGGGGGTAATGATTTGACCTTTCGTTTATTTGTATCACTTGAGCAGCTTGTGTCCAGCAGGGAGTGATTGACCGTTTTCTCCTTGTTCTACTTCTCAGGTCTCATTGGCTCGCTGTACTCTCTGCTGCAGTTCCTTTCCTCTCCTGTGATTGGAGCTGCCTCAGACAAACATGGGAGAAGACCACTGCTGCTGTTAACTACTGTGAGTAGAGTAGAGTCCATTCTATGAATGTTTGATATTTGACCACAGTGCAACCACAGTAGGACTGCATGATACGGTCATACAACTTGTTTGATGTCACGATCGCAATATTAGACACGATAAAGCATTATTAAAAAAGGATCAAAAACACTCAAACAAGATAAAAATAACAGAATACTAGTATCTACCTACATCAGATATTTCAATACGTTTTTGAGTACTTTACAGCTCGACAAGAGTACAAGCTCGCTGTTTTGAAGCATCAAGAGCTATTTTACTGCTAATGGCTCCCCCTTGTGGAAACATGAGTATATATATATATATATATATATATATATATATATATATATATATATATATATATATATATATATATATATATATATATATATATATACACACACACACACACAGGGGTTGGACAATGAACACCACAATAATTTATTAGTATGGTATAGGGCCTCCTTTTGCGGCCAATACAGCATCAATTGGTCTTGGGAATGACATATACAAGTCCTGCACAGTGATCAGAGGGATTTTAAGCCATTCTTCTTGCAGGACAGTGTCCAGGTCACTACGTGATGCTGGTGGAGGAAAACGTTTCCTGACTCGCTCCTCCAAAACACCCCAAAGTGGCTTAATAATATTTAGATCTGGTGACTGTGCAGGCCATGGGAGATGTTCAACTTCACTTTCTTCTTCATCAAACCAATCTTTCACCAGTCTCGCTGTGTGTATTGGTGCATTGTCATCCTGATACACGGCACCGCCTTCAGAATGCAATGTTTGAAGTATTGGATGCACATGGTCCTCCAGAATGGTTCGGTAGTCCTTGGCAGTGTCCAACACCTGTATATATATATATTAAAATATTGTGACAGTAGTCATTTCTTTACAGAATTCTACGGCCATGCATTTTACACAGAGAGAGTAGTTTTTGCGCTGTGCTCGCACATTGAAAGAGTGTATTGCTTTAACGGGCAGGCACTAGCTCCAACTGAGTACGTACTGATCAAGTACGCAATTTCAGATTTCAGACCAGTTTGTGCCTTAACAATGTGTTTATTGCATACAGCCAAATTGCGATTCTAATTTGTTTGTCTCTCTGCTTCCAGGTGGGGCTGATATTCTCCTACGTTCTGTGGGCGGTTTCCCACAGCTTCAGTATTTTCCTCCTGTCTCGTGTAGTGGGAGGAATATGTAAGGGGAATGTCAGCCTCTGCACTGCTGTTGTGGCTGACCTGCCTTGCCCTAAAGCAAGAAGCAGAGGAATGGTGAGGCATAAGTGCTGGCTGATTTCTTTCAAAACATCAAACACATCATTAAAGTACATTTCAAAGACCACATAGTTAAAATAAATGTTCAGCCTATATTTATATATGTAGGCTATACTCATTTACAGTGAAACCAGACAATAAACAAACATTAACAAACAATTGACGCCAGCAAACTGAGTGTTACAGAGTGTTCTGTTATTAATTCCCAGTTTTTCCCTGTTTGGTATATGTGCTCGGCGCCTGGTGGGCGATCCGGTTAAATGAAATAATTTCCATAATTATAAGGGATATTAGTCATTCTATTAAATACATTCAAACTACAGTCCCACAGTAAAAATGAAAACAAATAAATAAACAAACAACAAAAAATTAATTATTTAGACTTTTCTGTTTTTATTACATATTTTATTTTTATTTGATGCCAATTTCTTATGAGTTTTTCTTCTATTTCTTTAGAAATCTTCATATTCGTATTGTCTTACTGATTTCGACCTATTTTAGCTTGAAATTTGCAAACTCTCTTTAGCGTCACTGTAAACAAGGGTTAGGGTTAGGGTTAAAACAAAAAACCTTTCTAAATGCTAATTAAAACTTAACTCTATAACACAGCAGTGCCAGTTTATTTGTTAGCTGTGCAACTATTTATAGGGTTTTTTTGCCTATATGTAACATATACATTATTAGCATTAGCATTTTTTTTCAATATGTATATTTTATATGTTACTAATCATTAGTCACAATAATTTATGACAAATAATCATCAGCAAAAATAAAAGTGGCTCCAACGTGATGGCGCACTGCCAACGTGGACCAACCAACTTTTTCATGCAGTAATGATTAAAATAGTTAGTAAAGGGAATGAATCTCAGAGCTGAGTTAGATGTTCTAAGGTTTATGGGTAATAGCAGATGTCTGCATATCACCGCACCATAATCGAGAACAGATTTCAGTCAATACTTCTATTGTGTATTAGGAAACTTTTTTAAATTTAATAAAAGAAGTTTTGTCCCAACTCATTTGCAAGCTTACTGATATCACATTTAATAATGATTTGTACTTGTCATTTCCTCACTAGGCGATGATTGGTGTTGCCTTTTCCTTGGGCTTCACTTTGGGTCCGATAATGGGAGCCTACTTTGTGCTGAAGCTGGTGAATACTGAGCTTTTCTATCAGGGCCCTGCATTACTGGCAGTGTTCTTCTCCATAGCAGACCTGCTCTTCATCTTTCTTATGCTGCCAGAAACGTTGCACAAGGACAGTAAGGTATGAAAATATACAGATTTGAGTATAAGAAATAAATTATGAGCACTTTCTTGTCATATTAATCAGTCAGTTATGTCATATTATGTGGATATATATATTTAAAAATATTTAAAATTCAATGTTATTATTTAAATACTTGATATAAATATTTGAGTAACTAGCTATAATAATTATGTAATTATGTATATATAGGTCAATGACTGTAATAACTGTATCGGCTAATATCTAACTGAACCACAATGTAGAGATACAATCATAATACTTGACTAATTGAGTTGCTTAAATTCCTCATATAGTTGATATATTTGATGTAGAGGTGGGTGATACTGCTGTACTTTTACATTACATGATGTCATGCTGTTTTATTATTTCTGACATTTAATCCTTTGAAACAGAGAAAAAAAATGTACAGTAGAATTTTACAGCTACTATCAAAATTTGTAAACACGGTCATCTTTGTTTTATATTCAGTATATTGTGTAGCACTAAACCCACTAAATAATTTAACCCAATTTATAATAAAACATGCAGTTGGTTAGCATTTTACAGCTCCTGACAATACACACGATATGTTTAGAATATAATACTGTAATTTATCACTATATATATATATTGTCACTGTCCAAAGAAAAACAAGTATCTGGAACCAGAATTTTAGAGCATTTCTATTGGTCCATTCATCATGAAATTTTTACACAATGTAAATGCAAATTACAGGTGCTGCGTTCAAATGATATATATATATATATATATATATATATATATATATATATTTTTTTTTTTTTTTTTTTTTTTTTTTCCCTAGTCCTAAATTGATGGGTGTCTTTTTCCCTGACAAAGGGCTCTGACAACTCAGGTGTTCAGGAGGTTGGGGATCTCCTCAGTCCAGTGGCCCTCTTCAACTTCTCTGCAGTCACAAGAACAAAAGAACCTCCGTCTGAACAACGTACGCTTATTTTTACGTTTGCAGTTTTAATGCATAACGCACACATATTCTGGTGATAGAACATGATTTTAATCCTTAGGTCTGTGTTATATTGCCAGAAATTTGTAACATTTTCTATGTAAATAACTACCCGACTAAAGCCTGTTGTGATTTTTATTTTTTGTACCAGCAACCAACACAGTGTTTTTCCTTCTTACGTTTTTTTTTTTTGCTTTTTTTCTCATTATTTCCACACCAGGGATGCAAAATCTTAAGATTCTGGGCTGGGTGTATTTCACATACCTCTTCCTTTTCTCTGGACTGGAGTTTACTTTGAGCTTCTTGACCCATCAGCGCTTTCACTTCTCCAGGTAAGCATCGCTGTTGCTGCTGGAACAAATCATTTCGTTTTTGGCATAATTTTAAAATGCATTTTGTGTAAATTTGTGATGAACGAACCTGAAGAAATGGCCTAAAATGACTTGGAATTCTGGTTACATTGATTTACAAGTACATTTTTGTTTTCTCTTATATAGTTTTTAAGATAGTAGTTATGTACTTCATGGACAATTGCTGTTGTATTGAGATTTAATATCATTTTTTTTTCTTTGTTGTGGTCATTTGTCTTCTGGTTGTCTGATACAGTCTCCCAAAAGAATAGTTCTGATGCATCAACATTAGATTAATCACAGTAAAATGTATTATGTGCAAGTGCTACTGTTTTTCCTATCACTCTATAAAAGAAGCAGGGTGTTGCTGTATTGTTGGTCTCACTGTGATCTGAGTGAACATCAGTATGTAATCAGATTGCTGTTCAGATCAATATGGGCTTTTTGCTGAATTAGTTCATCAGAGGAATGATAAAGGGTAAGTCGTGTGTGAATAGGGGTGAAAGATTATTTGTTGTAATTTTAATTATAGCCTATTATATTAACACTTGGAGCTTTTCTTAAGCTTATAGAGAAAATGGAGCTTGTGCTCTGCCTGTTAATGAGTTAGATCTAACAAAAGCAACTGTTATGGCCAGCTTGTTCTCACAGACCTCAACTTAAAAGAATGGGCACAACACCGGACTCACTTATAATAAACAAAGAATTTATTAAAATAAATAAGATGTAGAGAGAGAGCGAGAGAGAACCCTAGACAGTGCAACAACCTGCACAAACCCACACTGCCCCCGCAGGCCGAGCAGGCACCAGCACACAGGGTCAACACACAACCAAACACCCTTTTTAAAGATAAACAATATGATGATATTTTATTGTTATCATGATACGTTTTGTTATTGTGATAAACTATCTGGCAGTCTGATGTATTACATTTTACATTTAAAAAAACAAAAAACAAAAACATATATAACAGGCCTTAAATTTTTAGAAATGTTAAATTGTAGTCAGTATTGGTTAGAGAAATAGCAAGAACACCCATTCTGAATATTTTTTGTTCTTACATTTGTAACTATTGTAAAATGTTATCTTTTTCTCTCAGCATGCAACAGGGCAAGATGTTCTTCTTCATTGGCATTACTATGGCAACGATCCAGGGAGGATACGCTCGCAGGATCCAGCCAGGCCGCCAGATCCAGACAGTTCGCATGGTATGGTGCCTGTATTCATATAGTCATTCTGTCTCAGCACCATGAAAATATTATTCTAAATGAAATTACACAGTATTGTCAGTTATGCACAATTGAACACTTGGAAATATATCATTACTGATTTTTTTTGCAGGCAATAATATTACTTATTCCAGCCTTCCTGCTCATTGGCCTAGCACAAAATTTGACAGTACTATACAGCGGCCTGTTTTTATACTCGTTCGGTAAGCACAGACTGATCTTTGTTGACAGTGTTTAATAAGAAATATATCTATATATATATATCTATCTATAACGTTATCAACTTCTGTGCACTTTTCTCTTATATACAGCCGCTGCTATTGTTGTGCCGTGTCTTTCAGCGCAAGTCTCTGGACATGGTGAGTATGTGGACTTCCAGCTGTAGGGACAAAAACTGAAAGAGTGTATTAACAATAATGATAATGTTGTTGTCAGGAGAAATTCTTTTATTTCGAAAGAAGTAGCTTTATAGGAAAGAATAAAACATCCTCAACTTATAGCAATGTAAATTAAGAAGATTGTATTCAAAGTGATTTTTATATAGTTTCACTCACCATGAAATAGAATATAAAAACAATGAAAATAAAAATATACAAGGTTTTATCCAATTGATATACTTTTTGTATAGCACTTTTCATATATTAGATTTAAAAGAGATTTTAATACAAATAGAACAATAATAATACCGTCACATATAAGTGATTGTGTAATTTAACAGAATTTAAATTAAGTTAAAAATAGTAAATAAATAAATAAAAAAAAGGATGCACTTCCAAAAATATTGTGGCTATGCAATAGGACAGAGACAGATAGTCGATGGGAATTTAAATTTACTAACAATAAGGAGATAATTGGGCAACCGTCCAGACAGGGTGAAGCAACTAAGCTAAAAAGCTAAAAGGAAAAGGATAAATACAAAAATTCAAGTATAACCCCGTAAGAATTATAAAGAGTTTTATTCCTCCCTAGTTCCTGAATAAAAAGTTTTAGGATGTGGACATACAGATGAGCTTACCTTATATATATATATATATTGTAGAAAAATGATTCCACACAGAGTAAATGTGTCAAAGATTGAAAATATCTCATTTAAACTGATTTGTTTGACACACAGTGTGATTGCATAATCCCTAACAATCACACACATTTACTTCTCTTTCTTTCTTTACAACATTGCTATAAAAAATAGCATTGAAAAATGAGAGATTATAAGTAAAGCATATTTTTAGAGGGTAAATTAGTATTAATTAAGCTAAAGATCATGTTTATAGAGAAAACATATTGCGGTTCCTTACATGTGTACATGTGTACATAAGGACCTGCTGCCCTGTAGTTTGACATCCAATTACAAAAGAAGCCAGTGGGCTTTCAGATTATGTTGAAAATCCTATAATATCTTGTTTAAAGTGAATGACCTGTTCTCTGTTTTTGACCTACCTAGTATTCTACCATGAATAACTGTGTAAATGCTGTCTTCGTTGCATCAGGCACTGCCAGTCAGAAGGGCACAGTGATGGGTATTCTCCGCAGTCTGGGAGCGCTGGCTCGAGCGTTGGGGCCAATTGTTGCCTCCTCAGGTGACTCATCACTTATCATGTATCATGTAGTTGAAAAGAAGAAGCTGGAAACACTCTTTACTTTTGTCAATGTAGCTTAGTGTACCGCCACAAGCTCTCCAGGAAGTGACTGACCTATTTTCACACTGAATGTATGAATAATGTTTTTTAGGTGAATTCTTCCTGTTCTAGATAATCCAGATATCTTAAAAGAGTCCATGCAGGAACAGTTTCTAAACATGAATGGGTGTGGTTAAACTGCTGTCGACTGAATAGGGGGATGTATGAGCACTACTATGCAGGAGATTGGATTGCTGTTCAAAAGCCTGTTTTCAGTCATATAAAGCCAATATACTCTGATTGGTCACCTAGCCTACTCGGTTCTGAATGAATGTGGTAGTGGCAAGTTCTGCCGCTACAGACGATCAGTATGCATTGTGTTGTGAGATGATATCAGAGAAACAGACTGGAATTCCAACTTGTTGAGGAATTAAAATATGTTTTAGTGAATGGGTAGTCATATTCCACACTATGTATTATTTATACCACATATACACCATCTTTAATGGTCAGGACCTGAGTAGATATTATTTGGGTGCAGTGACACTGACATGGTGGTGTTGTGTTAGTGTGTTGTGCTGGTATGAGTGGATCTGGAGTGTTTAAACCCCTCAGTGTCACTGCTGGACTGAGAATAGTCCACCGACCAGCAACATCCAGCCAATAGTGTCCAGTGGGCAGCTTCCTGTGAGCACTGATGAAGGACTAGACAATGACCAACACAAACTGTGCAGCAACGGACTTTAAGTCTACATGGTGGACTAGCAAGGTAGGAGTGTCTAATAGAGTGGATAGCAGCACTGTTGTGTCTGATCCACTCATGCCAGCACAACACACTAACACACCACCACCATGTCAGTGACACTGCACCCAAATAATATCTACTCTGGTCCTGACCATTAAAGAACAGAGTTAAAAGAGTTGATTGGTGTATATATAGTATAAATAATGCATAGTGTGGAATTAAATATGACTAACCATTCACTAAAACATATTTTAATGTCTCAACAAGTTGGAATTCCAGTCTGTTTCTCTGATATCACACAACACACACCAACACACCACCACATCAGCGTCACTGCAGTGCGGAGAACGGCCCACCACCCAAATAATATCTACTCTGTGGTGTTTTTTTCCAGTGATTTGGGCCCTTCCAAGATATATAAGTGCTTGTGTGTTATATTCACAAGTTTATCACTCTGATATTTTCTTTGCAGTGTACTGGCTGGCTGGAGCTGAGATGTGCTTTGCCATGAGTTCAGCCTTCTTCGTCGCTCCTTTGCTCTTGCTGAGCAGACTAGAGAAGCACAAAGAGGACTAAGAACAACGATGCTGCTTTCAGATAAATACCTATAAACACCTTACATTTACATACATTACAGCCTTATTATGGGATGTACGTGCTGTTTTACTTAGAGTTTTATTAATGTTTACATGTTATAAAGGTACTATAATGACAGTATGATTTCAGAGGATTATAATGCAGTATGGCCATTTTCATGGTTTTGTAACTCTGGCTCAAGTTCAGCAAAGTATGATTATTGTTTCTCATTGCCTACAGAAACACTATCTCAACATAAATGATCAAAGTAGTAAACAAGTACACACATAACATTACAGTATCAAACACTGAGAAGACGTTTTGTCTTTTTTTTTTTAGAAATATCAGCCAAGTTGTTTTTTATAAAGAAATAAAACTTTTAAATATTTTACAGTGTGAATGTATGCTTCAGTGTTTTCATGTTTGTTTATTGACTTGCTGATTGTCAATCAATAATGTCAATAATAATCAACAATAACAATGAATTACCTGCAATTAAAAACAAAGTCAATCTATACTTTGATAAGCACTATAAGAACATATTTTATTCTAGTAATCTATTTATTTAACATACAGTGTGTGATGCATTGTTTTACAACAGTAACAGTTTGGGCCTAAGACACGTTTTAAAAACATATCCCACCAAACGCACAACATTGTAAAGAGGTGGTGGTTTTACGTTGTCTAAACAAGGTTGTCACAATTAAAGTTTGTCATTATTAAATAATGTTATTTTATGGTGTTATAAATACGTGCTGGCAGCTTAGCGAATTTCTGTGGAGCTCCATGCAGATATAATGGAATGTATGAAGGATTCTAGGAAGTTTTCTAGGAAGTCATCACAACTTTCTAAGAAAAGGTTGTCACAACATCCCTGTGTTTTTCTATTATCTAAACTAACAGTACATGTAATAACATTTATGTAAAAACGTTTATATTCACTTTTCATTTTAGAAAATCAATAATATGGCACTGTTCGCCGACTGAATAATTTGAAAACAATTGAAAAGCCGGTGGAGTTCCCCTTTAATTCTCTTGGTACCCTAAATGACACTGTTCGACTAAATAATTTGAAAGATTTTTTTTTTTGAAAGCTGGTGGAGTTCCCCTGTAAATCTCTCTTGACACAACAAATGACACTGTTCGGTTGAATAATTTGAAAGGAGAATTTCTGAAAAGCTGGTGGAGTCCCCCTGTAAATCTCAGCAGGTCAGAAGCTCGGACTGCGCGAGGAGGAGGTGGCGCTGTGTGTAAAAGCGAGTCTCGGACTGGTTGCTAAGGAAGTTAAGATGTTTGCAGTGATGCAGGGAGCTAGAGGTAAAGCGTTAATGTGTTTAGTATTTGTGGTATTTTCTAACAAAAGTGTGAGTTTGCTGCTCGCTGCGACCTTTTTGTGTAGAATAACGGTGTTAACGTTAGCCGCTCCGTGTACCGTGACCGTTTTAGCACGAGAGCTAACGTTCCAGCGCCTATACTAGCGGAGACCGTTAGCAGACCGGGGGGCTAGTGAGCTAGCAGGCTAACCATATAAACAAACAGCAACATGATACTGCATTTTCATTCTTGGTGTTGTTAAAATTACTTGTTGGTCGTTCCAGTTTAAAGACGAAAGATGTGGCTGAAGTTAGCTTCTTGTTCGAATTCCCCGTTCCACCTTAAATGGTGCAGCAGTTACATTCCTCTGAGGCGCCAGAATGTAACTGCTGCACCATTTAAGGTGGAACGGGGAATTCGAACAAGAAGCTAGTTTCAGAAAGTAAGCTGTTAAGTTTCTCCAGCAAACTGATAGCGAGTCTTTAGTAAATATTTTCTAAATAGAAAAATTGTTTTCTACAACATACTAACATTAGGTGATTTTATAAGTTAGTTTACAAGCTTGCTCAGTCGGCTCAGCTGTTGTTGCTGGCGCAATAAACTTTTCGGCTCAGATAATAATAACCTGGAAAACAGATAACGTCCCCTGACTCTCCTTAGTTTCCATTTGCGAAATCATGGACGCTAGTATCATTTAAGAAGCCACCTGTGAATAGCACGTTAAAAAAATCTGTAGCATATAAGTAGGGCTGGCTAATGTGACGTTATATATCATAATTGTGTCACAATACACTACAATACGTTTTTGTGACCATATGTGTATCTTCACTATTGACTAACTGTATGTTTCATTATGAAGACAGCTAATTTATGTTTAACTGGATGCAGTGTAACCAAGTATGTACAAATATTGAATAAAAAATGTTGCATAGAAAAAAAAACTATGAGCTCATACCAGCAGAAAACTCTGGATGGGATATTAAAGGTATTAAAAGAATAGTTGAACAGATTGATCCTCCTGTAGTTATAGTACAATAAATATTTGGCATATGTATTCACAGTTTTTTGAAAGTATTTTTTAACACAGTGCCACTGGTTCTCGTTCTTTTTTTCCAACTGATCAGATGTCTGATAATTATTGCAGTGTTTTATTTTTTTTAATTTTTGGCCTACTCTAGATCTGGGAGATATATACAATTCAATGTCATGCTCATATTTAAGTTTGCACTAATTAGGGCTGTGTATTGGCAAGAACTTGGCAATACAATATGTATCGTGATACAGCGGTCACGATTCAATATATAACAATATACTGTGATATAGCAAGCAAAGTGATATATATATATATTTTTATTGCTATATATATTTTTTAATCCTACTATAAAAACACGCCACTAAATGAACAGGTTTGTCAATGCTTTCAATAGCATTGTGCCCTTGTGCTGGCTGTTTATGTTGGAGTGGAGCTGAAAACGGATTACAACACTTTGAATACAACATACAATGAGTCACTGTCTGCTAGGAATCGTTCTATGTGAACTGTTAATTAATAATCGATGAGGTGTTTTTGAGAATCGATACAGTATCAGTAAACATAATAACGTTTACTCTTCGACATCTCAATATTTTCTCACACCCCTAGCACTAATAAGGTTCATCAATACTTGCTTTGTGAGTACTGGAAGTATCTTGACAGCTTGTATCGATTGTTTAGTTTTGTTGCGTTATTGTGAATGTTATCCAGGCTGAAAGCATATTTCTAGGAAGGAAACTCAGTATTCACTGAATATATCCATAACAATCACCAAAACTTGAAGATAATGTCACTGTATATTGCTCAGCTCTATGTATGAACAGTACAATAAGTAATTAACTTGACAGTCAGGCCTGTTTATAGTAATATAACGTGTAAATTCTGTTTACAGAATATATGAGGAGCAAGGCGCTTATTTGCATCTAAAAACAAGTGTGAGAGTAGGATGAACGAGAATGGAGAGAGCATTGTTCCATTCCAACCTGAAGATGAAGTCCATCCAGAAGAACCACCCTGCTGTAAGGATAGCTTTAACATAGATGGGGTGAACGACAAGACCAACAGAGAGCAACTCAAAGGTACCAAGAAGTCCAGTGAAGCGCTCCAAATCCCTCAGAATGAGCAAATCCAGGAAACAAACATTAGTCCTTACCAGCCACATCCACCCTCCCTACCCAAGCCTCCCGGGGTGGGAAAAGGGAGCAGAAACCTCTCATTTGATGAAAAGGTAAGGAGGAGAAGACTCAGGAGCAGTCAGGAAAGCCTCACAGATCCAGCTGAGACAGGCTCCTCCACAGACTCCCTTAGGGAGGACGTGACACCCGTGCTAAACAGTGCTTTGGGGTTAAAGAATGGACAGATCTCTGGAAGACATGACTTTGACCGGGCTGCCAGGGAGTCCCCACCGTTTCGGGATCGATGCAGCAGCCTCCCTGAGGCAGACAAACATCCTCACGGGCAGAGTCGTCTGGCTGAGCAGCGGACAAAACCGTCCAGAATCATTCTGTCCCCCTTGCAGCCCACAGGA
Organism: Megaleporinus macrocephalus; assembly: GCA_021613375.1. Classification (NCBI taxonomy): domain Eukaryota; kingdom Metazoa; phylum Chordata; class Actinopteri; order Characiformes; family Anostomidae; genus Megaleporinus; species Megaleporinus macrocephalus. The sequence goes on along the minus strand of CM038725.1, from coordinate 12,180,688 downwards.
GGGTTTCCCCCAGTGGAGTTCAGCGTTGCCTCCATGTCCTTAAGGACCACTAATCGGATTGACAGGGATTTCTTGGATTATGGGAAAAGGGGCCTGTCAGAGAGGCTGCACAGGAACTTCAGTGACAGCCGGCTTTTAGAGACCATGGTGTCGGACAGCGCCTCTGTCAACTCCATGAAGTCCACCTTCAGCGCCCTGAACCCGATCCGACCCAAGGATGTGAGGAACAGGTAAAATAATTTGTTTCCTTGGAGTTTTTTTTTATGTTTGATTGGTTTAGATGGATTGTCAGCACTGTTGCAGCTCTCCTGGGACTTAGCCCTGCCACGTCTCTTACTACTTTCACTTCCGGGTTTGCCATTCATTGCTGTGCTAGGTTGGGTAATGACATTGTGGTAATTGAATGATCTATGTTTAACAATGCAGAAACTTTTACTGTGACTAGTCAACTCTGCCATTATTGCATGTACTCACTAGTTTTTATTATTATTAATAACAATAAATCATGCTGAGTTTAGTTCAGTGTGTACTTAATCTGTGAATTCTGGAAATTGATCAACATTTAAACTTGAAGTCAGAGTTACAGGTCTAGTATTTTTATCTTAAGTTCATTAAGTATATTATTTGCTATACTGAGATTTTTATTGAGTCTTAATTTGAAGTCAGAATCCCACGAAGGACTTCACTTAAAAAAAGACTAGTTGTAGGGAGCATTATACATATCGAAAGCTTTCAGGAGTGAAATGAACTGTATATAAGTAATTATTCCAAAATGATGGATGCAAAGCAGTGATTGTAAGGGGATTAGGGCTGAATCATTGAGGGATGTGCTCAGCACGTGCTGCCCTACTGTTGAGATACTTAATTCATCAAAAAATATGAGCATTTATTTTTAGATAATATGCCAAGCTTTTAATTTGGTCTGATTTTTTGCATCTCTGAAGTGGTCTTGTCACTCTGTAGCTGGTATCATAGTCAAATTAGGTTCTCCTTAACTAAGCAGAGTTCTCTGCGGGGGGAAATGAATGCTGCTTTTGAATATACACAATAGCCCACTGTTATAGTGCAAAATGTTCCAAAGCTGATACGTTTTATCCTACTAACATTTTCCATCAAATGTCTGTGCCCTCATGAATATTGCTACAAGCAAACGAGTGTTAGCCTGCTTGTGGTATAGATTTAGCAATATTCATACTTGGGCATTGTAATAAACCTTGTAATTAAGAGAATCCACCAAAGTTCCTGGTGAAAATGAATGCAGGAGAAAATATATGGTCCACAGCAGTACTTTAGAAAATACAGTATTATACACTACTTCAGTTGCCTGTTGTAGCTGATTCTAAAACTGGGATTTTCCTAATATTGATAATTATAAATTATTTTCTTTAAAAACACTAAACTTTCAAATGAGCTCTAATTGAAGTGCTTCTCTTAAGATATCCTACTATTTATATCAGCTCAATACCAACACTGTGTAGCATAATCCCTAGATATATATGGGTATGTCACATGCAAGGTTTATCAATAGTATTAACAATTCCATTTTACATTGATCTCTGCCTATTGTTAATATCAGGAGCTTTTTGGAGGGCAGTGTGCTGGGCAGTGGAGCCTTACTTGGACCTGAAGAGCTGGATCGGTACTTTCCTGACAGGCACGTGGGGGTCTACATTGCCACTTGGAATATGCAGGGAGAGAAGGCAAGTGATACTAAGAAACAGGCTTTACGTTATTAAAGCCCTGATATTGGCGTCCAAAAATATATTTCTGTACACATAATCCATTTTTTTAATAGATATATTTATTGAAAATGTACAAACCTCGGTAACAAACCAGTAAACAACAACAGTACACTTTTTTTTTTTTTAAGAGAAAAGAAAGGTAAAGAAGAGAGAAAAAAATATAATAATGAAAATATAAATAAAAAAAATAATAAAATAAATATTAATAATAATAATAAATCCACCCAACCCACCCCTCTCTCTAAATCACTGTGTATACACAGTTTAATTAAATTTGACATTTACATTTGACATTCATTAAAAATAAAATATGAAAGCTACAAGAAGACCAGTAAAGAGTGATGCAAATCAGTCTCGCAAGTCCAGTCGTGTTAGAATGTTTAAAAAGGGAGTCCATGTCCGATCAAAGTCTGTTAGAGTCCCCCGAACTGAATGGAGGATCTTTTCAGGAGTACAGTATGATAGCAGTTCGTTAATCCAATGTTTCTGGCTTGGAGGTTCTGTAGATTTCCAGTTTTTAAGTATACATTTTTTTGCCGCGGTGGATGCCAGCAAAATAAAGTGTCTCTTGCAAGGAAGTAGTTCCAGGGATGTAACATCTCCCAAGATCCAGATCTTAGGATCAGAGTCCAGACATAGTCCACACACCTCTGAGGTTATTGTGATCACACTATTCCAGTAAGTCTTCAACTGCATACAATTCCAAAACATATGAACAAGATCTCCAACAAATATTTTACACCTTTGGCACTGGTCAGAGATAGCATTACTGCGTTTATTCAACCTGCATGGACTATAATATGTGCGGTGGAAAATGTTAAATTGAATTTGTCTGTGTTTAGTAGATACCAGTACTGTTTGAGATAAATTCAGTAATCTGCTCCAGCTATCGTCTTCATACGTACAGCCTAGGTCTGTTTCCCATTTTGATTTTTTTGAACACTTCTCATAAGCTGGTAAATTATCAATAACAGTCTTATAGACACAAGAAGTAAGGCGTTTAGTGGAAATACGTTTGGGATCCAACAGACACGTTTCGAGTAAGGTTTCCTCTGGTTTATTTGGGAATATCCCTAATGACTGACTTCTGACCCAATGCCTGATCTGCAAATATTTAAAGAGATTATGTCTGTGTACACATAATCCATTTTAACAGCTCCATTTGCAATACAGGTGCACTTTGTAGTTCTACACTTACAGACCGTAGTCCACCTGTTTCTCTGCATACTTTGTTATCCCCTTTACCATTCTTCAATGATCAGGATCCACAAAGGACCACCAGAGAGCAGACATTATTTGGGTGGTGCGTCATTCTCAGCACTGCGGTGACACTGACATGCTGGAGAGTAAATCAGACAGTTCTCTGGATTTTTTTAAACACTGTGTCCACTCAGTGTCCAATCTAATAGAGATGCCTACCTTGCAGGACCAGCTTGTAGATGTAAAATCAGTGGCTCATCTGTTGCAGCACCGTTTGTGTTGCTCAATCTCTAGTCCTTCATCAGCGGTTACAGGACGCTGCCCACAGGACACTGTTGGCTGGATGTTGCTGGTTGGTGGACAACTCTAAGGCCAGCAGTGACACTGAGGTGTTTAAACGCTCCAGCAGCACTGCTGTGTCTAATCCACTCATACCAGCACAACACACACTAACACACCACCGCCATCTCAGTGGCACTGCAGTGGTGAGAATGATCCACCTCCCTACTAGTACCTGCTCTGTGGTGGTGCTAACCATTAAACAACAGTGTAAAATGGGATAAACAATGTATGCAGTGAATCAGATGGACAGTCTGTAATTGTTGAACAACAAGGAGATGGTTTTAATGTAATAGCGTATTGGTGTATATTAATGATGACGTGATCTACAGGGACTTCCAAACAACCTAGATGACCTGTTGCTCCCAACTGACACTGAATTTGCACAAGACTTCTATATCATTGGAGTTCAGGAAGGCTGCCCTGATAGGTAAGAAAGTTGCTGTCTGCCTGTTTTTCATCTCTGTCTCTTCTAGTTTCACTCAGCAGTCTCTGTGCTCACAGGAGGGAGTGGGAAATCCGACTACAGGAAACTCTCGGCCCATATTACGTCATGCTCTATGCAGCAGCACATGGAGTGCTCTATCTCACCATCTTCATACGAAGAGACCTCATATGGTTCTGTTCTGGTGAGCCTTTTCATTTATATCAGTTGGCCCTCTGCAGTTTGTTACAAAAAAATCTATTAATGGCAGTAAGAAATTATTTTAATGCCTATACTGTGATTGCTTTTGTTAACTGTTCCTTGTTCTTGTAGAGGTGGAACAGGCTACTGTCACCACTCGTATTATATCGCAGATTAAGACCAAAGGGGCAGTTGGCATTGGCTTTACTTTCTTTGGAACGTCCTTCCTCTTCATCACATCTCATTTTACTTGTAAGTAAAGTATTGAGTTCTACTGAAGTTAATGCACATGTTTGATACTGTTTTTAAGGTGGTGATTTGGCAAACACCCACATTTACAGTTTTCTCCCTAGCACAATCTTGTTAAACAGTCAAGACAAGTTTGGTGTCTAACATTGGCTTTTTTTTAGTTCAGCAGCTAATGTAACACTAATGCAGCTTACTGGAGTAATGGAAAGGATTTACCCAAGTCACAGCCTAGATATTTTATGTTATGTTATGTTGCAATATCCTGTATATTTAAGTTACCTAGTACCACCATCAGCAACTGAAAGACAAACTTATTACAAATACTGTTTGTTATATTTTATTATATTTACTGTTTAAATGCTGAACTGAATGAATTATTTATAAAGCTACAAATAAATCTTTTGTCCTTTAAGTAAGAAGGGCTACATTAAAAACAGAATGCTTTTGAAAAAAGTGCATTTCAAAGTGTTTATTTATAGAGAAAGTTAATAAAATTTGTGCCTTCTTGTTAACTTCGCTTCACAAATTTACAGGTTTTACACAGAGGGATTCTCCAAATCTAGACGAGCAGGTCAATTCCATAACCGTTATTGGTTAAACAGTCAGTTTAGGCTGTTATATAAAATTAGAATACCATAGACAACTTGTTACATATTCTGTATAACTCTGTAATGTGGGCAACATTTTCTGTTCAGCTGGAGATTCCAAAGTGTATGAAAGAATATTGGACTACAACAAGATAATAGAAGCTCTGGCTCTTCCCAAAAGCCTTCCTGACACTAATCCTTACCGATCTACTGCTTGTGAGTATCTTTATAAATTACTTTCAGATTTTTTTTTTAATATCCTTTGCTGGATACAAGTGACTTGAAGTCTCATGAGCAGAATTATCATTAATGAAACATATTATGATGGTGAAAACTAGCAATGGAAAAGTATTTAACATCATTACAGTAACTGTAATAGTATTACAGCAGATTCCTTGTCAGAACCTTAAATGGCCAGGAGATGGCAATGTCTTTGAGCTGAGTCGTGTACTGTTGGGCTGATTTAGCAATTCAACACTCCCGTTTGGTATCACAATCTGGTTTCTGACCAGTATAAATGTAATCTGTACCTCATGCTCTGTCTAAAACAAGCAAGCTGGACTGGTAAGTTTAACTATTTTAGCTCTCTGTGCTCTGAGTAAAGACACACGTTATAAGAATATTATAAGTATTATAAGAATATGTCACCTTTTAACAGAAGAGAGAGCTGAAATTCTGCTGAGGTGTTTTAGAAAGCTGATAAAAGTGGTTGTTATGGAGGAGTTTCTCCCTCTGGCATGTACTTTGGAATTTACATGCACAAAAAGCTACAACACACTAAAGGAAAGAGGAAAAAATGTAAAGCACAAAATTTCCTCTTGAATTCAAACCTGACTAAAACAAAAACAAATACAGATATAAAGAAAACCTATTATAACTCGAAACATCTTTGTCCTCAGCGGATGTGACCACTCGATTTGACGAGGTCTTCTGGTTCGGGGATTTTAACTTCCGCCTGAATAAAGAGCGGGGAGGCGTAGAAGATATTTTGAACCAGCACGTCGGGGAAGACATGGCTCCTCTCCTCCAGCATGATCAGCTGTGCAAAGAAATGAAAGATGGTTAGACTTCCACTAAAATACTTCTACTTCTAATTTTAAAACTTTTAACTTTACCATGTATAAGGTTCCCTTAGCAGTTACGCTGAGAACGTGCAGTGTTTTAATACTGTTTTGTAAAACATCTCTTAAAAGAACCTGCCCTGTAATTCTTATTCCTAGGCTCCATCTTTAAAGGATTTCAGGAAGCTCCTATTCACTTTCCTCCCACCTACAAGTTTGACATTGGCTGCGATGTTTATGACACCACGTCCAAGCAAAGAACACCCTCATATACAGTGAGGAAACATTTATCATTAGCCCTTCTTTAAAGAGCATAGCTACAACTTGCTGTGTTGTGTGATTATTTTTTATGTATGTTTTTGTAGGATCGCATCCTTTTCAGGAACAGACAAGCAGATGATATCAAAGTGGTTAAGTACACCTCCTGCTCATCTATCAAGACCTCAGATCACCGGCCGGTCATCGGCATGTTCCAGGTCAAAATTCGGCCTGGTAGAGACAAGTAAGTACTGCACTTAGCCTAGGATGTATTGAACACATTGTGTGATAAGTTGACAGCAAAGCTGTTTGTTGGTTATGAATTGTATTACTAAAAAAATATCTCAAATTGAAAGTAGATTTATTTAAGAAAGTACTCGTTCTCGTTTAATACCCTGCTCTGACACCCACTTCAGGATGGGGTCGTTAATGAACTAATCAAAATAGGACAAACATTAAAGGTGCCATAGAATGTATGTTTCTGCATTTTAAACTGTTTTCTGAAGTCTGCATGGATAGTTTGTTATTTGGGCTGGGGTGGAAAAAAAACAGATGCGCTTTTACACGCTTATTTAAAGTCATATGATTTGGCCCTAGACTAAAAGTAGCTGTATTTCTTTGCTGGTTTATAGCCAGGCACCCTATCGCGATAATCGCACAGCAGCAACAAGTCGAAAAGGAAAGAAGCACAGGCTGGAAAATAAAATGAACCTCCATGTAATAAACAAGATTATCGCTTTTCAAACTCTTTGCAAAGAACAATTGTCAGGAAAGGTAGGCGTTAAACGAGGCCGAAGTTGGTCTTCAATTTCTAAGCTTTTTAATCAAATGTTCTGTTCCACCTTAAATGCTACAACTTGTACAAGCTATGATAGTGTTACTTACTTTATGCTTGGTAGCAGCTAACATTACCTATGCTAGCTACTTGCTTTCGATGTTAACAACAACACAAAATTGTTACTCACTTAACTTTCAGTTTTAGATGATCTCCTTCAACCAGCAAAAAGCATGGCTGCTACTTACAGGTTACTTTTGGGATTGTGATGCCAATTAAAGGTGGAACTGTTTCTCTCTAGTCTCAAACACTGATTGACACCTGTGTGATATTGTCTAAATTTTAGGAGTGAAAGGGGCAGAGAAAACCAAAAACTTTAAATTTAAGTAGTCTGGGATCTTGATAAAGTTGTGGGAGTTGAAGTTGACTTCCTATTCACTAACTTGTTTTATGAATTTTCCTTTCCATTGTAAATGGTGCCACAGTTTCAGGCTGGCACCTGTACAAGCTGTAGCATTTGAGGGTGAGCCAGACTTTGTGCATCAAGCATGCACACTGATAGTTTGGTTCTTTGAAAAGGGCATAAGAAGTGCAGATATATCTTTCCAGGCTGTGAAGACTATTGTTCTCTGTATAGTCCGCCATTTTCATTGCTGTTGTGGTTTTGGGGGCTGTATATTACCCTATATGTACTATATTAATGAATGACGGGTATTGGAATTGGCCGGTTTTCCGGTATTTCAGTTCCATGTACCAAACTCGTCAGTATATAAAGAGTTTTCCATTCTATGGCATATTTGAAATGTGCTGTTAGAAGGCTACTCCGGGATAAGATTTGGGAAGTCTGCTTCATGGAAACATACTAATACAAAAATAGCTGACATGCTTGCAGTTCAACATAACAAATGATATAGCCACGTTATAGGCACATTATGATGTTTAAACTGTTTGAGAGTTGAACTGTATTCAAGTCATATCGTTGGCTATATACTACAGTATGGACCAGTATCAGTATCAGCTGGTACTTAGGGTTGACACTCACTAACAAATTCAAGGTAGAACCACCACTAACTTAAAGGCATACCCACTAACGCTTACATACCTGTCTTCCAGCATTCCACTGGGAGCCGGCCAGTTTGACCGACCCGTGTACCTGGAGGGCATCAAGAGGAGGATCACTAGAGAGTTGAAGAGGAGGGAGGCTGTGATGAAGAACCAGAGTAACAGCACAGTCTGCTCCATCTCCTGATGCTGGATCAGCAGGCCTGGAGCTGTACGGAGGGAGACTGCGCTCTCTCTCCTGTGCTGGGCTATAGACTCAGGAAGCTGGACTTTCAGGACCAAAGGGAAACTTGGAATTTTGGGAGATGCAGTGTTGAAAGTGTTTGGCCACCATCCAGATCCTTAGGTCGTGTATGCCACACCCTCACGGAAGCTTAAGGAAAGGCTGTGCCTGGACCCTAAAGCCTAACAGCTAGAGTTATGTTTTTCTTAACATCTATGTCTGTTTTGTTTTAATTTAATTATTTTGTACAGTTCTATGTAAGTTTGGAGCAAAATTTACAAACTAATGCAGTGTTCGATGGCCTTCTACAATTAATTACATCAGCAGCCCATCTTCCTGATATTTCAGTGGACTACAAACTTCTCACCACTACAAAGCAGATGACAGCTGATTTTGATTATTCTTATATAATTATTTTATGGAACTCATCTGTATACGTTACCAAAATAAGGAATATTTTAGTAATTGTCTCAGATGTCCACGGGTACCCTTTTCAAGAAACAACTTGATACGAATGTAATCACTTATGGCCACATGTTTTGAAAGATAAAGTTGTTTTATATATAAATTGTCACTTAAAATGTAAGTTATATCTGATAGTGGTGTGTGAGTTGAAAAAGTGCTACCTAGGTTAAAATCATGCTCACTGAAACTGAATAGAGAGGCTCAGACTGGACTTTGGTCCGTTGCCTTAACGTCATACAAATGTTTAGCTTCTTGCTTACTTGATGTCAATGTCAACTGGCTGTGCATGTGCAGGAGCAGGGCTGATTTTTGACCAACAATGTAACACACTAATGAAGTAACTGTACTTCTCTTGCATGGACCTCAAATAACCAGTGTAATTGTGAATCGTGTATTCACATCGCATTCCTCACTCCTGATGGAAAGTGCCTGAGACCTTGTTCATGATTGCCCTTGGGCCTTTTCTAGTACATTCTGTTGTTTGAAACCAAATAAGAGCTTGTTCTTAATGTTTACAATGTTATTTAAGTAACATAAAGCAGCTATTTCTGACTTACATGTAGTATCTGTTCTTTCACTGTTTTCTATTTATGTACAGTACAAGTATTATCATCACTCCAATGACGACAACTGATAACTTGGTGTCCTGGGTTTTAGCTTGGCCTCCGCAGCGCGTATAGAAGCACATGGAGTCGTTCATGGTGGGAAGTTTTCTGTCTTGTAGAAGGAGGCTAGGCCCAAACAGGAGTTTCCCAGTAGTAATCACACACGATAATATGAAAGTAAGTACAACACTTTATGGTTCCTGTGTTTTTGAATATAATTGAGCTGTTTTATTAAACGCAAATCCAAGTTTATATTCCAACACCCGCTGGGGTAATCAGGAGTGAGATATTATTAATAGGCTAACATGGATTTTGCTGGGAATTGTTGGCTCAGTGAAACTTTGCAGTGTTTCTTGAGTTAAGTAGTACATACCAAAAGCTGGAAACTGAGTAAAATCAGGTGTGCATGGGTTGGAAAATCACCAAAGCGTGCAGAAATTAGGAAACCTACCCCTAGTTCCCCACCCCTGGTATAGACTCATAGAGAGGACATATCCTAAACGAATCAGCTGGTGTGGTACGACCAGGAGACCACCTCGGGGAAGACCTAGGATATGCTGGAGGGATTACATCTCTCAGCTGGCCTGGGAACACCTTTGTATCCCCCTAGAGGAGCTAGAGGATGTGGCTAGGGAGAGGGAAGTCTGGGTTTAGCTATGCTGTGGCAGGTGACTTAAGATATTGTCAGCTTTCTTTTCACACCTCTAGAGCCAAATAAAATCAACACACCCTTTTAACCTTTTCATTCTTGCAATATTTCCTCTCCAGCTGTCTTACAAAATACACATAGGCAAGGGCCTTCAGCCAATGACGACTTTTCTAATTCAACCCAGGAGGTTAAACGACTTATGATGGAGGGAATTAGATATCTCTGTTTTATGTTTTTAGACATTGACAATGGCTTTAGATAACAGTGTTAGATAAATAAATGTAAAACATCTACCTAACTATATTTATCGGTATTAGCCATTAGGTGTCATTATTGACCATCATCAATTATTAAGCCCAGAAGTTCCTTATCATATCATATATACACACACTGCTTTGAAGACCAAACATCGACTAAATCAACCAATAAACAAAAGCTGACAATGTATGTAAACCACATTTATGAACAACAAAGAGACACTTTACACTGAAAAGGACCTGGTGGAAATTCACATATGAGAGTTACAGCATTATTAAGATTTAAAGAGTCAACTGAAACGTTATAACTACATAGGAGGCGTCTATGTCTGTTGCCTGCATGAAGCATTTCACCACAAATGCGCTAATGTGAACATAGGACTCGTAGACAAAAAATACAAAGCAGCACACTCTACTTAAGGTAGTGCCTTCATGAAAGCATTACTTACCTAAGAGCAGAGTTACTGTGTGCTATAGAGCATGTAAAAGTGTGAAGGTTTGAAGATAGAAGTGCTCAGAAATGTGAAAAAACTTTGAAATGATACAATTCCCAATTATCATTCCACATCAGAATTTAGGTGCCTGTAAATGTTTATCTGGACATGATGTCCGTTACAATTCAAGTGTTCTTTCTACACAGTTTTACAACTCTATAGTAAATTCAGGGCTAGAACTAGGGATGTGCAGTATGATGATATTTATAGTTATAAATTACGTAACACTGTCATAACACTGTCACAATAGGCTTTTCTGACCAAATGAATGTCATCCAAACCTAGCTAAAACACATGAACCACAGCCTTAAGGTTTGGGAAGACATTCTTGGTCTGTCAGTTCTGCTGAATGCATGATTTTCCTTGTATATGTTTCTCATTACCAGATTTCAGTGTGATCGCTTTCAGATTTTCAAGTACCTGAGTTTCTGAAATTCTGTTTTATGTTCTGCTTATAAAAAGGTGTGTTTTATATTGATCAGAATTTTTTTTAAAAAAAGCAAAACAATCCAAGGGATATGGAGCAGATATAATTAGTTGCTATTGGTTTGTAGATAAATCACACTAACAAGTTTTTAAGTCTGTATAATAGTATTTACAGAAGTGAATCAATTCTCTTGTATTTTTATGTTGTGCAGCATTCTGTAGTCAGAATTATGCCTATAAAAATTCTTAGAGCTTAAGCTAGTTTTCTTAGTGACAAAAATCAATGGGATTGTGGAAAATTTCTTCTATCACACCTTGAGGCAAGCTCAATGGTTTAAAACTCAAAGATCATTAAATATGCATTTAATTTCAGATCCTAAGACTGGCGACCACACAAAAATGCCCCAAACACACCAAAACAGTACATCTAGTAGTAGGTGGTGGTGTTATTATATAATAGCTCTGAAGTGAGAGTCTGCTGTTATCACGGACACAGCAATGTTCAAATTACAAATGTCCTCATTAACAACCTTATTCAGAAGACTCCAGTGACATTCAGTAGAAAAAACATATTGGCCTGGCAACCTACCACAGAGTTTTGATTCAAGAAATACATATATATTCACTTTTGCCAATGAGACATCCAACTTAGAGCCAGAGTTTCTAAATACAGGCATAATGCCAATAACAGAATGATGCACGACCTCGGAGGTCTACAGTCTGAAGGGACAGGATGCTGCAAAACTGCCCAATGTTACTCAGTTTGGACATCAGATTAAAAGCAAAACCATGCACAGATGAGTCAACAGAAGTCCTTTGGGCGCCAAAGAAAACTGGCTTCTAGTGCCTTGTCTAGTCGAGAAGTTCACTCCCCACAGATATAGAGTAGCTTTAAGGTCACCATACTAAGCAGAGACACAACCGCAACTGTCACACTGCACTCCCGCGCCAGTTAACCCGCTGTTCTGTAGGTCAGTCCTTGAGGCAGGCGATCGCTGCCAGATGGCGACATCCTACCGGAAGAGACGATACATGCGAGGCAGGCGGCCATCCTTGCTGGACAGAGCAGCCTGGATGTGCTCGTAGGAGGGCAGCTCGGTCAGGTCGCCCAGAGCAGCTACAGCTGGCTTGCTTCGCAGCATCTTGGTGGTAACTCTTTTGATGTCACTGGCTGTAACGTTACCTACAAGGACAAAGCACACAGTAAATACTGAATGCCCAGTTAAGCAAAGCAGACTTAGAACAACTGTACTAGAAGCCAAAGGCATCAAATAAAAAAAATTATGGACTGTTTCTGCAGACCTTTAGTAAAGAACGAACATCACTGTACATTATCCAGAGAAACATTTGCATCCACGTTTTGTATCTAAGCATTTGGCTTGCAGTGCAAAATTTTAAAACGTTTGGGTCCGACTGGTCAAATGACATGTTTTTATGTAAACAAGTAAAAATATGTGAAAATACATAAAAATAATTTAACACATCAACAAATTTTCTGTATATTATAATACAATAAATAGAAATTGCACATAGAAATTAGCAGAAAATGGCATATTTTGCCTTGTTCTCTGTAAATGGCTGTTAACTTTAAAAAAAGTATTACAAGTCTTTGAATGTAAGCTATTGTTTAATAATCAATACTGAATTTTTAAGAATCCATACAGCATCACAAAGCATAACACTATGATATTCAATATTTTCCTACACCCCTATTGATGGGTGTATTCAAACTTCTGCACATGACTAAGTCTAAATGTATAAAGAAGCTGAGAACATGACTCCTGATCTGAGGTCAACTCATTAGTTTAGTTTGTATAATTTTTCTTTGGAAATGGAGATAAATTGTCTCTAGGGGTGAGCATGTGTGCTGTCTGATGTCTTATTAAATAGAAAGTATGGTGCTGCTGGCACAAACAAGGTAAACTAATATGTTTCCTGAAGTCAGTTCAAAATATTCTGCAACTGTCACCTGAAGGCCACATCAAATAGGTTTGATGGGATTGGCTAGTGCAAGGAAGCCACCATGGAAATAAAAGCTCAAGGCATTAGGAGCATGCAAAACAAGCCCTCAGAAACATGTATGAAAACCATCCATTGTTAACTCTGCCTTTATTTTGGAACTGAATGGAAATCTGTACTTACTAATGAGTTGGCAGAGCTCATGTGGCAGCTTTCTTTTGCCTGTTGCCAGAACCTGACGACCAACATCCTCGAAGATGACAGGCCTGGACTCCAGGTTCATCATCAGCATGGATTTCAGCTGAGTCTTTGCTCTTTCCAGCTCCATCTACAAATAGGCCAGCAAGTAAAAAAAACAACAACATTAAAATCATAAAGAATGAACAATACTCTAAAATTTGTTAGAAGTGGATACACACAAGTACCTCTCCTGCTGTCCCAGCCATCTGGATAAACTCCCGCGTGATTATCTCAACCATTTCCCGCACCTAAAAATAAAAACATATAAACATTCTCGCTGTAGTAAACATGTCTGTGTCAAAATCATAATAAATAAATAAATCATCTCCCCAAGTGTACCTGTCGTGGGTCTGCGCTGGCATGAATGCAGAGGAGCCCACTGTCTTCATAACTGTGGTGGTACGATGTAGCATTGTACATCCAGTGATGTCTGGAAAACCACACATGAATCATAACATTATTAATTTTCTGTAAAGTTTTTCTAGTCAATATTGCAGATTACATTTGTTTTATATGTAAATATGTAAAATAGTTCATCCATAAATAAATAAAACTAGGAAAGCAAATCTACTACTACCACCAATGCTAGCATTACTGGGTGAGGGGCTCTCTTATGTTAAATAAGTGCTGACATACCTGTTGAGAACATTTAGATAGAGCCGTGTAAACATGCCTTTTCCTGGACCGCCTGCTGAGAAGGAGCCTCCTCCACCCATCATCATGTTGAGGACAGCAAAAGGGATGAAATCGTCTTCCTACAAAGTTAAAAAAAAAAGAAAAAGAAAGAAAGAAATTGCACAGGTGTTACATCATCTGTCAACATATCAGCTGAACGGCTTTAAGGCACTTGATGGCTTTTGAAGACACACCAGGAAGGAGCAGCTTTCCAGGCCGATCATGATGTGAGTGAGCTCTGGGATGGGTGTGGGTCCGAGACTCACATCGGACATATCCTTCTCCATCTGCAGACACATAGCACAGTCAGTCACAATACATAAGAGAATAAAGCACAAACCTATTAAAAAGTATTCAGATTCATTATATTTATAGAGATTATTTATTAGCTTATTTACTGGATGTTGTGACAAAACTTACTATTACTGCTAAACAATCAAATAATCTAATTTATGGACTACTTTTTGATCCATTGACTAATCTGTAAGGCTGCACCTACCGATTTATTTCTTAATCAATTAATATAATGATTTATTTATTTATTAGTCGATTAATCTAACGACTATTTTTATATTACTTTAATGCGAGTGTGTTAGAAATTAATTTTTAGTATTTTGTTATGGATTTGCAACCAATGGATGATTCTGTGTGTATCTATATACGCAGTAGCACGAGGAAAACGCATGGCCATTCCAGACTTACTGTATTAAAGAGAATCTTTAACGCACGTGATCTATAAATGGTTAAAAGACTATGAGTCTACACTCTGACTGGACTTTTAGTGGCACAAATGACACGCAGCCTACACGCCTCACAATCAAGAACTCAGACAGTTGGTGGACTATATATTTTGGCTGAGAGATATTTGAGAAGCAGATATGTGTGTTTTAAAGCTCTCGCAGTATCGAGAACAGTCTTAAGTATCTACACTTGACGATTAAGAAACCGTTAGTAATACGACTTTAAGTGACTCTACTGAAAGAAACATGTTACACGTGTTAATAATCTTAAAATAATCTGCTATGATAAGATAAACAGGTAAACAGGTGCTGTCCTGCTGCTGTGTTGATGAAGCTCTACGGGATGTCTGTGTTCAAGGTCTCGTGTGTAGCAGTTGTACTGTTGTGATCATCTCCACTGTGCAGAGCTGACAGAGCACCACACTGTTGAGTTTCTGTGTGAAACACTCTCACAACTTTAGATTGCACGCGAGCGATTGTTTGTAGCTGCAGCTCGCTCTCCAGATAAATCCATGCTTTCATCTTTGCGTCGCATCAACGCACATTATGCTAATCGATTACGTTGAAACGTCGCCCCAGCCCTAATACTCTGACTACCGTCTTTCGGTAATAACTTGAAATAATGGCACACAGAACTTTAATAATCTGATCAATGCTGCTGTGGAACACCTGTCTTCTATATGCTGTCATAAGCATTATATGTTATGTTTTTCTTCTCTGAGACAAGGATTTTCATTGCCCAATCTAAATCTCCCAGTTTCCAGGCTCATGGCCTCCAGTCTCATGGACTTTGGACCTACACTCCTGGGAAAAAACAGGCCCAACGGCAAAACATTAAGC
This sequence comes from Megaleporinus macrocephalus, assembly GCA_021613375.1. Classification (NCBI taxonomy): domain Eukaryota; kingdom Metazoa; phylum Chordata; class Actinopteri; order Characiformes; family Anostomidae; genus Megaleporinus; species Megaleporinus macrocephalus. The sequence continues at coordinate 12,165,217 of CM038725.1, read as the reverse complement.
TTTTAATAGTTTTAATATCAACTATTAAATAAACAGATAAAGTGAGTACAGGAAGCTTCTCCATTTACTTTGTTTAAATAGTGAAGTTTGTAGGTCACTGTTTTTCCATTCAGCAGTGTTGGTTTTACACACACTGCCAAGGTAGTCTGTGTTTAATGAGACCAAATCTGGACTCTGAATAGGCCAAAACAATCAGTAAAAAAAATCAATGTAATTATGGCCCATTTTTTTGTTTTAATGTGTTTATTTTGCATATCTGCACATAAATTGTGTAACTTACATCTCTTACTTTCTTATTTTCCCTGTATGTTATTTCAGAATCAGATCAGAATCAGAATCAGAAATACTTTATTGATCACAGGGGGAAATTGCAGTTATTACAGTAGCAGCCGGTTATATAGAAGAATAAACACTCTAATAATAATTTACAACAAAAAGAAATTTGCAATATGTACACATATATAAAGTCTTACAATACAATAGAAGAATAAAATATTAAGTGACTGTGGCACATATAATTTGTATTTTGCTGTGAATTTAGGGTAATTTCACAAGAAATGTCTGCTGACGTCTGCATCCCAAGTAGCTTCTCTGGAAGTCTGCAAAAGATCTGGGTCACTGGACCTTTTTACAAACATCTACGCCCCTGTGGACGTTCTTGGTAAGGTACATGTTCAGTCTAAGTGTCTGGAGATTTAGTGGGGGCAATTCAAAACAAAAGTATTACCCCCAACACTTCTGCAAGCATGTTTGTAATCCGAACCAATCTTATGTAGCATGATTTAAACCCACCTTTATGATGCCTCCTGTGTACTGAGCCACAGATCGGTCCACCTTCTCAGGCGTGCTTGCGCCCCACACTGGCGTCACATTCAGAAGGTACTTCCTGGCACACTCCACCAGCTGCTCATGCTCGATCCCCACCCCTGCTAGCACCATGCGCTCTGGGCAGTAGTAGCTGCGCAGGTACGTGTGGAGCAGCTTCCGGTCAATCTTGTCCACGTTCTCCACGGGGCAGAAACGGGGCAGGCCTACCGTGTTCCCTCGATACGCTGCCTAAACCAGCAGAGGATGAAACTGAAGTACCAACGGTTGCCTACATGAGCTTGCTCTGACTTTCTGAACCATGGTTAAGCATAGAGATCCCTCAAGTCCAGGCTTCATATTTGCAGAAAACAAGATCCACGCACAGAGAGAAGGCATACAGAGAGATCATCTCACTCACAGCATGAATCATTTCGGCCAACAGAGGCTCAGGATCAGGTCTCATGTTCAAATCTTCCAACTCGAACCTCACCGTCATGCGGGTCATCTCAATTTCTTCGTCTGTGAGGAAGCACAACCACAGCTTGCTCAGATACAGCTCAAGGAGATGCGCCCAGTCCAGTAAGCGTGGCACATACTCACCTAATAAACGAGGCTGCAGAACCGCATCGGCCAGCAGACTAACCACAGTGTCCAGACCCTTAACTTCAGCTGAGACTGCATACATGGTCGTGTCCCTAAAAAGAAGAGAGAACAGGAAGAACAACATGAGGAACAGCATCAATATATCATCGCTGTCCAAAGAAATCTCCAAAATGTCAATTTAGAGAGGGTCACAACATGTTTTATTTTCAATGCAAGTCAATGGAACCAGAATTTTTTTTATTCCCAAGCCATTTTGGAACAATTCTTTTGTCCTTAATCATGAAATGTTCACACAATGTACACAACAGTTGCTGTGTTACAATGACGTTGAGGGGAAAAAAAATCAAACAAAAATAATTAAAATAATAATAATAATAATGCATATTGTCGCTGTCCAATGAAAAACATGCCTCAATTTTTGTCGATTTTGAGTTTTCTACATTATTAGAACAAGCCAATTGTTGTTTACATTGTGTGAACATTGTGTGATGAATGGACCAATAGAAGTTCTCCAAAATGGCTTGGAAAAAATTCTGGTTCCATTGACTTACATTGAAAGTAAAGTAGGTTTTACATTGGACAGCGACGACATGCCAAGCAGAATGTTTGCAAACCTATTAAAACTCATGAAAGAAGATTAACGAGTAAAGAAAACCTGGATGTCTGGCAGTCGCAGATCCCTCCATGTTTCTCCAGCGACAAGAGAATTTCATCTTTACTTCCATACTGGGATGTAGACTGAAATAAAAAAAAAACCAACACATTATTAACCGGGCACTGCTTCTTACATCTGCACGGCTCAAACCAAGAACGTCACCTGGAAAGCTAAAAGGAAACTTACAGAAAAAGCAAGCTTTTCCAAGAAGTGTGCAATCCCACTAGGATACTTGGCTTCATGGCGAGAACCTGAATTTACCAAAACTGAACAAGAAGAAAAGAGCAGGATATGAGAAAGTTCATGATAATTCCATATGGACTCCTGGATCATGTCTTCCATACTCACCTCCAACTGTGCAGAATTGACCAAATTTGTTTTGGGATGCGACTCGAAGGCCGTTCTCTAACGTGGTGATTTTAGTCTCGTGTTTTTCCTGCCCGTCAACTGAAGCGAACAGGGGTTTGGGAATGCCGGGAAGCGGGCTGGACAGAGAGACATTGGGGTATCCACTACTGCTGCTGTACTGCCTGCAGGCAGCCACGCCGAACCTGCAGCAGAAGAGCTGGTATGTTAGCAGCTTAGCAGTGTTTACATTACTTAGTTCAGCTTTTCTTTATTATGCTACTGACATGCCAAGTACAGGAATCATTTTAAGGGTCACCGTAAACCCAGACTCGCTATCAGTTTAATGGTAAAGCTCAGCTGCTTGTTTTCTGAAGTTAGCTTCTTATTGGAATTCTCAGTTCCACCTTAAACGGCGCAGAAGTCACTTTCCGGCGCCTCAGGCTGGCATATCTAGTACATGAATCCTTTTAACGGTTACCGTAAAACTCAGATTTGCTATCAGTTTGCTGGAGAAGCTCAGCTGTTTTCTGAAGTTAGCTTCTTATTGGAATTCTCGGTTCCACCTTAAACTGTGCAGCAGTTACATTCTAGCGCCGGAGGATGAGCTGTTCTGGTAGTGAAACAGTCTGAGATAAACAACTTAACTTGCCAGCTAGCTCACCGGCCAAGTAACAAGACGACCCCGCTCCACCTTAAATAATGCAGCAGTTACTCTGGCTCCTCTGCGCGCTCCCCTGCAGCGAGTAGAGCATTTAAGGTGGAACCGAAAAATATCGTAGCGTAACTTCAGCGCAGCATTAACATGGCACTAAAACAGAAGCTGTGCTGCTGACAGGTCTCTGAGAGGCTGGTTAAAGTAGCGGCTGCTTCGCGGTGTTAATAAACGGTGAGAGAAGTTAAAGGTACCTCTGTACGCGGTTCCAACACCTGAAGCTCGACATGTGAGCCGCCATGCTGGATTCACTGTGACCGTGAAGACTCCCGGAAACGATTCATGAACACTTCCTCTGGGGTGGGGTTCCGTCCCAATTCCCCCTATTAAAAGTATCCAAGACACTCCATACAAACTCCATACAGACTCCATACAGACTCCTTACAGACTCCATACAGACTTCATACAAACTCCATACAAACTCCATACAGACTCCATACAGACTTAATAAAGACTCTATACAAACTCCATACAGACTCCTTACAGACTTAATAAAGACTCTATACAAACTCCATACAGACTCCTTACAGACTTAATAAATACTCTATACAAACTCCATACAGACTCCTTACAGACTTAATAAATACTCTATACAAACTCCATTCAGACTCCTTACAGACTTAATAAAGACTCTATACAGCCTCCATAAAGACCCCATAAAGACTCCATACAGACTCCATAAGACACCCTACAGACTTCATAGACACCCTATAAACTTCATACAGACTCCATACAGACTCAATACAAACTCCATACAGACTTAATAAAGACCCCATAAAGACTCCATACAGACTTCATAGACACCCTATAAACTTCAAACAGACTTTATACAAACCATACCGACTCCATATAGACTACATACAAACTCCATACAGACTTAATAAAAACCCCATAAAGACTCCATACAGACTCCATAAGACACCCTACAGACTTCATAGACATTCTATAAACTTCATACAGACTTTATACAGACTCCTTACAGACTCCATATAGACTCCATACATACTCCATATAGACTCCATACAGACTTAATAAAGACCCCATTCAGACTCCATACAGACTTAATAAAGACCCCATAAAGACTCTATACAGACTCCAAAAAGACTCAATACAGACTCCATAAGACACCCTACAGACTTCATAGACACCCTATAAACTTCATACAGACTTTATACAAACCATACAAACTCCATACAAACTCTATACAGACTCCAAAAAGACTCCATACAGACTCCATAAGACACCCTACAAACTTCATAGACACCCTATAAACTTCATACAGACTTTATACAAACCATACAGACTCCATATAGACTCCATACAGACTCCATGCAGACGTCCTTACAGACTCCATATAGACTCCATACAAACTCCTTACAGACTTCATAGACACCCTATAAACTTCATACAGAATTTATACAAACTGTACAAACTCCATACAAACTCCATACAGACTTAATAAAGACCCCATAAAGACTCTATACAGACTCCAAAAAGACTCCATACAGACTCCATAAGACACCCTACAGACTTCATAGACACCCTATAAACTTCATACAGACTTTATACCAACCATACAGACTCCATATAGACTCCATACAGACTCCATATAGACTCCATACAAACTCCTTACAGACTCAATATAGGCTCCATACAGACTCCATAAAGACACCCTACAGACTTCATAGACACCCTATAAACTTCATACAGACTTTATACAAACCATACAGACTCCATATAGACTCCATACAGACTCCATACAGACTCCCAAAAGATTACCATGAAAAGTTTCAGTGCTGCTGTTGTATTTTTAAAGTCTTAAAAGGTGTTGTTTTGTTTAATTGTTTATTTACATTACTTGTTAGGTAAAACATAAAATTTTAAATCAGCATACAAATATGATATGAATGATTTAGTTGAAAATTATTGTGTATATACTGTTAATATTGTCATAGTTCTGTCATATTTATGCCTACACATTTGCACTGTCCTGTTTTTCGTTATTGCTGCTATTTGCTGTCTGTCTGTTTGTCTGTCTGTCTGTCATCTAAATCTGCTTACATTGAAAATTAAGGAATTTTTGGTCCTCTACTGTAAAGTTGCCGTTTTGGAGATATTTGTTTTTTATTGGACAGCGATAATATAATGGTAGGTACATCTCTGGGAAATATTTAACCTTACAATGCTCTGTGTGGACCTGTTATTATGTACTGACAAACTGTAACATAAACAGAATAAAAAAAACATATTCTATAAAGAGACTTTATTAAGTCAATACTTTCTGACACAAAAAACCCAAAGTAAACCCAACTCATCATTAGGTTTGGAATCCACTGTGTATCTTCCATTGTGAGCTATGTAGTGCTTTAAGGTTATTTAAAGCTTTAAAAACTAGTAGCAGAACCTTAAAATGGTATGAGCTCTCTTTTTCTGTCAGGATCCATGAGCCTTCCTTAGGAGCCCCAGTAAGAAGAGCATTACAGTGATCAACTCTGATTTCAACAGACACATGAACAAATACCTTAGAGATAAAAAGACAGACCTGTAGTGATTTTGGTGACTGTGTTAACATAAAACAGCTCAGCTTTTACTGAATTTTACTACCAATGTTTGGTGTGATTTAGTTGTAGGAAATGTAATATTGAGAAATATCTAACAAACACATTGAGCCTGTAAACAGAGCCTTGGATTTAAATTGTATTAATTAAATGAAATCAGCATAGCTATATAAAAATAAATCATATTTCTTAATGCCATCACCTTAGGGTGGGAAATATGAACTCACGTTTATATTACAGTGTTTTCTGATAGTCGAATGATGATTATGATGATATCACAGTGTAAAAAAATTCGAAGTTGAATCTTGTGATCATTCAGCTCAGGTACACACAAACCAAAGCTGTCTTAGTACTTGTCATGAATGGATGGTCGAGGAGGCAGGGTGCAAGTGCAAGCCGGATGACAGTTTAATAGGAAACAAATCACAAAAATATACCAAGATAATAAAAAAAAACAAGAAACTAGAAACACTGACTTACTGGTGAAATTACAAAAGAAAACAATGACGAGAAGAATAAGACTCCAACGGTCAGGCAACAGGTAACAAGGATTTCACTGACATAGAGGAAGACAAAACACCAAGCACCGACTAAGCAGACAACCAGGGATATATATACAGAAACTAAAAACGAACACCTGGGGCTAACAAGAGGGAGAGAGGTGAGGGGCAGAGACAAAAACAAACAGAACCACAAAAAGACAGGCACGAGATAGGGCAGGCCGTAACAGTACTATGGGTGTTTAATAATTGTCTAATTGTTTAACAACAAGACTTCTTTTAATAACAGAATGACTGAAATTGGTATCCAGTACATACGCATCCGCTCTTCTTTAGTAGAGGCTTCACCAAAGCCCCTTTAAAAGCATTCAGGAAAGCACTCGTTCACAGAGAACGGTTTACGATAGTTAAGATATAATTTTGAACACAATCTAAAACCCACTTGAGTAGGGTGAGGCTCAAGATCACATGTGGGCGACCTGAGTTGTAAAGCTCCTGTTAATTGCTAACAGAGAAAGAGGCTTATCAGGAAGTTTATATGAGCTGAGCTACTCTCGGTCTTATCAGGGCTGTTTTATTTTTACAGTTAATTGCAGCCTTTTTGCTTACTTTAGCAGATAAACCACCAAATGTTAATATACAGTAAGCTCAGAAGGAATAAACGGGGGGTTGTGGAACGGCCATGTCAAAGAGAGAATGTGAAACTGACTGGGAAGAAGGGGCTGCAAGAAGACCCTCAAATATTACACATCCATCCATCCATTATTTTCCGCTTTGTCCTGCTAGTTGGGGTCACGGGGGGCTGGAGCGAATCCTAGTTTTATCAGGCGAAGGCGGGGTACACCATGGACAGGTCGCCAGTCCATCAAATGAACAACACACACTCATTCACTTACACCTACGGGCGGTTTAGAGTAACTGATCAACCTAACATGCATGTGTTTGGACTGTGGTGAGGAAACCGGAGTACCCGGAGGAAACCCACTCAAGCACGGGGAGAACATGCACACGCCACACAGAACGGCCCGGACCGGGAATCCATACCGGATCGTCTTGCTGTGAGGCAACAGTGTTAACCACTACACCACCGTGCTGACCACTACACCACCGTAATGCCCCCAAACATTACACAGTTTAAATAATTTTGCATGACAGGCAATTAATATAATATTCACCTTCATGTCGAGGGTACTTACTGACGAGACGACTGATCATAAAAGGAAATAAAACTGAATTTTATTTATACTATTTACATCAACAACTATCAACTATCATGGCCTCTAAACACTGATGCTCAGCCTACATGTGCAACTAGTAGGGAGATGAGGTAAGCCTCCATGGATGTCAGCACTGGGGTTCTTGTATGCTAAGCCTATAAAACACATACTGTACAGTAACAATAACTGTCACACAGTTGCTACATATACCATTATTACTGGTAAGTATATATACACTCAAATAGATAATGATCTCTCTCTTTATTCTGTTTCTCTTTGATCCTTACAGTACCTGTACAGGAGTGGATCCCTCTTTACTATGTGGGTGGATCTGTTTGACTGGGACAAGAGGAACACCTGCACTTGCCACCATTCTCTAAAGGACCCTTGAAGTCACATTATTTCAAATCATGTGTCCTCAAATCATAATAACAGTAATACCAATAGTCTTTGAGGTTAAATGATTTGGGATGGTCTTGGGGCTGGTGATGAGATGTACCACAAACCACATTACAGGTACCCTCACACATATCCAAGTCACCCATGTAATGGCCACTGATGCCCGCTGTTATGATCTGGTCTAGGTCAGACCATAACAAAACTAAAATAGTGTCCATGCCCTTCTGGTTCCCGCAATAGAATGCCTTTTAATTGCAATAATAACAGACATGTTTATTAACTTGAATTTAAATAACAAGATAAAGTAGGAAAAAAAGAGGGGGCAGGGCGAGAAAAGGGGAACAAAAATAATAAATAATAAACAAACCAAGCTAACTAAGGTTTAAGGGGAAAACTAAACTTACCTAACACACAACAGAAAACCGAATACAATATCTAACCTAACTCCCTAAATAAACAAACCAGGAGAAAACATGATCAATCAAAAAAAAATCTAACTCCCCAAAATATATATTAATAATAATAATAATAATAATAATAATAATAATAATAATAATATAATAATAATAATAATAATAATAATAATAATAATAATAATAATAATAACAACAGTGTATTATTTATTATTATTATTATTATTATTAGTAGTAGTAGTAGTAGTAGTAGTAGTAGTAGTAGTCGTAGTCGTAGTTGTAGTATTTTGTGGTTATAATAATAATAATAATAACAATGTTATTATTATTATTATTATTATTTTATTTTATTTTTTATTATTATTTTTTATTATTATTATTAGAGTTAGAATATCAACAAGACATGTAATCTGACCAGAGATGTGTACATTTTTGTTCACGTACGTACTTGTGGAGCATCTGCGCATGCCTCAACATGTACGCCCCTGGTAGGCCGCGTCCCAATAATTAAATGTGGCTAAAAAGGAAACAGACTTTTGTTTTGCCTGATCTTCATCACGTGGGTTCACTAATACAGGCAGATCTCTACTGGATCCACATGACTGATAGATCAGCGGACGCGGACAGGACAAGAAGTTTTGGTCATCTATTCGGATACAGACATGCTGTTTATGCTGCGAAGGGAGGGCGGGGCGGGGCGGGGTGTAGAGGGTGGGGTGGCTGAGATGGGGGTTGTGCGGGGCCTTTACGAGCTTTACTACAACTGGCTGAGGTTCGGAGTGAATCGTTCAGGATCTCGTGATCGCCTTTTCACTACGAGACGGGCTGGAATATGAACCCTGCGCAGCGTCTCCTGAAGCCCTCACTGCAGCTCTGAACTAAAGGGAAACATGTCATCCACGATCAAAGAGCTGACTTTAAACTACGACCCCGTAAACGAAACCAACACGTTCACGAACGGCGACGTCCTTCAGGGGCGAGTGTTTCTGGAAGTGGCCAAAGAAGCGAAGATCGACAGTTTTTATATTAAATGTAAAGGAGACGCGGACGTGAAATGGACTGAGAAGCACAACGATCGGACCCACACGTACCACTCCCACGAGAGATACTTCAAACTCAAACAAGTTTTTATTCAGGACCCCTCCAAACCAGGTAGGAGAGAGCATGTTATTGTACTGCTGCTGTCAGGCTTTAACACAAGATAACTCACAACATGATATATAATACCCTGTAATATTCTCTCTCTGTCTCCATATATCTCTCTATCTATCTACACACACACACACACACACACACACACATATATATATATATATATATATATATATATATATATATATATATATATATATATATATATAAAATGTCTAATAATAATAATAATAATAATAATATATAAATATATATATATATATATATATATATATATATATATATATATATATATATATATATTTTTTTTTTTTTTTTTTTTCCAATGTACTTTCAGTGTAAGTTAATGGAACCAGAATTTCTATTGGATATAAAAGGCAACTGTTGCATTGAAATAATAGAAACATAAAAATTGACATATATATTTTTCTTCCATGTACCTCCATATGGCTAATAAATCAAGGAAAGCAGACTGGACAAGAAGATACATCTATATGAGAGAGTGAGAGAGTCAATCAATCAATCAGCATTTATTTATACAGCGCATTTACAACCAGTGTTGTCTCAAAGCAGCTTTACAGAAAACCAGTTTATGAGAAAGAGGAATCAAAAAGATGGTATAAAAAAAACATGCATAGCAAAACGTGAGAAACGGTATTGAGGTCTAAGCCCCTCCCAGAGCAAGCCGGAGGCGACAGTGGCAAGGAAAAATTCCTTTGAGTAATAGAATGGTAGATAGATAGAGAGAGAGAGAGAGAGAGAGAGAGCCCAAAGGACACTTGATGATGTTTTCTTCTCGTACCTAACTGCAGCTCAAAGGTATGAACGAGATAACGACTCACTTTTTCCACTGTATTTTTTTTTACAGCGGAAAATGAACCAAACGTCATTCTATCAGTCGGAGAGACCTGTAAGTATGGCCACCCGGCTTTCAGCCAATTGCTTTATGGATGTTGATATGTGGAATTTTAAAGGAGCCAACAATTCAGGTTGCACAGTCTATCACGTTGATGGCAAGATAATTAGTGTGTCATAAATGCTGTCTAGTTGCAGCTCGTTTCTCATAATTCATTATTATTCTTATTATTATTCTTTTTTTTTCCTAGATGGAAATGTGGTTAGACCAGGAAGACATGTTTACCCTTTTAGCTTTCAGTTGCCGCACGGGTAAGTAATTTCAGCAGCGCTTTGGGTTTTGCTTAATGTTCTTGCAGTAACACTCAACTGTAGATTATAGTGATATAGAGTATATAAATAGAGTATATATAAAGAGTATATAAAGGCTGTTTGGGTTTTTGGGTTTTATATAAAGGCGCTTTGGGTTTTTGTTCTTGCATTAACACTCAACAGTAGATTATAGTGATATAGAGTATATAAATAGAGTATATACAAAGATTATATAAAGGCTGTTTGGGTTTTTGGGTTTTATATAAAGGCGCTTTGGGTTTTTGTTCTTGCATTAACACTCAACAGTAGATTATATTGATATAGAGTATATAAATAGAGTATATATAAAGAGTATATAAAGGCTGTTTGGGTTTTATATAAAGGCTCTTTGCAGTAACACTCAACAGTAGATTATATTGATACAGAGTATATAAATAGAGTATATATAAAGAGTATATAAAGGCTGTTTGGGTTTTATATAAAGGCTCTTTGCAGTAACACTCAACAGTAGATTATATTGATACAGAGTATATAAATAGAGTATATATAAAGAGTATATAAAGGCTCTTTGGGTTTTTGTTCTTGCAGTAACACTCAACAGTAGATTATAGTGATATAGAGTATATAAATAGAGTATATATAAAGAGTATATAAAGGCTGTTTGGGTTTTTGTTCTTGCAGTAACACTCAACTGTAGATCATATTAATATAGAGTATATAAATAGAGTATATATAAAGAGTATATAAAGGCTGTTTAAGAAATGTTGATGTCAAGCTGACATTAATATTTTCTGACCCTGGCATGTACCATAACACTTCATAGCATGTTATAACAGCTGACATTGTAGTCTGGCAATACCTCTCTATACCTAAGCGTGACCTAAGTTTATTTAACCAGCCTGACCTGCATGCTGTGTTATACTGTCCACATTAGGTCACGGTGATATACACATGGCTGTTATTGTCTGATGTAGATATTATGTCAACCTGGCATTGAAGTTTGTTAATGCAACCTTTATGACAGCTTAAACTACCACTTCATTAGAGCCACCATGGATAAGACTCCCACACAGCAAAGATAATCTGAGTGGTGGGTCATTCTCAACAGTGCAGTGATACTTACATGGTGGTGGTGTGTTAGTGTGTGGTGTGCTGGTAGGAGTGGATCAGACACAGCAGGGCTGCTGGAGTGTCCACTCACTGTCCACTCATGGTGGTCCACCGTGTAGATGTTTAGTGAGAGACGGCAGCTCATCTGTTGCTGCACAGCTTGTGTTGGTCATCCTCTAGACCTTCATCAGTGATCACAGGATGCCGCCCACCGGAGGCTATTGGCTGGATATATTTTGTTTGTTAGACTAGTCTTAGTCCAGCAGTGGCACTGATGTGTGTAAAAACAGCTGTGGGGGTCCTGGTCTTGTAGAACAGTATAAAGGGGGGTTAACAAAGAATGCATAGAAAACAGTTGGACCTCAGCCTGTAATTGTGAAACTATAATGAACAATATGAGGTTTTGATAAAGTGGAATAATGATAAAGTGACACTACTTGCCAAAGTCAAAGTAGATGCTGTTGCAGCACTGATGATATCAGACACGGGCCCTGTTTTTATTACTGTTTAACAGGCCAATTTCAGCTCATCACTCAGAAGTGGGTCACAGATCAATTGGAATGAACTCGGTTTTAGCTAGTGTAGCCACAGTGAGCTTTATCTTTGGAGAGTTCAGTTTTTATATGTGCTGTTTTCTGAATTGCAGGAATATGCCACCATCTTTTAAAGGATATTATGGCTCAGTTAAGTACGTTCTGGAAGTCAGAGTGGATCGTTCATGGAAGATGGACCGCACTGCAAAAACAGAAATCAACTTTATCCCAAGGGTTGCTGTGGGTGCTTATTTGATGGTATGTCCCCAAGGGAATATATTTGAGTTTTATTTATGTGCGTCCTCTAGGCCTGTCAATCTTACCGAACCTACATATAGGTTATATTCTTGTATGCAGTGTTGTGAGAAAGTATCTGCATTTCACTTGGTTTCTTCTATTTTGGCAAATGCATCACATTTTAATGTTTCAGATCATCTAGTTTTAATAGAATATCAAGAAACACAAAGTTGCAGCCTTTAAATAATCACTCCATTTATTGAAGGTGAAGATATATTTAAAACTAATATCACTTATAAGAAGAATTAATAGCCTCCCCTACACCTGATAACTGATTGCGCCACACTTGCCAGTGTCGTAACTTCGTTTTGTTATCAGAATGAAGAGGGAGACCAGTTCAGAGGATAAGCTTTTATTCTTTGGACTACAGTACCGATGTTCTTTGAGCTCTCAAACCCGGGTCTCAATCATGTCTGCGACTGCCTTGTCTTTTATAGGCCCACCATCCTGCTCCTTTTGGCCCTTGCAGTACACCTGGTCAGTCGTAATTCTCTGGGTGGACAGTGGTTCTCGATTCCTAGGTTAGGTCCAGGGTTTGTGTGAAGCCCTACATGCGGCTTCCTTAAATGGCCTGTGTCACAAAAGGCCTGACCTTCTTGCAAGCTCTGCTGTATTCTGCAGGCTGTCTATCTAATAAGCTTCAAACAAATGCTATGGTATATAAAAAATTCACTACACCAGTAACAACTACAGACAAACACTTGCGATAACTTGCAGTGGAGGAATTTTGGTGCCGCTTCTTTGCAGAATTGCTTCAAGCCTTTCGAGCATGAACTTCCCGTTTAGGGTCCAGCCACAGCATCCATATAGGATTCAGTTCGGCCACTCCAAAACCTTAATAGTGTTTCATTTAATAATGGCTGAACAGCATTTTTCCTTTGATAAGCAAAATCATTATTTAAAAAGAGCATTTTATGTAATATTAAAAGTAATTTGGTGATTTGAGACATTCAAGTGTGACCAGTATAAAAAATAGAAATGTACTTGCAACATCTCAATGTTCTCACCAGAGCATGTTTGTTTGTTAAACAGAAAAGAGAAGAATGTTGTGCAATGAACCACAGCTCTGTGTGCTAACTGTGTCTCAAGTTTCACAGGAAACAATATCACTCAGTTGTCCGCATGCCACAGAGTGGATGTCTAGTTTTAAAAGAATGGACGGAATTGGAACGCAGTTTAGATTAGATAACTAAATGCTGTTTTTCTCATTGGTTTGGAGATTTTCCAAATTCCTGATTATTTGTTTAAGTCAAACAATACAAAGGAATCATTGTTAGATGTTGCAATGGAGAGGGGATGGAACAAGTCAAAACTTGTAGGCTAGGTGGCCAACAAAGCTAGACAGTCTTCTATCAGCATTGAAGCAATCTCAATAGAAAGTCCTCCTACCACGTGTGTGAAACTTCGCCACCACAGCAGTTTCCAGTAATTACGCTGCACTCAATGATCTGCACGGCTCACTGTGAAACTGTGATGTTTTGCTGAGCAGACAGGTGGGACTGCTGGTAAAAACCTTAGTGCAGGCAGCAAACAGGTACTGGTCAGCAGTTAAAAAATGATACCAGAAACTGGAACAAAAAAATTCTTTACAAAACATTATTAAACAACAGAAACAAAATCACTCTGCTTTCCCGGAATTAAAACAATGTTTAAAGGTGTGGTTAACTAAGCAATAATGTTTAGTAGGGCTGGGTATCGCCACTGATTTCCCGGATCGATTCGATCCCAATTCAATTCGATTTCCGATTCGATTCGATTCAATTTAATTCATTTAGGGATATTTCAGTTACAATAATATGTATTGTTTGAATTTGAAAAGAGATTTTCAGAGAACTAATGTGGTAAATTTACAACATTAGTGTTTATATATGTTTATATGCCGTCATGGTTTCTGAATCCATAATGTAGCCAGACATCTGCTGGCAAGTTCTGGGGCGCCTAACTGATGTGCGCCCCCAGCCAGATCTCGTTGCATGAAAAACAATGACTGATCACGCGCGACTGGGGGGGGGCTAGAATGCTCATTTTAAAGATCCATCTCGGGTTTATATGAATCGATATCGGATTATTCAAATGAAGATCGAAAAATATATTTTTTAAACACACCCCTAATGTTTATTGTTAATTTATGACCATTATTTCTTGTTACATTAAAATTGGGACCTACAGTTGCATGTGTACATTTGAAAACCGCATTAAAATGATATATAATGAGTTAGCACATCCTTTACAGGGGGGAAACTTAAATGCAACCTTTTTTAGCAAAACTGAGAGCCCATATTTATAAGCTTTAACATACTATAAAAAATAAAAGCATGAAAAATACTGTTTGCCATAACATTTGCACAGGCTTACATTATTTTCCAGTATATTAAATTCAGCAAATAAACAGAAGTTACGGTTTTGTGGCGGTAGCTGGTTTATATTTTTATAGTATGCACAAAAACCATCTGTTGTGTGCTCCTTTTAGTCCACTAACACACAGCGCGACACAATCCATAACGCAAAACACGAGCGTGAGCTGCGTTACTGTAGGGGCACTAAAACGTCAGTCATGTGTGACTTAATTGTCCACTTGTCAACTAAATGGTCCACTTACAAAAAAATATATGATACTGTCACGGTCTCAGCAGGCACGGACACAAACGCAGAGCTTTTAAAAATAAAGATTACTTTTAATAAACACGAACATAAACGGAGGGTAAACAAAACGGGGTACATACACGGAGGAACAACTATGAGATAACCTAGACAGATAACACGACATAACAAGATAATCCCAAGACAATGACCAACCAAGACATAGGGCAAACACTGGGTATATATACACTGGCTAACAAGAGGGAACAGGTGACGAGACTAAACATTGATGGGGAACAGGTGTGCGAGGCGGGGCAAGGGCGGAGACAGGGAGCACGCGACAAAACAGAAACACATGGACAGGACATAAACAAGGGCACATGGACGGGAGGTGTGACAGATACCTTATAGACATTTGATTGCAGCTGAAAAGGTAAAGCAGATCGCTCTCCTCTGCTGTCCATGTTTAGCTGTTGGGGCTGTTGGAATAACAGTAGCTCCTCGTCCTCTATTGGACTGATTCGTCCTCTATGTATGTGAGTGTTTGAACTGCCACAGTAACATAATGTTTTATTTTTAAGTTTTTATTTTAAATAACTGTTAATGTACCTTCACTTTACTTTGCTTGTTGAGTGGTAAGCTTGGGCTAATAATCTTGGTTCTAATTCTAGGCCTAAAGCTTATGCCAGATAAAGTAATTACTTATAAAGTTTTTTCATGTTACACTCAGACTTTTTACAGACTTGCCCATGTGTAAAGTAAGCATTGTGCAATCCTAAGTAAAGAAAAGCTGATAAGGATGTATAGCAGCATTCAAATTAATGCCATTTTTATATGGTTCACAAGTCTGTTAAACTATATATGGGATGACTCTAAGGGTGGTTTAGTTTACTCTTGTTTTTTATACTGTTGCACATAGAGCCCACAGACTGCTGCTACTGACAAAAAGATGAAACTCTTCACCTCTGGAAGTGCCTCACTCAGAGCAACAGTCGACAAAATGGGTCACGTGCAAGGTCAGTTTACATTATCCTTCAAGCATTTAATCCGAAGTTCCTGTTCTGGCAAGAAAAGCCTCCATTCCAGCTTTGTTAGTTCATTCAGTGGAGTTTAAGTTTCTTGTGTATTTTGATTCTTTCTTTTCTGAAGGTGACGTCATCAGGGTTTCCACCAATGTTGAAAACTCATCGTCTCGCGAGCTCAAGCTGAAGTACAGTCTTGAGCAAAAACAAACCTTCTATGCGCAGGGCCGCTCTAAGTACTCATCAAAAACTATTTTCAAAGTGGTTGGAGACCCCATCCCAACTGGATCAAAGCAAACAGTGAACACAGACCTGAGGATCCCACCTAACCTGGAACTAACCATCTCGAACTGCAGCATTATTAAACTGGAGTATGTACTCAAGGTACCAGTGTTTTCTTTCTCTTTTTATAGCTAAATGCCTTCAGCTTCTAACTTCAAGCAGTACATTTAACCTCTAGATGCAAAGCAGGAAAAAGAATATGCAGTAGCTTAAACGTAAGGACCTGCTTGCCCTGGCTTTAATGAAGTTAAAAGTAATCTCAGTATGGCTAAAGTTGCAACAGAATGTTTGGTTTAACAATTCTTTATATGGAAATGCTGCTTTCTAGTTTGGTTAATGCGCTCTTCCACACATTAACTAAGATTTTACACATCTCTCCGGTTTGAGAAATGAGTAACAATTCACTCTTTTCACCAAACTCTTGGGGAAATTGATCCAGCTTTTAAATTTAGGCCTATAAATATGTTACAGCAGTTTTAGAGGTATCCTCTAAAACTCGTTGTTATAGTTGCTAGGCTTTTCATGGAACACTCAAAATTTTGAGGCATTTAGGTTGTCCAAGAGGTTAATTAGGGGATTCCAGACCGCTCAGGACCCCCTGTATTTCGCACCGGGGCTTAAGTAAAAGGCTAAAACCAATAGTTGTAGTTGAAGATTATAGTTGATTGACAGCGTTCCACAGACAATTATCTGTCTTATAGTACTGGTAGTACTGGTATACAGTTGGTATAGGTTGAATTTAAGATTTAAAGCTTTGGATTGTGCATGATAAAATCCGATACATTGATAAATGTCGTTGATGCAGTTGATGCATAGACTGTCTTGCATTTACTGGTATATTTGATGAAATTCAAGTTCTTGTGAGAACCTAATATAATATCAAGGTTACTCATCATTGATTTCCCTTCATTGTGACAAGTTTGATTCTTGGGACCAGTGCTATTTGGAGAAACAAAAACGTTTATATTTGTTTGGGAGCAGAAGAGTTTCCGTAATTCACCAATTTACTAGAATGTCACGCTTCTGTTCTTTCTCAGGTCTATTTGGATGTCCCCTATGCAAGTGATCCGGAGATCAAATTTCCAGTGTATCTTCTTCCTACAGCTCAGTTTATGGGTCCTTCTCAAAGCCAACCAGGCTTCCCGCCCTATGGGCCCATTCCTTCACCTCAGGCTGCATTTGGGCCCAGTCCTCCACCTCAGGCTGCATTTGGGCCCAGTCCTCCACCTCAGGCTG
This sequence comes from Megaleporinus macrocephalus, assembly GCA_021613375.1. Classification (NCBI taxonomy): domain Eukaryota; kingdom Metazoa; phylum Chordata; class Actinopteri; order Characiformes; family Anostomidae; genus Megaleporinus; species Megaleporinus macrocephalus. The sequence goes on along the minus strand of CM038725.1, from coordinate 12,147,626 downwards.
CATTTGGGCCTGGTCCTCCACCTCAGGCTGCATTTGGGCCCAATCCTCCACCTCAGGCTGCATTTGGGCCTAGTCCTCCACCTCAGGCTGCATTTGGGCCTAGTCCTCCACCTCAGGCTGCATTTGGACATGGTCTCCCTGGGGCTGCATTTGGTACGGCTCCGGGACTTTACCCCAGCCTGTACCTGTCACCTGCAGGTCCACAGCCAGTCAATGCAGAAGCTCCTCCTCCTTCCTATACAGACATCTACCTAAATCAAAACCCAACAGTTCCAGGATTCCAGCCACCTCCATCAGCTCCACCCTTCAATCCTCCTCCTTATTCTACTGTGGCTTATCCTGGTCCTTCTGTCCCTCAGCAGTATCCAGCTCCAAGTGCCCCAGAGTTCTGTCCAAATCCATCTGCCCCACCTTACAATCAAACAGAAGGTACCAAAGGACATTAACCAATTTCAGCCTTTTCAACCAATCTAGCAGAGCCTTATTCAACTAATTTTCCAGAAAAGTGCACAGTCAGACGTGCCTTTAAGATCCCCTGTATTCGCTTATAGTGTTTGTTTCACCATGTGCCGGTTTTTGGTAAGGTTTTGATATCAAAGCAGTTATAATGATTGATATCATAGCATTGCGTTTTTAAACATTCATTTAAACCAGTAATTATTAAAGTCATTAATAAATAAACAAATGCCTTCATGAATGTAGTGCTATTGAGAGGTGACGAGAGCAGCTACATGAGGATTTCTGTTCTCACGTACTGACACTCCAAAACATTACTGTGTAATAACATTACTATGTAATAACATAATAAAACACTATAATACTATATATAAAATATATAGAGTATATAACAGCTTGTATAATGACTAGATAAGCCACGGTTTTGAGTGTTTTCTTAATATGCTACGTTAAGCAAATACATTAATTGTGTAATTATGAATTAAAGTATGTTCTATATAAAGGGTGTGTTCATTTATTTTCAGCAGACCTTGAGGAACTGACCAGGGACATTTACACTTTCGCATACATCTGTATCTGTGTGTGTATTTTGCCTGATCTGGAGCTTCACTACATGCTCACTAGCACTTCAATTAAAGCAGACAGGAAAAAGGAAGTTGCATTCAACTATACAAAGGCAGACTGTTTATGGTGCCTGAGGGTGCGGCGGCTGCACTTGTTTATGCGAGCCGTAGTATTGTATACATGGAATCAGTAGATTGTACTGCTACAGAATTGTACAACAGGTTTTAGGCATATGTTTTGTATGTGTTCATGTCTTATTTCACTTTAGACATACAAGCATTTACATAGTAAGTTGCCCCATCAGTGGGTATGTTGTGACACAGTATGGGGTAAGATGTAACAGTAAATTTTGTAACAAGTAAAAGCAATCTGGCAGCATGGTGGTGTAATAGATAGCACTGTCCCCTCACAGCAAGGCGATCTAGGTTTGATTCACGGTTCGAGCCGTTCTGTGTGGAGTTTGCATGTTCTCCTCATGCTTGAATGGGGTTCCTCCCACCGTCCAAACACATGCATGTTAGGTTGATTGGTCCCTCTAAATTGTGTGTTGGCCATAAGATGGACTGGCAACCTATCCATGGTGTACCCCCCTTTGGCTTGATGATGCTGGGATTGACTCGTGACCCTGCTTAGTGGATGGATGAATAAAAGCCATCAATTTATTGCTGGGGTACATTATAATTGTGAAATGTGAAGAAGTGTTTTGGGGATGTAAAGTAAACTGTTTCATTATTATCATCGCAAAAAGCAATGCTTTCAGGTCTTAATAGTACTTCCAATTTGGACCCAACACTCTGACCCTCTTTGTTTTTAATCCAGCAGTGGGTTTGGTCTTTTGCACACCCAGGAGTGACATATGCATTTGCTGACCAGTAAAATTCCACTGGAATTCCTTCTGTGCAAATTTGTTGTGAGCTGAAGGTTAGGGATCTGGTCTTGTGACCAGAAGGTTGCTGGTTCGATCCCCAGGACCAGCAGGACACGACTGAAGTGCCCTTGAGCAAGGCACCTAACCCCCAACTGCTCCCCGGGTGCTGTGGATAGGCTTGCCCACTGCACGGCATGTGTGCTCACTGCCCCCTAGTGTATATGTGGGTGTTTCACGGCATGGACTGGTTAAACACAAGTGACAAAATAATTCTAAACTTAAAACTACAGTGGAAAAAAGTGTAGCTGTATGTAGTAAATACTGTATGTAAAAAAGTATTTAAAAGTAAGTAAAATAAACACATTGTAAGATTCTACATAGGACATATCAATGTAACTCTTTTTTCTAAATACTGTGAGTTTAGTGATGTCTGTGTCTTTTGCGGACATGGTGAGGAAAACCTTGCCCATCTTTTCTAGTTGTGATGTGATCTCTGACTATAGCTTTTTACACAATGGCAATATTTGTTACTATGGGAATGAGAGCAAAGCCTTTTGAAATGACTGTGTTTGTATTGCTCTTTGCTAAATTCTATATTTATAAGGAAAAGCGTTTTTAATGAATTTTATAAATGGCAGCTGTCGTGTTCAAATGATATAGAAAAATAAAAATGGAGGTACATAATTTTTCTTTGGACGACGACGATATTAAATAAAGGATGCTATAATTTTTTTTAAATAGTAACAAAAAAAAACAGTGTTGTCAGTGTTGACCATTCAGTCTTCCTGGACAGTTCCCAACTCTGCATGCCGATCTAGGAGAAGTGCACTGATTCACAAACATTTTGAAATTTTGGAATTCACTGTTTTACTGTAGGAAGAAGTGAGAATGAAACATCTTATTTTCATAACCACATCAACTCCAAATCCCTTGAGAACATATTGGGTCCATACAGTTTTAGGGGAACAGAATGTTTCTGAGAACTCAAACACATAGCGTTGTCACGTCATCTACATTCTTTCAACGTTGCCACAACGTTGTCAAAAGGTGGTCTATTATATGTTGTCACAATGTCACTATGACATACAACCTTGCTCTGTAGTGTTACTAAATTCCATGGAGATTTATGCAGATATAATTGAGCTGTAATGGAAGAATTCTAGGAGGTTGTGATAACGTACTGACAACGTTATAACCAGGGGTGTTGCTAGCCCTATTTTAGGAGTGCTAAATTGAGTCCCAGCATCCCTGAAGATCATAGTTAAAACTTTTTTTTTCTTTTAACGTTAATTTGTCGCTGACAAGCTGGAAATGTTAAAACCATAGGGAGTATATGTTTAAAACTATTATTTTAACAATAAAAATACCTCCCCTTGCCTTACAAAATGGTATGGCCTAGTTTTTCTTTCTCAGTACAGCATAATTGTGTCTAGTAAGTTTTGCAAAGGAGTATTTTAGGGAGTAAAGAAGTATTTTATTACTCAGAATCAACACATTGCAGTCATTATCAGCCTAGCTCTAACCCTAACCTATATTTCTGATCACTCTTTATTCTGTTATTGTTAGCTAGGAGTGAGTATCTGATGGTTTATTTTAATTTAGCAGGCTAATGCTGCGGGTGCTCTGTTTACTATTTATAAAGGAGTGAGAGAAGCTGTAGCTTCTGTGTTGTGGATTAGCCTGTGTGTTATTAAAGCTAAGGTGCTAGAGTAGTGCTGTCTTTATGTGTATTAGCTAATTAATGTTAGAGAATGTTAGGATATGAAGACATATGAAATACTCTTATGAAGAGATGTGGACTACTACACGTTTCTGGGCACAATAATCTCCAGGGACTTGAAATGAGACCGCAACATCAGCACCATCATCAAGAAAGCTCAGCAGAGGCTATACTTCCTGCGTCAGCTGAGGAAGTTCAACCTGCCCAAGGAGCTCATGGTGCAGTTCTACACCGCCACCATAGAATCTGTCCTCACCGCATCCATCATAGTGTGGGGCAGCTCAGCCACCAGACACCACACCCACAGACTGCAGCGCATCATCAGGTCTGCAGAGAGAACCATAAATGTGAAGTTACCCTCCCTACTGGACCTGCACACGACCAGAACCAGGAAGCGGGCAGAGAACATCGTCCGTGATCCATCACACCCTGGACATATCTTCCCTCAGGTCGGCGTTTCAGCCAGTTGAGAATCAAGACCTCCAGACTTCAGAGAAGCTTCTTCCCACACGCCATCACACTCATGAACAGCTGAACATCACACACTACATTCTGGATACAGTCTACTACATACATCCATATTCAGATGTTCTCTCACTCTTCTTTCTCTGAACAGTCTACTACATACATACATACATATTCAGATGTTCTCTCACTCTTCCTCTTTGTACAGTCTACCACATACATACATCCATATCCAGATGTTCTCTCACTCTTCTTTCTCTGTACAGTCTACCACATACATAAATCCATATCCTGATGTTCTCTCACTCTTCTTTCTCTGTACAGTCTACCACATACATCCATATCCAGATGTTCTCTCACTCTTCTTTCTCTGTACAGTCTACCACATACATACATTCATATCCAGATGTTCTCTCACTCTTCTTTCTCTGTACAGTCTACTACATACATACATTCATATCCAGATGTTCTCTCACTCTTCTTTCTCTGTACAGTCTACTACATACATACATCCATATCCTGATGTTCTCTCACTCTTCTTTCTCTGTACAGTCAACCACATACATCCATATCCAGATGTTTTCTCACTCTTCCTCTCTGTACAGTCTACCACATACATACATCCATATCCTGATGTTCTCTCACTCTTCTTTCTCTGTAGTCTACTACATACATACATCCATATCCAGATGTTCTCTCACTCTTCTTTCTCTGTACAGTCTACCACATACATCCATATCCAGATGTTCTCTCACTCTTCTTTCTCTGTACAGTCTACTACATACATACATCCATATCCAGATGTTCTCTCACTCTTCTTTCTCTATACAGTCAACCACATACATACATCCATATCCTGATGTTCTCTCACTCTTCTTTCTCTGTACAGTCTACCACATACATCCATATCCAGATGTTCTCTCACTCTTCTTTCTCTGTATAGTCTACTACATCCATACATCCATATCCAGATGTTCTCTCACACTTCTTTCTCTGTACAGTCTACCACATACATCCATATCCAGATGTTCTCTCACTCTTCTTTCTCTGTACAGTCTACTACATACATACATCCATATCCTGATGTTCTCTCACTCTTCTTTCTCTGTACAGTCTACCACATACATCCATATCCAGATGTTCTCTCACTCTTCTTTCTCTATACAGTCTACTACATCCATACATCCATATCCAGATGTTCTCTCACACTTCTTTCTCTGTACAGTCTACCACATACATCCATATCCAGATGTTCTCTCACTCTTCTTTCTCTGTACAGTCTACTACATACATACATCCATATCCTGATGTTCTCTCACTCTTCTTTCTCTGTACAGTCTACCACATACATCCATATCCAGATGTTCTCTCACTCTTCTTTCTCTATACAGTCTACTACATACATACATCCATATCCAGATGTTCTCTCACTCTTCTTTCTCTGTACAGTCTACTACATACATACATTCATATCCAGATGTTCTCTCACTCTTCTTTCTCTGTACAGTCTACCACATACATACATCCATATCCTGATGTTATCTCACTCTTCTTTCTCTGTGGAGTCTACCACATACATCCATATCCAGATGTTCTCTCACTCTTCTTTCTCTGTACAGTCTACTACATACATACGTCCATATCCAGATGTTCTCTCACTCTTCTTTCTCTGTACAGTCTACTACATACATACGTCCATATCCAGATGTTCTCTCACTCTTCTTTCTCTGTACAGTCTACTACATACATACATTCATATCCAGATGTTCTCTCACTCTTCTTTCCCTGTACTGCACTTTTATTTATCTGATAGAGTCTCAGAACACTCTGTACCACCGTCTCCACCAGTGACTATTCTGTTCTCCATATGTATATCTATTTAATTCAGTCTGCACTGTACTTTAAATATACAACTCTGCACAGGTTAAGTTTACAGGTGTGTGTGTGCGTGTATGTCACTGTGTGTGTGCGTGTGTGTGTGCGTGTATGTCACTGTGTGTGTGTGTGTGTGTGTGTGTGTGTGTGTGTGTGTGTGTGTGTGTGTGTGTGTGTGTGTGTGTGTGTGCGTGTATGTCACTGTGTGTGTGTGTGTAGGAGGATGGCTAGGTTGGGTGTGTTTGTTGATTCTGTAATGTCAGTTATCGTACACTGTGAGCTTCTGTAACCAAAAACAAATTCCTTGTATGTGTGAGCATATTGGCAAATAAAGTCAGATTCTGATGATACTATAACGTAACTGTGTGTGGTCAGCAAGTCAGCTATAGATATTCAGAGGTGTCAAGTAATCAAGTACAAATACTTTGTTACCTTACTCCTTACATTTACACTCCATTATCTGTGCTTTCTACTCCTTACATTTACACTCCATTATCTGTACTTTCTACTCCTTACATTTACACTCCATTATCTGTGCTTTCTACTCCTTACATTTACACTCCATTATCTGTACTTTCTACTCCTTACATTTACACTCCATTATCTGTGCTTTCCACTCCTTACATTTACACTCCATTATCTGTGCTTTCTACTCCTTACATTTACACTCCATTATCTGTACTTTCTACTCCTTACATTTACACTCCATTATCTGTACTTTCTACTCCTTACATTTACACTCCATTATCAGTACTTTCTACTCCTTACATTTACACTCCATTAGCTGTACTTTCTACTCCTTACATTTACACTCCATTATCAGTACTTTCTACTCCTTACATTTACACTCCATTATCAGTACTTTCTACTCCTTACATTTACACTCCATTATCAGTACTTTCTACTCCTTACATTTACACTCCATTATCTGTACTTTCTACTCCTTACATTTACACTCCATTATCTGTACTTTCTACTCCTTACATTTACACTCCATTATCAGTACTTTCTACTCCTTACATTTACACTCCATTAGCTGTACTTTCTACTCCTTACATTTATACTCCATTATCAGTACTTTCTACTCCTTACATTTACACTCCATTATCTGTACTTTCTACTCCTTACATTTACACTCCATTATCTGTACTTTCTACTCCTTACATTTACACTCCATTATCTGTACTTTCTACTCCTTACATTTACACTCCATTATCAGTACTTTCTACTCCTTACATTTACACTCCATTATCTGTACTTTCTACTCCTTACATTTACACTCCATTCTCAGTACTTTCTACTCCTTACATTTACACTCCATTATCAGTACTTTCTACTCCTTACATTTACACTCCATTATCTGTACTTTCTACTCCTTACATTTACACTCCATTATCTGTACTTTCTACTCCTTACATTTACACTCCATTATCTGTACTTTCTACTCCTTACATTTACACTCCATTAGCTGTACTTTCTACTCCTTACATTTACACTCCATTATCAGTACTGTTTACTCCTTACATTTACACTCCATTATCAGTACTGTTTACTCCTTACATTTACACTCCATTATCTGTACTTTCTACTCCTTACATTTACACTCCATTATGAGTACTTTCTACTCCTTACATTTACACTCCATTATCTGTACCTTCTACTCCTTACATTTACATTCCATTATCTGTACTTTCTACTCCTTACATTTCCACTCCATTATCAGTACTGTTTACTCCTTACATTTACACTCCATTATCTGTACTTTCTACTCCTTACATTTACACTCCATTATCTGTACTTTCTACTCCTTATATTTACACTCCATTATCAGTACTTTCTACTCCTTACATTTACACTCCATTATCAGTACTTTCTACTCCTTACATTTACACTCCATTATCAGAACTTTCTACTCCTTACATTTACACTCCATTATCAGTACTTTCTACTCCTTACATTTACACTCCATTATCAGTACTTTCTACTCCTTACATTTACACTCCATTATCAGTACTTTCTACTCCTTACATTTTCACTCAATGTTGAAAATGTTTATCAACATTAATATTTTAATATAACATTATAGTCATTATGGCTTTTAGAAGAATGGGGCTTTTGGGGAGGTGGGCTAGTGCACTATAGACCCCTGTGGTGCAAACGTAGTTTTTGTCCTTAATGGCATTTTTTTCCGTATGTTACGTTTACTTTTATACTTTAAGTTGTTCTGAAAGCAGTACTTTTACACTTTTACTGGAGTAAAAAGCTTCAGTTGATACTTCAACTTCTACAGAAGTATTTTTAAACCCTAGTATCTATACTTCTACCTGAGTAATGAATGTAAATACTTTTGACATCTTTGTAGATATTCGATTCATGATCCTAATCAAGCCCCGAATTTATGCCCTGAATTTCTCTCATTCTCATCTGGTCACCCTAGCCCACAGGAGCCCAATATTTAATGAGAAAAAAAATAAAAATAATATAATATATACTGTCAGATAACATTTCAACTTCTATCAAATGTGTTTGCAGCCTACATGTCATAGAAGTCACATCCTCCAGCATAAAGCTGTCTTAGCCGGATAGGCAGGATCTTAAAGTTCAGGGTCTTCATCATCCATCACTTCCAGATGAACAGGTAAGACTGTTATCAATAACTGATCAGAACATTTCAGTGAACCGCATTTGACCATACAGGATATGACATCAGATCAGGTCGCAACCTTTGGATAAGGAAACATTAACAGTGTGTCCACTTTCCCGTGTTGTAAGATGCCCCGCCCACCCCGCCTCGTACAGTCGCCGGGAAAGTGTGGGAGCGCACGAGCGTTAATACAACTGAGATCACGTTCTAGTGATCACCTTTTCACTACGAGACGGGCTGGAATATGAACCCTGCGCAGCGTCTCCTGAAGCCCTCACTGCAGCTCTGAACTAAAGGGAAACATGTCATCCACGATCAAAGAGCTGACTTTAAACTACGACCCCGTAAACGAAACCAACACGTTCACGAACGGCGACGTCATTCAGGGGCGAGTGTTTCTGGAAGTGGCCAAAGAAGCGAAGATCCAGTGTTTTTATATTAAATGTAAAGGAGACGCGGACGTCAGGTGGACTGAGAGTCACAACGATGACAGCGACACGTACCACTCCCACGAGAGATACTTCAAACTCAAGCAGGTTTTTATTCAGGACCCCTCCAAACCAGGTAGGAGAGAGCATGTTATTGTACTGCTGCTGTCAGGCTTTAACACAAGACAGCTTCAATCTTCAATTCACAAGATATTTAATATTTAATAATTTAATACCCTGTATTAATAATATATTATATTAGTATTTAGTATTTAGTATATATATATATATATATATATATATATATATATATATATATATATATATATATATATATATATATATATATATATACACACACACACTAATATATAGTATAAATATATTAGTATATAATAGTATTTTATACAGTGCATGTCTACCTGGTGGTAAGCTGCAGTACTGCAGATATGTTCTATGTTCTGATATGATCTGGCTGTGCTGGTACGACCAGCTAAACCAGCACAGACCAGCTGTTTTCTTTTCTGTAGCAGTGTCCTGCTTGATTGGACTGCCTTTACTGCTCAGTAGTGGACATGTACAAGTTTTCCATCTTCATGTTTAAAATAGTTTCATATATTTCTTCACGTACATTCAGCTGTTTGGCTACATGTGAGATCAGTGAAGCACCTTTCCAATACTGGCGACCTAGATTTAAAGATCTAATACCTGCTTTGACTGCTCAGTACTTCATTAAGCTAAATCAAGATTGCTGCTGAAGGAACTGAATACATTCATACAATGTCTGGGGCGTCCAGGAGAAATCTGGAACTAACCTTTATTCTTCAAACTGGAGCTCAAAATATGATCTACTTCTTTCAGAATAAATATTTCAGATATTTATGTTACTTTCTACTGTATTTATGCTTGTTTACATCTGATGGTGAACATACACTTATTTAATGGCCTTAAACAATAGGTGCCTAAGATTTGCATTTATATATATATATATATATATATATATATATATATATATATATATATATATAAGCACATGTAACTGCACCTTAAAGAGGTAAATGACACAAAAACTTACTTTCTATTTTGTTACTTTTACAGCAAAAAATGAACCAAATGTCATAATCACAAAAGGAGAGACCTGTAAGTATGGCCTTATTATGTTTACCCTGTTCAGCTTTCAGCCAAATGGTTTATGAGAACTGATATGTGAAAGTTGTTGTAGGTGTACTGTTGTTGGAAGATTGGTTTTACATTTATAGCTTGAAGGCAATATCATTATTTTATCATCAATTAATGTAGTGCAGTTGCAGCCCATGTGGCCTGATATAGCTTTTTCTTTTATTTCTAGATGGAAATGTGGTTAAACCAGGAAGACATGTTTTTCCATTTAGCCTTCAGTTGCCCCATGGGTGAGTAATTTCAGGAGTGCTTTGGGTTTTGCGCTATGATCTTGTGGTAACACTTAACTGTTGGTCATACGGTGGCATGGCTAGCATGACTAAGCTCATTTTGTAATGGGCATGAACCTATATAAACATTTATAATGGCTTGTACTATTATTTTTATATATTATTTTACTTTTAATAAGGGTATCTGTCGTAAAGGCTGCTTCTGTCTTCTATAGTGTTAAGTTAACATGAGAGGTGACAGATTTTTGTCTGAAGTGGCACAACACGTTATAATAACTGACTTTGTAGCTCAGTATATCGTCGCTGTCCAATGAAAAACGTGTCTCCATCTTTGTCAATTTTGAGTTTTATACATCATTTGAACCTGACAATGGTAGTTTACATTGTGTGAGAATTTCAGGACGAATGGACCAATAGAAGTGCTCCAAAATAGCTTGGAGAAAATTCTGGTTCCATTGACTTACATTGAAAGTAAAGTAGGTTTTTGGTCTCTCCCGTTTTTTACTATGACAAAAATGTGGTGCCAGTCTTTTGAATACTGACATTTAATCCACTGTATCTAATTATGACATGTTATCTTTTCTGGCATATATATTATGTCAACTAAAACCTTTACCAATGTGGCCTGTATGACAAATGATACCCTTATGACATATAATGTTATCAAAATTATTTATGTTTTTTCTGACAATTAATTCACAAATGAATACAATAAGTCATCAGTTTGTGTTATTTTAATAGTAATCTCAACCTCATGTATATGTCCCTGTGTGCCTAAGTACATTTTAAATATGCCTTCAGTGTTTAAATGTTTATCCAGGTCTGTTTCAGTTGTAATGAAGGGCATATGTAGGTGTCATATAGCCCATTCCTTATGACCTACAGTCATAAGGTGTTACTGTTATTGTTTTAGTCCCATAATATTATTAATTACATTGTCATATAAACATACCCAGACTGGTCACTTCATTAAAAGCACCTCCTTGTATCAACACTCCATTTTATCAGCTCCACTTACCATATAGGAGCACTTTGTGGTTATACAATCACAGGCTGTCATTCATCTGTTTCTCTGTATACTTTGTTCCCTGTTCTTTAATGGTCAGGACCCACACAGGACCACCAGTGAGCAGATATTATTTGGGTGGTGGGTTGTTTTCAGCTCTGTACTACATACTATACTACTGTACTACTATACTGAAATGGTGTAGTGTCGTGGTGGCATGTTAATATATGTTTCGCTGGTACAAGTGGATCAGACACAGTGTCCACTCACTGTCCACTCTATTCAACACTCCTACCTTGTTGGCCCCCCTTGTAGCTCATCTGTTGCTGCTGCTCATCAACTAGTCCTTCATGATTGGTCACAGGACGCTGTTGGCTAGATATTTTTGATGAATGGACTATTCTCAGTCCAGAAGTGACACTGAAGTGTTTAAAAACTCCTGGGGGGGTCCTGCCCATTGAAAAACAGTATAAAAGGGGACTAAAGGACTATACAGAGAAACAGCTGGACAATAGTCTGTAAATGGAGAAGTGCAAAAAGCACCTACACGGTAAGTGGAGCTGATAACATGAACAATAAGTGTAGATACAAGGAGGTGGTTTTATTAAAGTGGCCTTTTGGCGCACAAACACTGCAGTGAAATAATGATACTGTAACACTACCTGCAAAAGTCACAGTAGATGATGTTGCAGCACTGCTTATATGAGACAAGGGCCCTGTTTTACTACTGTTTAACAGACGCAAAAGTGGGTCACTGCTAATTTGGAATGAACTCGGTCTTAGAGTTTATTTTTTTTATTTCTGCTGTTTTCTGAATTGCAGGAATATGCCACCATCTTTTAAAGGATATTATGGCTCAGTTAAGTACGTTCTGGAAGTTAAACTGGATCGCTCGTGGAAGATAGACCGCACTGCAAAAACAGAAATCAACTTTATCCCTAGGGTTGGTGTGGCTGCTCATTTAATGGTATGTGGTCAGCTGAAAATACGTAAGTTGTATTTTACGTACGTCCTCTAGGCCTGTCAACCTTACTGAACCACCAAAGCATTGCTCATCGTTCAGGCCTATTTATTAAATTGACAGTAAATGATTAGAAGTAAGATTACCTAAGTAGTGCTATGCGGTGCACCACATCTCTGTGCTGAATGTTTAGTAGTAAATATTATTATTCAGTTGCCTGCATGCCAAGGAGTGTCTAGTTTCACAATAATGGAAGGAAACGGAATGCAATCAGATTAAATAACTGAATACTGTTTACTTTACTTGTTACTTTGATCATGGTTGCGTCAGATACACGCATACAGAACAAAAAGCACTTTATTGGCAATCAGAAAAAAGCTGAATATCAGCTCAGACCATCAGCTGACCCCTACTTTCAACACTGTCTGCAACTCATACTCCATATATGTTTTATGTAAAATGTATACACATAATACATGTATATAATTGTTTGGGATATTTAAAGCCCCTTTTGAGTTTTATTTTCATTTAAATTTTTCTTATTAATGTCATTGCGAATTAAACATCATTAAGAGCTGTTGCTTAGTTGTTTTGTTTAAGAAAATATAAAAAATATGAACCCAAAAATCGTTTATCAGTTTCCCTGAGTGGTATTGGCCCTGAAAAACCATATCGGTCAACCCTATTTTGAACACCCTCCTGTAAATTTACATGTAAATACGTGTCGTTTCCAGAAGAGACAGACCTTCAAAAAGCATTAAAGGTGAATGGCATTAAAACGAAGGGCATGTTTTTGATATGTATGCTATTAATGCTATTTGTACAGCTATCTGTCATACTACTATGGAATGATATTTGGGGTGGTTTAGTTTACTCTTGTTTTTTATACTGTTGGATACAGAGCCCACAGACTGCTGCTACTGACAAAAAGATGAAACTCTTCACCTCCGGAAGTGCCTCAATCAGAGCAACAATTGACAAAACGGGTTATATGCAAGGTTAGTTTATACCATCCCTCAAGAACCCAATCTAGTAAAGCCACCATTTAAACTTTTTTAATTAATTCAGTGCAGTTTTTGACTTTGACTCTTTCTTTTTGGAAGGTGACGTCATCAGGGTTTCCACTGAAGTTGACAACTCTTCGTCTCGCAAACTCAAGCTGAAGTACAGTCTTGAGCAAAAACAGGCCTTCTATGCACAAGGCCACTCTCAGTATTCTTCAAAATCTATTTTCAAAGTGGTTGGAGACCCCATCCCATCTGGATCAAAGCAAACAGTGAACACAGACCTGAAGATCCCACCTAACCTGGAACTAACCATCTCAAACTGTAGCATTATTAAACTGGAGTACGTACTCAAGGTATCAGTGGTTTCTTTCCTATCTATAGCCTTCATTTCTTTCTACATCCCTTCAGCTTCTAACTCTAAGCTTTAGTGTTTGTGCTGCATTTAACCTATAGATACAAAGCTGAATTTTGATTGGCATCTTTTCACTGAGCAGTTGTTTAAGGCTAAGCTGAAATGATCAGTCTTGTGTATATTATAGTGCTGTTCTCCTCAATTAGCAGAGTTTTGAACTTAAGCCTAAACTCATCTAAACTACTGCACCTACTCAATTGTGAATGATGAAAACAAATGTACAGGGACACATTTATGATTTTATGCAATGTGGTACTATCAAGTTTTTCCATCTTAATTTAGTTTAATCATCTAATCTTTGTCTGGAAGCACTGTTTCTATAATTTACTAATCGTAATATCATTCTTCTGATTTTTCTTAGGTCTATTTGGATGTCCCCTATGCAGTTGACCCAAAGATCAGATTTCCAGTGTTTATTTTTGCAGAATACCAGCTTTCGTGTCCCTATCAAAGTCAACCAAGTCTTCAGCCCTATGGACCCAAACCTCCACTCGAGGCCGCATTTGGGCCCAGTCCTCCACCTCAGGCTGCATTTGGACCAGCTCCTCTAGGGGCTGCCTTTGGACCGACTCCAGGACTTCATCCCAGCCTGTACCCGTCACCTGCATATCCACAGCCAACCAATCCAGAAGCTCCTCCTCCTTCCTATACAGACGTCTACCCCAATCCTCCTCCTTATTCTGCTGTGGGTTATCCAGGTCCTTCTGTCCCCCAGCAGTATTCAGCTCCAAGCGCTCAGTCAGAGTTCTCTCCAAACTGACCAAATTCAGCCAATCCAACGAACCAACTAGAGCCTTATACAACTAAACCACCAAAACACATGCAATATCAGAGATGGCTTTAATGTCTCCATTATACACTCATGATCAAACATGCCACAGAGACATTATGCTGTTTGTTTCACTGTGACAGTCTTTGATGAAGTTTTGATGTCGAAATGCTGCACTGACTTTAACTACTGAAAAACTCCTATCATATATATATATATATATCTTTGCTAAGGATTTGATTGTCTCTCAGGTATGACTTTTAAACATCTGAATACGTTTTGTGTGCTCTTGTGTGCATCAACAAGTATATGCAGTACCACACACCAAGGAAAAAATGTAAACTATTTATCTTGCCAGTAAACACACTATCTAACATTATATAATAAAGAAGAAATATAATAAGGAATAACTGTAAATAAAAATAAACACAGTATAAAATAGAATGTAGAAAGCAGATTTTATTTATGGATTTACTTAATTTGTTAATAATTAATTTGCAGAACTGATCTTACAAAAACAATGAAAATAAACATTTGGCTTGTTGCAGTCACACTTTTAGATGGTGGTGAGTAATGTTTGTAATATTTGTTTATTTGATGTTTACAAGTAACACCTTTAAAGTGAGTATTATTTCAGCTCTAGCTGTGTCTGTCCTCAGTTTGGAAATACTGATAATGAATATTATCAATAGCTACGATGCAAAAACGCCTATTCAGCCAACATGGTCACTTCAGGCTTATAGTTTAATAATTGCATGCAATAATAAAAAAACAGTGGGACTGCTAATCATAATTATTTATATGGCACTTTCATGATTGTGACTAGCCTAATTGGAGCCATACGTTATTTGGGATTATACCTAGTTTGTCTCATGAATGCTAAATAAGGTGTACTGCTGAAGGAACCTAAGGATGTTGGGATGGCGAGGCATCAGGTAGAAACTGGGGACAAAATTTTTGCTTTCTAAGCAGCTCATAAAGTATCAATGACTTTTTCAAAGTTTTTACTGTATTTGTGTTTATTTGGATTTATTGTAATATTATAATAGAGCATTTATAACAAAAACACAATGACAAGATAATTGGTTTTAACTGACAACAGTTTGTTGGACACCCATCAATGGTAAAGACTAATGGTTACTATGGTCACAACACACAATGCTTTGCACCCTGTTTCTTAAGGGGGTTTGTACCCTTAGACCAGTCCAGAGTGACCACACTAACCCCAGCCCACTGGAAGGAAGTCACAACAGGGAGAACAGGGAGAGGGAGTGTAATGTTCTGGGCAATGTTCCTAAGCACGACCAGGTACATTCCTTCATGGTGCTATTGTTCCCTGAAGACAGTGGCCTTTTTCAGCAGGATAAAGCTCCCAGGCACACATTGTTCAGAAATGGTTTGAGGAACAAGACAAAATATTAGTCTGGCATTCACATTCCTCAGACCTCGTTCTGTTTGAGCACTTCAAGGATGTGCTTGACTGACAAGTTTGAGGATCTGCTTCTAAGATCTTGGTGCCAGAAACCACAGAGCACCTACAGAGGTACTGTAGAATCCATGCGGCACACCTAGGACCAATAGAATCTTTGTACTCTTAATTTCTCTTTGGTTTGAGCAATGAATAGCACATTACTCTTTCCATCTCTTGGAAAAACGGCATGCTTTCAGATTTGCAAAAATTTTATGGATATTGTTTTGTTTTGCAAAGGTATCCTGGTTATGGCTACATTTACTAGATTATATTTGCTACAGCGACACCCAAGTTAAATTAGTCAAGAAAACAAAAGCTTGTCAATTGTGGGTGACTCAGGCTAAACAGTGACAGCCTAGTGTCATTGAATGTTTATTTTCAGAGACCCCCAGAATTTTGATTTTGAGACCTTGAAGGGTCCAAGTAGACAGACCCGACCCCTCCTGCTGTATTTTGCACCTTGCGTTTACACATCTAACACTGGACCTGCTCAACAAGAAAAGAGATCAGGATACAAAGTTAAAGTTAAGCCAGCTAGTAATAATATAACTGGATTACAATGTAAACAATAGGTATGTATCACCTGTACCAACACCTTAAGTACACACTCTCAAAGTTACACAAGAGCGTGTGAGAACACTGTTGGTCAGTAAAAAGCCTTTATAATCCTTAAACTGCAGGACTGTGATTATATCTATCTACTGTGAATTATTCAGATATGACTACATAAATATTATGTAATAGGTGGTGTGTAATAAAGAGAGAAAAGAATGGAATTATGACAGGTCCTTAAGGTTTACTGAGTAAAACAATAATAAATGTGTTATTATGTGACCAATGTGGCAACAGCTTGGCAATAAATCATGATCTGAACCCGGTTCTATTAGAGTGGAAGTCATGTGTAATATGTAATGTACTGATTATGTAATGCATCTCTATGTACAATACGTAGTATTGCACTGTGGACTACTGTGTTAGTCTCCTTAAACTCCTTTCGAATGAAAGAAAGCCTTAAAAACAATTCAAACTTGACATGCAACTAAAGTGTTCCACGCCTAACACATCCTTTGAAAGGAGACTCAGGGCTTCAGATTGAAGAAAGTACGTAATCTTAAGGACCACCCAGTCAGAACACCCTCAACTGCTTACTTTCTATACAGTATTTGCCTCTTAAATATGAATAGACTCCCTCACAATAGACTCTGACCTACTGCCTCCTTACGTACATAGTTCTGAGCAGTCTACGTTGGCTTTTGTGTTTTTAACAGACTTAATTTAGCTGTTGTGAAAAAGAGGCTTGCTCAGTGCCACTGAACTCTTTTGTTCGAACTGTATGTATTGTTAAATTAGAAGTTAAAAATTAACTTGATTGGTTTTTAATTGGTTTTAAGGTATGGAACTTTTCAATCAGTCTAATAACACATACTTAAGAGAACAGGTTTACAGCAACTTTAGATCTAGCACAACAGTGCTATGAAAATGTAGGACAAAGACAACCCGAGTAAAGAAGAAACATATCTTTTAAATGCTCATTTACAAGACAGTAACCAAAGAACTGGCAATGGGTGAAAAGGTAATTGTGCTCTTATTTACTCAACCAATAAGTTTTAGCTTAGAATTTGATCAGTTTTAATAGGCACAACCAGGCTTTGTTGCTGTCACTCATACTGTATTTAAATATTACTAAAAGAGAGCCTTTTTAGCATTGTGAAGTAGGCTAAAGGGGTCTCAACAAGCAGCATATACCACTATATAAAATAAACTTAATGTGTTTGAAAAAGCCTACTAGATTCTGCTTGCATACTGATTATGCACAAAGGTTGTAAATAGTATGCAGGATGTGACCAATAGAGAACAAAAACACTGATGTAACTGCCTTCATATTTTAATAGCATGGCATTCAGAATTTCTATACAATATTAAAAACAAAAGTAAAGAATTTGACCAAATTCTACTGCAGGTGTAAATCCAGATTCAGATATGACTCACAAATGGAGGAAAATACAGATGTGTCTAAAAACACAGAGGTTTACGACGCAGACTAATCCAAAGCTAATCCAAGTCCTAATTTAAACCCCATTAAAATGCTGTGGCAATTCTGCAAAGAAAATTGGACAATAATTTAGGGTAATGTGTAAGACTGGTCTCTAGTTATAGGACGCATTTGACGCTGTGGTCAGTTACTTTGTTCTCATGGGTAATACAGATTTTGCAAACCAGTTTTTTTTAGTCTTCAGTAAATTAGTCATTTATAGTCATTTATAACCTGTGTTTTGTGTTTCCTTATGTTTTCATTCTCTTTTGTATGAGGATCTGAAACCATTCAGCACTGCATTCTAATAGCTTTTATTCAAATGATTGATCATCATCATGATTATCGTCATAATCCATATTAACCTTATTTATAATATTACAACAGAATTCTAATTCATAATTTGCTTTTGTTTTAATGAGGAACTCATTATACTATTATTTTAGAAATAATGAGGGTGTTCTTGGGTCTGATCACAAGAGGGCGGTAGCAGCCCACATTGCGACACACTAAAATGTCATCATTAAAAAGAAACCTTTTAATTAACCATTCACAACATTGTCATTTTAGGGCTATGTCTATAGTATAGTAGACATATTAAGCACTGTGGTATATATTAGGTGGTGTTGACTGCCTGTTGGCTGCGCTGGATCAAAGACAGTGTAAAAGGCTGTTATCTACTCACGCATTCCTTACTACTAAGTTTATTTCAATGTCTTATTTTTTAAAAGACTTATAATTGGTTGAATAGTTTGGTGCAAAGATACCTTTGTATCCTTCATGTGAAATCTAAGGCCTGATTTACCTCATCAGCATGCAACAGGTGGGAGCACGTAGTCCCAGGGCAAAGAAACTGCCACAAGGTGGCGTGTAAAGTTAGTGTTACAAACTGCTGCAAACTGCAAGCAAAACAGAACTGTCTGCAAGACTGTGATTGATGAAATGAAATAAATAATAGTTTCAACAACATCATTTACCATCTGAGCACAGAAATTCATCATCATCACTTATAGAAGAATTTCCAGTTAAGGGCTAAACATGTTTTTTTTATGGAGCAGTGTGATGTAAAAACACCCAACACTGTATTATGGCTTACAACCACACTGAAAGAGCACTGAATTGACTTGAATCATAAAGATACATTATATCCGCAGTAATAAAGTATTTGGTTTTGCAATACCAGTGAAATGTATTGCAATCAGTTCACTTAACTGCTTTCAGTATATAACACAAAATCTTGAACTTAATCTACTTTATTAACCATCATCAGTAACAAAAAGAGGTCTTAGTTTAAGTGCACCATTTATTTGTTTTCTGTTGCACTGGTGCACCCAAGAGGTGGTCAGTCCCATCCTTGAATTAGGCAAGGCCATCCTTCTGGTCACCACAGTTATAGAAAGTTGAAATGTGAGACAGTTAGACATCAGTCAACCAATAAATGCTTTATGGTGAATACTTGCCATCCAGGTAAGTTACCAGCCAGTTTAAAATATAGCTTATCTTGCAGTTAGTGGGACTATTTGATGGTAAGATGCATTAACTATCAATAATACGTGTGTGTGTATATATATATATATCATGATTACCTTATACGGTGCTATCTAATCATTAGACTCTCCTAAAACCTGTAGTGAATGCCGCATAAATTAATAACTGCTGTGGCCTGCCTATATGAAACACTTTTCTTAATAGTAACATTACACATGTGTTTACTTGATTCAAACACATAATTTCTACATGATTAACTACAACATGTTACATCAACATAGTTTTGTCAGTTTACTTTCAGCAACGATTATGATGTAATAAATATGTTCATGTGGAAATGATGGACTGATTTTGTTACACACAGAGGAGAAACAATGCTTAGCAGTTTTCCATCCTAATGAACGTTCTGGGTTTTGTCTGGTTCTAAACGTTCTAGCTACAACCCTGCTCTGTTAATCTGTCTGAGAAAAAGGCTGTAATGAATCAAACATGTGGTTATTATTAGTAATGGAAAACATAGTTGCACAAAAACAGCACAAACATACTGTTAACCCGCATGTACACATATGAAATATGCACATTTACCTCTCTTTAACTTCATTTATCCTATCTGTGATCTCACGATCCTACAGTACATCCGCTGTTACCATCTAATAACCTCACTGGTAGAAAAAGCATAAATCGAAATGTGAATGAATGTCTGAGCTCCATTCTCTGCAGCCTCCTCTCGCTGCTCAGCTGTTCTCTGTGAAGTGGCTGTAATGTGGCACAAGCAGAACCTACAGCCCCCCACCCCCTCGCCAGAAGGCGGAGTGAGGGGTTGTGCGCATGCGCAGTAAGTTGTTTTTCTCAAAAGCCGTCGCTTAAAGTGAGCCGGCTGAGCGAACTCCGCCGTCTTTCACAGCAGACCACCAAAGGCCGCGTGGAGCCGCGATAACAGCATCCTTTGCTGTTATTCCGCTCTGGCACATCAATGACACTGAACAGTGTTGAAAAAGACTTTTTTTCATAAGAGATTATTTTCATAGACGTTTTGTTAGTTTTCTTGTTTTGTTTTCTACTGACTTTTGTACATTTTTAAGTTTCTGGTCACCATGGTGCTAGGAAAGGTGAAAAGCTTCGTCGTGAGCTACGACTGTCTCAATGACAGCAATGTCCCCGTCTTCTCCAGCGGGGACTGCGTCTCAGGAAGGGTCATCATCGAAGTGACCGGAGAGATCCGAGTCAAGTCGCTGAAAATACACGCGAAAGGATTTGCGAAAGTTCGTTGGACGGAATCGCGAAATGCTGGATCCAACACTGCCTACACTCAGAACTACACAGAAGAAGTGGAGTATCTAAATCACAGAGACATCCTCATCGGCCATGAACGAGGTAAGCACACATTTGCTGAAGGACAGTTTGTTTTTTTGTTGTATTCACTCAGAAATGGTCACTGCTCACTCTGGATGTTCGGACTTGCTTGCTTTACCTGTGGAGGCAAAGAAAGTACGTGTACAAACTGCTGATACACGAATTATGTAGGCTATATTGTTTCCTCCGAGCCAAAAGCGACCGTTAAAACCCCTCAAACTGTTGTTTTTGAGTCTTTACCTGAGGCTGGACCCAACTGTCAGAAGTAGGGTAACGTTAGCTAGAATGAATGGTGGCGAGCAACCGAGCAGGATTTGGGCAAAGAAATAAGATTTCGGTTCCAGCCAGAAGAACTTTGGTGAGCAACAGAAAGCGGACGTGTCGTTTTTAACCAGACACCTTCAAATTTCTGCGACTTGGGGCTGTTTTGGCCCCGTTTGTCTTCAGTTTCCACCCTTTGTTAAAAGCGGTTCAATCCTGTTCTGATGCAGCGTCTGTTCCTCCTCGCTCCTGATTGGCTGACGCTCGCACGTGCTCACCGTGACTTCACGCTCGTACAGGGGAGGAAAACTGTTAGGAACAGCTGCAAGTTTTGTGTCGCTGGCACCTTGGCGGTTCTTGAACGCACTAAAAAAGTAGATATGCAAAATTTGGTCATGCTTATGAGCTGCAAACGTCACGACTGTGGGGGGAAAAAATTAAACCCCTTTCTTTGGGCCAGCAGTGAATCCAGAGCACAGCGCTTGTGCACATAACGTTGCATGCACGCACATCATTCTGAATGAGATGAACTGTTTCTTTGCAGCGAGGTCGGTTGGGAGTTGCATGTACGAATCCAGCGCTGTAATTGGTGTGATTCCTTTCTGTCACTGCTTTTTATTATTCTGTAATTTGCTTTCTCTCGTCTGATCTCCTGTACCTTGCAATCGTTTCTCCAAATGGTCTGTAACGTGTGCAGTAATTACAATAAAGGTGAATATTCAGAGTATGTCGGTTTCCTGTCTTGTTTTGTTGTTGTTATTATTAATATTATTAATTTTTGCCTCGTTCTTTCTCACGTGTGATTTGGGATGGGGGGAATATACTTGCACGCCGCAGTACACGCGCTCAGGCTGGTAGGGGCTTGCCTGTCGGAGAGCGCGAGCAGGCTAGGTTGCAGTGAATGCGTAATGAGCGAGGCGGCGCGAGCTGGTTTAGGCCGGTCTCCTCTTGCTCGAGTCTGTCTGTGATTGACAGCTCAGCGCTTGTTTACCACCGCGCTGCCTTCGCCGAGCAGAGAAAGAGAGAAAGAGAACTGAATGCTGAGCTGGCGGAAAGAAAGCCTGCTACAGTCATTTTACATGAAACTAGATTTTATTATGAAATGATATAACTATTATCATTTAGGCTTTGTTGTGAAGCGTGTTATCTTCAACCATTTTACACAAGTGTGTGTATTTGTGAGCTTTAATCTGAATCTTTTGTCTTTTTAGCTTTTAACATGAAACCATACATTGTAACATGAATCTACATATTTTAAACATCCATTCTGAAACCTTTTTAACAGTCAAAGCTTATTATTTCAAACGTCTGGGCCTTTTTGAATTGGTTTTGCTGCAATTTTACACTCAGCTATGCTGTCTTTTCTATATCGTACACATGTAAGGCATATTAATTAGGTTTTATTACAAAGAAATTATTTTTTCGTGTTCTTTATCAAGGTTCTGTCCCATTTTTAATGACTTGAGTCCAGGAAATTGGACACATTTGCTACATAATCAACCCAAACACTAAATATAAGAACACAGTAAATGTCATGACATTGAATGATTCACGTCATAAGAGTCTAGGGTCTTCTGACTGTTATATGTGTCATTAATCTCTTACATGCATGTAATTACACCCATGAAATGAGATCATGTTCTATTCTGTGTTGTTTTGTAGCACCTTGTCAGGTAAGGTATACATGTATTTGGAATATTCTTCCTTTTTTGTTTCAGATGATGATAACTCTGAGGAAGGTCTCACCACCATTCATTCAGGAAGACACGAGTATGCATTTAGCTTTGAGCTTCCACAAACGTGAGTCCCTTTCTGTTTTAAGGTTTTGCATCTGATCATGAAAGTGAAACAATTCTTTGCTCTGAATGGTATCTTTTAAAAAGATCATTCAAGGAACGGAATGTAACATGCCTCCATGTCTTCTCTACATTGCAGACCTCTGGCTACCTCCTTTGAAGGGAAGCATGGCAGCGTGCGCTACTGGGTAAAGGCAGAGCTGCACAGGCCCTGGCTTTTGCCCATGAAGACCAAGAAAGAGTTCACCGTCTTCGAACACATCGACATCAACACTCCTCTCCTGCTGGTGAGCAAGTCCTTCCTCATGTTCACTTTATGTTCACTCGGACTCCCTCAATGAAGGATATTCAGACTGCGATGTTTTTAGAGAAAGCTGTGGAAATCTTGCTAACCTTAGTGTTATTATTTAATAATTAACATTAAGCTACATTATTCAGCAATTACTATGTATTATTCAGCAACTGCTGTGAAACCTTTATGTAAGTTATGCAGTTTAGAAAGTGAGGAATGGAAGTATGGCCTCAGACATAGGTTAATGGAGTTAATGCATCTCAGGTATTAACATTACATCCTTGTCTCGGCTCTCCTCTACAGTCTCCCCAGGCAGGCACGAAAGACAAGACGTTATGCTGCTGGTTCTGCACCTCAGGTCCAATTTCCCTAAGTGCCAAAATTGAAAGGAAGGGTTACACCCCAGGTAACATTGCTCTTCTCATTATGATCGCAAATCAACATTCTCAGCATAACTTCAGTTGTGTCATTCTTGTTTGCGTGCATTGATCGCTTCAGCTGATTCCTTTCTTGATTCTTACAGGAGAATCCATTCAAATCTTCGCCGAGATCGAGAACTGCTCCTCACGTATGGTTGTGCCAAAGGCTGCCATCTACCAAACGCAGACCTTTTTTGCCAAAGGGAAGATGAAGGAGATCAAGCAGCTGGTGGCCAACCTCCGAGGGGAGTCGCTGTCTTCTGGAAAGACGGAGACATGGAACGGGAAAATGCTGAAGATTCCCCCTGTGTCGCCGTCCATCCTGGACTGCAGCATCATTCGGGTGGAGTACTCGCTCATGGTGAGTTGTGAACCTGCAGCCTGACTTACTTTCTATCTTTCATTCTTTCCAGTGCAGACTTTTTATTAACTGTTTAAGAGATGTTAACGATTGTCCATAATAGTTCCAAACTTGACAGGTTTCTTTTCTCTGCTCTTTATCTGAATTCCTTGAAGGCCCCTTTTTGACCTGTAGGGCCTTGTTATAGACAATGTGATTATCTCAGGTGTTGCCATCACCTGCCGATAAGAGGATCAGCCTAAAATATCAGTTGAAATTCAGGCCAGTACATGGTAATGACCTCTTAACCCTGTAAACCAATTTGACCGTCCTGTGCTTGTGTAATGGCAAGTCTTCCTAAAATTGACTTTCATATCAGGATGGTGGAGTTGTATTGCATTTCATTCATGAAAACTCAATGATGGAACCCATTTGTAAATATTTTCTTTAAGGATCAACTGGCAGTAAGCCTTATGAGATCTATCTATGGTTGACCTGATGCCACTGTTTTCTGTCTATATTTTCTGTAGGTCTACGTCGACATTCCAGGAGCCATGAATCTGTCCCTCAACCTGCCTCTGGTGATCGGCACCATCCCTCTCCATCCCTTTGGCAGCCGGACGTCCTCCGTGAGCAGCCAGTGCAGCATGACCATGAGCTGGTTGGGCTTAACTCTCCCAGAAAGGCCTGAAGGTGAGCTCTAGCTTCTGGATCTCAGCTTATGCTAGAAACTGTAGATAGTTCTGATTTTACAGGCGTGTTAATACCATATTAATAATTTTCCCAGTATCAGTTTTAGCTTAATTCCATCTTATTATGCATTTAATATAGATATTTTATGGGATTGGTGCTGTAATAATAATAAACATTACGAGAGTTGTTTTTGCTCAAACACCCTCTCAGTTAAAGCTGACATGACGACAGTAACATGATATCCTGCACTGTTGTTCCCCCCAGCACCCCCAGCATACGCAGAGGTGGTCACAGAGGAACAGAGACAAAGCTGCCTGGAGGTGTCCTCAGGCCGCGAGAACTTTGATGGCCCACTCTTTGCCTACATCCAAGAGTTCCGCTTCCAGCCTCCTCCTCCATATTCTGAGGTGCGTATTAATAAGATATTACTCATGAATACATTTAGCAGCAGCAGCCAGAACAACCTGGTTTATTTCACTGAAATGTTATAACATTATAAGCATAATAAGATGTATGACAGATATATCATCCACTGATCACTTAACCCTTAGAATTATAGATTCATTCTTGGCTATACTATTTAATGTTATGATGTAATTAATTTTATTGGTAGTTACATAATGAGTAACATTTAGTCAACTCACATTCTGAATTTCCAAACGTGACTCTTTTTATGTGTGACAATGTTAAATAATGATAACTGCATTACTTTCAGCTCAAAATAAAATACATTTATAAAATTCCAGTAGAATATCTCCACTATAAGCGAAAATTAAAGATCACTTTTGCAACCAAGGGTTAACAAATAGTTCTGATTCAAAGGAGTTTAGCAGGACTGCATGCAGCCCCCGAGTTCAAAAGTCCGCCTGCCCTTTGAAACGCTGTGGGCGCCCGGGATTTTAACTCTAGCTGTGTCTGTGTGTCCTCCCCCATTAGATTGATCCAAATCCAGATCATGCCAGACGGACTGAGGAGCGGAGGCCAGACACGTGCCCATCACGGTGAGCGGCTCATGGCACCAGCCCAGAGCAGTCGGGCACTCCAAACTCTCGTCTTTTTGTTTTTTTCCCGGCGACAACAAGCGCGCGAGCGCCGCTGTCGACGTTGGGAGAAAACAAACACGCGCAGGAGAAAGGACAGAAAGGTGCAGGAAGTCGCCGCCCATGCCGCGCCGCTTCCTGCCTGCCCCGGGGACGTGTGGTCACAATGCTCATCCGTGTCGAACGAACCCTGTGGACAGACGCGTACCTGGTCGGACTGAGCCGCCAGGATTTCATCAGCCTAGTTTTTCGTTGTCCTCATGCTTCTTTCTGTAACCGTGGCACAAAAACATGGTTGTGTAGCGTGGAGCTATCTAGAGACGTGACTTGAGAAGAAAAACACAAAAGAGGAAATATTATAACCACCATCTACAGTACAACGGAGAAAAGACTAGCATCCTCCTGCCTCAGTTGTGGATTTTTTTTTGCACATTGTATGTTTATTATTATTATTATTATTGATTTTTTTTTTGCTTGAGTTATATGGCTCAGTTTTCAAATCACTAATTGTTTTCATTGTCTAGCTAGAGTACGACTAAGTGATTGCAGGCTTATAACTTAGTCTTGCTTCATCTGCACAACTACGAACAACGCGGAGAATAGATTCAGAGACAAATAGCAGACTTCAAACTCTGATCTAGTTTCAGCTGTTCTTAGGTTCTGAATTGCATTTCCTCTTAAGGACATGCATACAACAAACTGCCTGCCGGCATACACCATCTGAAGGCTGTTCGTCTGCCTTCATATCGTTGCCTGTATGACTCAAAATAAGTGTGGCTCTTTTTTTAATTTTTATTTTTTGCCCCCCCCCCTCCTATTCACATGGGCGCCATCTATAAGTTCCCAACATAGAATGCCTTCGCTCTTCGTTTGCTTGGTGTTTATGTTGCAACGCATGTTTCGTGGTGGAGAAGCAAAAGACGAGCGCTTGCCACTCGCATGTGTAGGCAGGGTGGAGAGATAAAACAGGGTGGGACCCAACAGGCTACCCACGAACGGCCTGAACAGTTTGTTGCCTTTCTATTTGTAGTGTAACGCAGCGCAGGCTTCTATAGAGTACTGCCTAAAAAAAATAATAATAATAAAAGCACTCAGTCTCAGGAGAACTTCTCACTTGCCAAATGGTTGGAAACAAAAAAAAAAAAATAGAGATAAATATATGAAAAACGACTATGTTTCATTTGCACTGTTTGAAAGCGTGGAAGGATGTAGGTGGGAGCTATAAGTAGATTAGATGAACAGCAAGAGAGGAGACATGCATGGAGATGCAAGGCAGCTTTCTAAGACCACAGACATTCCCTTTTTGTCCTGTCGCTCGCGGAGACTTCACTCGCCCCCACGTCCCCCCAGGCCGGTGATGGGAGATATGATTCAGATCAGTTGTAGAAGGCGAAAGAAGCGAAACAAACGAAAGAAAACGGTAGCGCACCCCTAAAACGGAGGCAGGAAGGCTCGAAAGCCACGCTGTAAAGAAAGAAGACGTAGCCGAGCTGTGGCTCGCTCCGTGCCCCCGGTGGACACTGGAAGAGGCGTCACCAGTTGAAATGAGTCGTACATTGGTTTTTAAAACTCATTCAACACCTGAGCTAGTTTTCCATGTAGCCTTAATCATGAAGCGCCTTTTTGTTTTAAAGCAAATAAAAAAGAGAAGTCTGATCATATCTCCTTGAGGCCTGGAGGACGTTTGGCCATTCAACGTTAATGTTTTTGATACATCCCTCGCAACCTTAGAAAGGACGGTATGGATGATCACTGTCAAGTAGCCGACGTGTGCGCGTACGTGCCGTTTGTGTTTTGAGTGAGGACGTAGACTCGGGTAGGGTTTTTCGACTACTGCTTCAAATATAAACAGACTAATTAAAGTGGTCTTATCGTAGTGGCCTTGAAGAACTGACATGATTATGGTTCATCCCTCGCGCTCATTACGACTTACAACCTTCTGACTGTCTGTCTGTGTGTCGTCTGAAATGTGTTTTATGTTTTTTGTTGTTGTCGTTGGAAGAGGACAAAAAGGGAAAACCAGATAGTCCTTTAAAGCGCGCACTGATCCCCAGACACGCCACTCTAATTTGCTATGGCTTAAATCCCACTTTGCGATGATTAGTTTTGATCGTTTTGGTTTTTTTATGTTTTTTTTTTTCATGGGCATTTATTGTTGCTTGTTTTCTGGTCAAGCGACCTGGTGCAGTTGTGTTTCTCTCACCTCTCTTTATTTCGGGAACAATGTGGCTTAGCACACCTTCAGAGAACTGGGTCGTCAATGAACTGAATAGCCGTAACTATTCTGAGACTAAGCAGCCCACTTCTCCTTTACTGTCTGTCATGTATGTGTTTTTTGTTCCTTTCGGTTTGTAGGTAATCGGCACCTGGCACCAAAATCGCAACTGGCAAGTGATTTGGGCCTCAGGTACAACCATAAGCTTAATGAAAACATACATGCTTGGTTGGTCAGTTCCAGTGTCCAGTGCTTGGCCTTCCAATGTAGTCCAGTGTTAAAGCTAAACTCTTAACTCTCTCTGAGGAATGAATTAGTAGAACGTCGGGATGGGGATTTGTTTTTAGGAACTAAGTGCAATATCACCAGTTTGAGTTCACTTTCTTACATTGTTATATCTTCCGTTTGTTTTTGGGGTTTTTTTCTGTGTTTTATTTCATTGATCATTATCAACACTACATACTTTTAATCTGCAATTTATTGTTTGGAATGGTTTTGAAATTTGTCTTAGTTCTTCCTCAGAGCAAAATAAACTTTTTTTCAAGCATTAAAATTGTGTCATGTTGCGTGTTCCTGCACTTATGCAAAACAAGTAAATATAGTTTGCTGCTGGGCTAATCTTAATGCTTTCAAGAGTTCATCTAGAGGAGTACTACTCTCAATATTATCTATCATTTATTTTAAAAAATAGCCCAGATGTGGCTTTACATGCTCATTTATAACTTTATGATTTGGTCCTAGAATATAACAAACTCCTTTTTATTGGTGAATAATTTTTTTTCTGAATAATTTAATGAGCTCTGCTTTCACTGGATGCTTTACTGCAATGATCACTCAAAAACAACAATGTGGGAATAGACATGAATTTAAAATAACCCTTAGTGTAAATAAACTAGGCCCAAATAAACTAGGTAACATTACCAATACTAGCTGCTTTCTTTTGATCTTGACATCAACGCAAAGTAAATTAAGGTTGTTACACAACATAAAACATTAGGACGATTTGACGTCAACCACCAAACAGTGAGAAAATCACACAGCATGGCTGCTGCTTACAGGTTGCTGTTGGGTTTGTGGGCCTAATAAAGTGCTACACGCTGAGCGAATCTGCTCAATATTATCCACAGTTTGAGCAACTGTCTGGAATAAAATGTGCAGAACCAACTGACGACTTGAAATTAAAGCCCAGGTTCTTGTTAAAGATGTGGATTCTAAAATTGGCTTCCTATTCGTCAGCTTGTTTTGCTTACTTTCTGTTCCGCCTTAAATGGTGCTGCAGCTACATCATGGTGCCTGTACAAGCTGTGGCATTTAAGGTGGAGTAGAACATCTAATTAAGAAGCTGCTGAACAGGTAGCCAACTTCAGCTTCATTGAAAGACGAACATGCCCACAGACAGTTTGGTCCATTGGAAAGGTTATGAAAAGGACCGTCATCCAATTCACAGCCTGGAATGATTTCTTCTCATAGGCTGCCATTTTCGCTGCTGTTGCTTTGCGGTCATATGTAAACTTTGCAGGGTGTACATGTTAATGAGTGCTGTTACATAACATTTTAGGATTTTGGAATCGGCCCATTTTATGGAGTAGATGTGGGATTTGTGTTTATAGGAGGCAGCAGTATTATGTTAATTTTATGTTGTGAACTATTCAACTATGCCAGTTTTCAGTTTTATGGCACGTCTCACACATATGTCATTACCTGATCTGTCTATAATTATACTATGCTATAATTATATACTATGACTCCATACAGAAGCCACAATAAAAAGCTAGACAAGATATTGACAGAAGAAATATGAAAGGTTCTTCACTATTCTTAGATAACCTTTGAAATGTAAGCAAGTTTTGAGGTCTTTGCACAAAAGAAGTGTTTTTTTAGTCAGTTATATGGAAACCAATGTCCAGATAGATTTGGTGGATTTGTTCTACTCATCGGGTCAAAACAGAAACATTAGTGGTCTCAGACTCCAGACTCTGCTGTAAACATGTAACAGGCATGAGGTTCATTTCAAGCTCCAATTCTAACAGAGGTATATCATGTACAGTATCTTGAAGTGACTCAAGCTGACTCAAGGTGTTTATGCTGATAACAGGCATAACAGCGCCCCTGTAGGCAAAAAGGAGATGCAACACCCCCAAAGCAGTCGCTCGGAAAAGATCCAAGAAACACATTTTCTAGTGACATGTTTGTTCTGGGACTTTCCAAGTTGTATTTAAATATAGAGAAATCCAGTTGCTCTTGATCTGATGTGAAAACAAAAGCTTTCAAATATTTTTCACAGCTTAGATAATTACAAGCTTCTTTCTTTCTTCCCTCTCTATGTGCAGGAAACCCATCCAACCGATGGACACTACTGACAGATTCTTCTCCTTTAAGTTTACAGATTGTCTAGACATTAATCCAAGACCGCTCTAAGGTGTTGGACACAAAGACGCCAGGACCATTTATTTACTGGTGTTCACCCCGTGACCTCATCTCATTGAGGCAGTCTCTGGTCACAGGTCGAGAGTAGCCCCAGGAGGAGCTGTAAATTCTTGGCAGTAAGAAGTGGACAAACTGGACATAAAGCCTGCAAGGCACCATTGTCTTGATCCAACATGGTCCAACATCCATCTCTGACAAATTACTGGATTGTTACTTTCTAGATATAAGTTAAGGGAGTAATTATGGCTTAGCAAAGAAACTCTCCACCAAGAAAACACATCATAGACTAGCAATAGTAGGGCATTAATTAATATCACTTTATTAATTTCTCTTCTTTAAAACTCTTTAAAACTCTTCAGACAGTTTATGTTACATGCTTTATTAGTCTTATAAGGAAGAATTTAGATTTTGCAGCCTAACTACACAGCAGAGCAGCGCTGCCTGCGTCTGTGTGGGGAAACTGGAAAATACCAATAGTCTGACTTGTATTTTGTGCTTGAACATACAATAAAGTTGTATTTACAGCTGGTTTTATATATATATATATATATATATATATATATATATATATATATATATATATATATATATATATATATATATATACACATTCTTATATTTTATAATACATTCTTATTATACCTACATTCGGTCAAATGTTTGAACTCCCTAAATTATGCAAATGTGTAGAAAGGCAAGGTTAATTAGTAAAGTGGTGCCTATATATATTAAATATTACTAAAATTATTAAATATTTAGAATATAAATAAAAATGAAAATGCATATTTTTTTATAACACAGAAAGAATTAAATATCAAGATCTCAACAAGATCTCATCATGTATGCTATCTTCTTCAGTCCTGCAAGAAAAGCAGATCATGTGGCTCCTTATGAAGCTGCTGGCCAGAATGTTAAAAGTATGTAAACCAGCTTCAGAGCAAATGAGGCTAATTTCTAAAAGACACTAGAAACACTCTTTAAAGCACAACCAAATGTTTATTATAACATTAAGTGTCTTTTTATAGTTTTGATGTATTTGCCATTATTCACTGATACTATTGCTATTGAAATAGCAAAAATAAGTAAAGCCTGGGAAGGTGTGTCCAAACGTTGGGCAGATTTTTTGTTTTCAATACAATACAAAGCAATACAAAGCAAAAGCAGGACATGCATTCTTTGGCCTGCCATGGTGGGTGTATCTCTAAATAAGTAAAGTCATATTTTCTCAGTCAACCATCTGGTATATACAATCCTGCGATAAGCAAGCTAATGTGACGCAAGTGCCTTGCCCAAGGGCACATTCAGGTATACCTACTGAGTCATGGCACCTGTGACATTCCAGTGCCAGGCTCACCTCTCCTACCACCAGTCTACCAACCACCCCAACAGCAATGCAACACGACAGCATTCTGTTTGGAGCACTCACACACTTACAAAACTGTTAGACTGGTCTAAATTGGTAAACATGCCAATCACAGTAGAGTCTAGTCCGAGCTGAAGTCCAGCCAGGGTGCTGAACATGTATAAAAAAGGTATCCCTTTAATATTTTATTCCCAATAGGTTGACATGACACAGTGGTCATGTTATTACATAGAATATGTGTCTTACATGGAATATGTCTGTCACAGTTTAAGCATAAAGTTATTCAGATGGCTAGGTTAAGCAAAGTAGATCCAGACAGGAAATGAGAGGAAGAAAGATGGTATCTGGTTGGTATGGGTATCAGCAGATACTCATGGTTGCGGTATCAGTGTCAGTATCTGATGTGAAGAGGTGGTGTGGAGCCACCCTCACACTCCATTACATAACTGTCACACCTACATCCAGAACCTAAACCAAATATCAAGTATCTAATTTACAGAATCAATATCAGACAAAAATCAAAGCCCAAAACATCACAACAACAATAGAGAATATAAATGCTGATTGAATGTGTGTAAACAGGTAAATCCGGCCACCGTATTCCTGTCTGAGCTGAAGTCCAGGTATCCAAAACAAGGGGTCACTCCTGGAGTTGTTCACAATAGGTGGTTCATAACAAGCAAGTTGAGAACATTACATTGTAGTATCTGTGACTTATATAATACTGACCTTTTAGTTTCTATTGCTTCAGTTGTTTCTTTTGCATTTGCCGTCATTGTTTTTCTACTCAAATCAATTTATTTAATGAAACAGTGGAAAGGCAAAATGTGGTTTAGATGAACAAGGTCAGTCTTTTACACCAATTAAAACGCTTCAAATCACCTTTCGCCCTCTTCCATATTTCAGTACAACCATCCATCCATTATATTTCGCTTTATGCCGCTAGTCAGGGTCATGGGGGGCACTGGAGCCAATCTCAGCATCATTGGGTGAAGGTGGAGTACACCATGGACAGGTCGCAAACCAACACACACCCTTTCACACCTATAGGCAGTTTAGAGTGAGCGATCAACCTAACATACATGTGTTTGGACTGTGGGAGGAAACCGGAGTACCTGGAAGAAACCCATTCAAGCACAGGGAGAACATGCACACTCCACACAGAATGGCCCGGACCGGGAATCCAACCTGGGTCGTCTTGCTGTGAGGTGACAGTGCTAACCACCGTGTCCCCTATTTCAGTGTTACATGCATGCTGTAATAATAACACTTCACTGCTTGGATCTACCTTCATGCCGACAGAGCATTCCTGTTTGAAGAACATCGCTGATGTTGTTTTGATAGAATAGATATATTTGGAGATGTTTTTGCAGCGCTTGCATAGCTGTAGAGTGTTTTGGGTAAAAAAGCAAACTGTTATGCCGAGTATCATATTTCTGCAGACAAAAGTTTTGAAAAAGTGAACGTCGCTGAAAAGGATTTCTCAGCGATCGTATAAAAAACCCTGTAATGCTCCTCTTGCTCCACTTTTTAAAATAAAATGCCCATGAAACAGAATGTTCACATCATTAAAAATGGTGCTGCTAACGCATTCAACAAGTGGTGAACTGATCGATGCTGTTGCAGAAGCTGCATTTAGAAAATCCATTGAATTACGTAAGCAGTGTTTTGCTTGGAGTGGCACGCAAAGGGCCGAAAGCCCCGAGAGGTCCATTTAAAGCCAGGAATATAATCACACATCAGAGCTGGGCTCTGCTGAGCAAGGTCCCTGGTTGACTCTCCAAAACAAGTACACAAGGCTGCTGGAAGAGTAATTGAAAATGACAGTGCTGTGACAATGTGCTGTTTTCGCCCATGCCTTGACTCTCTGCTCTCTGAAAGGTTGCAAAGCCAGCCTAACAGCAAGTTTTGATAATGTAATAGCTAACAGACTGAACACAATGTGCATACTGCATACTTCTACTACTACTTCAGTTACTTGTAACACATAACTTGGATCTCAGGAAATCAAAGGAGACAATCAAAGAGATGCCATCAATACTCATAGAGCCATCATCAATAAAAGGTAGTTTTTAGTTTATGTACAGTCATATACAAACAATCACATGTTGTAATTAAAGAGTGAAAATAAGCTCGTTTTAATGCATGATCTTTGTTTTTCGCCAAATTTTACATTAAACATAAAACATAAAAGTACAATAACTTTTTTCATCCTATGACACAGTGGAAAAACATTGTAAATGTAGTTTAGATGAACATGGTCAATATTTTACACCATTTAAAACGCTTCAAATCACCTTTCGCCCTCTTCCATATTTCAGTGTTACTATCCAACCATTATCTTCTGCTTCATTCCGCAGCATCATCGGGCGAAGGCGGAGTACACCATGTATTAAATTCAGCAAATACAGATTTAACTGAAGTTAGAATTCGAGCTGCCTAAAATTTTAAATGGAATTTCAAATAGTAAGTTAGCAGAACAAGGGTCTGTATTTTATGCCCAGAAATGTTTGGATAACTCAAAATATTAAAGCAGCCTGGTTAAATGGGGGTTACATTTTAATGGGGCGTGATTTCACTAGCGCTCAAACTTTGGCTACATTGTACGTATACTGAATGGCCACTTCATCAGAAACACCAATCATATAGGTGCATTTTGTAGCTTTAAACTGACTGTCTGTAGCCCAGCTCTTCCTACGCATTTCATCAGCCATTCTCTACTATATCTATCTATGGAAAGGAAACAACCCCTGGACTGCCACTGACCAGGCATTTTTCAGGATATGGGCCATTCTCAGTTCAACTTTGCTACAACTAGTATGACTAGGACATTTAGTTTTTTAACATCCTACTGGCATGTCTAGGTTGAGAACAATCTGCTGTCCAAAAATATCCAGTCAACAGTGGTCCTGATGAAGGAGAGCACCAACCTTTCTGTTGGAGCATCTAACAATCTGCCACCCTACTAAAATAGCTCTAAGACATCAAGATCAAGCCAATCAATGTCTTCTAAAGAGGTTCATTAGAGCTGGAGAAGGGATGTCAGATTGTGGTATTGGCTCCACAGGATGATAGATCTCCAGGACCGCAGTTGGTGACCACTGGACTAGATGATGTCTGACTCATTGGAAAACGATCTACACCTTCTGCGCCAATAAGGTGGGTGCTAATAAAGTGTTACAGTCTCAAATGACTGAGATGGTGTTGAAATGTTTTTAGATGGATGGTCTAGAGATCTTTGAATTACCGAGTTATTGTAACATCGCTGAAAGATGCTATTGTGGACTTTAGCATCTCAAACTCATTGCCACGGCCTTAACAACAAAGAAACTTCTCTAAAACCATTTAGGTATCACAAGTTTCCAAGTTCACGACAATGTGTTCAGATTTGTGGGCTGCTGTATGGATTTGGACCTGGGCTCTGATGAGTCAGCTTTGAGCCAGCACTTTTTTCTCCCTTCATGGCCTCTTATGCCATTGACTCCTGTGGGTCAGGGCCTTTGTCTTGAGCTGACCCCGAGGTTAGGACATAAAATAGGGTGGGATTAGCGGGCGGTGCTAGCTGCTGATTAGCCACTGCTGACGCCACACAGGCCTCAGCTGTTTCCTCTCACTGACTAATCCTAGAGCTGCAGGACGAGCAGCTCCCACCCATAGCACACAGATATAGCTGCAGCGTGGCCAAGCCTTCTAGATGTTTCTGCTTCATAGGGCGAAAGAACGCCTCCCAGTGTTCAGGATATAGGAGATGCAGCTCAGGGGTTATGTAATAGACAAAGACAGTAACTTGGGTCGCAAACAGAACGTCAGCTGCAATCACTAAATCACAGTTTGACTGAAAGAATGGATGTTGACAGCAGGTTTTGGGGGCATATGGGAATATGCAAGCTATTTTATTGATGTTTTCAATGTAATGGAGCCTGCAAATAGAGGATGCCACAGAATTGGAAGTTAATAGTTATTTCCCTGAGATCCCTAGTGACCACAGGGAATAGGATAGAAATGATAAATTGCTATGTCCTGGAGCGTTAACCTATTGCTTTATTTCCCCAGTATTGTCTCATTACAGAATATGTTCTTGTTTTATTGGAATTGCAGCCACATAAATAGTGTAGACAATGAATTTACTGAGAGTAGCATACAAGTACACTGTTTAAAAGACAAAGGCCTCATAAAGGAGCACCTTTAAAGCAAATATACTGTAACTTGCTAACAAGGAACTTTGTTTTCTCAGTCAAATTGAAGTTTAAGTGAGGAATCTGGGATAGCACGGATATCCTGTTAAGACTTTTTTCCTCCTCCACCTGTAGACTTTATTAAGCCATCATGTTGGTGCCACTTGTGTAGAACAGATAAGACAAGGCACAGTACTGTCTCCCTTAAAATGTATCTTGCTTCCTTCATTTAATTTGATTTAAGTTTGTATAGCTTCATAATCACTTCATGGTTCTTAGGAATGTACCTTCTGACAGTTCCCCCCACACCACCAACACCACAGTAGATGGATGTTTGTCACTGGCTAAGAGTTTTCCGTTCTGCTTTGTCTTAAAGCTGTGACATCTTGCGTTCTGTACCCTTTTATAGAGCAGTAACACCGTAACCATCTTCGCAATGTTCCCTTCCAGAGAAGCATCTGTTCGAGGCATCTCAATAACATTGTAGACCAGCTCTTCTAGGCAGGGACACTGTCAGAAACCCAGAGCGTGTCTCCAGGAATTTTGGCAGCTGAAGATGTGTAAAGGCATATTGTCCATCTCAAAGATGAAGAACAGACTCTAAAATCTGAGGATGACATAACATAAGCAGAGAGTTTAAGCTAGTTATTTTTTCTGGTAGTAGGAGGATCTAATTTTGTTACTCCTAACTTCAATTTAACTGATCAGACAAGATATATATTTTGTGCGAAGTTAGTTTTGCTAATTTATTTGTACTAAATATATAAGGAAAGTGTTGCTAACATGTAATAGAAGCTTAAAGCTACCAATTAGCACTCTACAGATTGGATCCATAAAGGCACTTGCCTTCAGACACATGCCTTTAGCTCCACAGAGATGTGAAGTAATCTCATAACACTGGATACAGTGGAAATGTGTTCTGTGGAGTGATGAATTACAGTTCTTTATCTGCACTGTGCCAACTGTAAAGCTTAGTGGAGAAGGGATAATGCTATGAGGTTGCGTTTCAGGGGTTGGCCAAGGCCCCTTAGTTCCAGTGAAGGAAAATCTTAATGCTTCAGCATATTGAGACATTTTGGACCATTTTAAACTTCTAGCATTTGTGGAAACAATTTGGGGAAGGCCATGTTCTGCGCCAGCATGACAAAGGGCAAAGGCAGCATCAATAAAGGCTGGTTGAGTGAGTTTAGTGTGAAAAAAACTTAACTGGCTGGCACAGAGTCCTCCCCTTAACCCCATCAGACACCTTTGGGACAAAATAGAAATTATATTGAGAAGAAGGCTTCCTTGTCCAACCTCAGTGTCTGACCTCATAAATGCTCTTCTGGGTTTTCCCAGAAGAGTGGAAGCTATGTTGTACCATGTTGTACCTGTCTATGTTGCACCATGGTCCTGGAGGAACGTTTCGTTTCACTGTGTACTCTGTATGTAGTTGAAATGACAATAAAACCCACTTGACTTGACTTGAAGCTGTTATAGGTGCAACGGGGGACCAACTCCATATGAATGCCTATGGATTTAGAATGGGATGTAATCACAAGATCCTTTAGGTGTAACGCGGAATACTTTGGTCCATGTAATGTACTTTATTCTATAAAAACAAACAAACAAACAAACAAACAAATAAACAAAAACCCTGAATGCTTCATAGCCAAAATCAATGATGTCTACCATATTGAAGTATATTCTTCTCATACTGTGTTATACTGTGGTCATCTTAGCAAATGAGGATGAATAGCACTTTAAGCAAATGCTCTTTTACTGAACATGGAAACAGAGAGAACCACTGCTCAGCGCTTACTGAATGGCTGAGAAAGCAAGCAGGTCATCAATAGCCACACTTAAACCACATCCCAGCACATAATAGCACATTTACACATTTTTTAAGCCAACAGTCACAACTATTACATATTTAAATCTCACTTATTGTAATATTAGCATCCCCTTTGTGCCATGGTCGGATAAGCTAATTGCAGGAAGCTATAATAATTTTGTCCATAAACTTTGGAAAGCAAATGTTTTGGCTCATAGACTTCTCTGGGACAAGGGGAACATTGTGTAAACTTGATTTTGAAATATAACTTCAGGGGGACGAGTAGGCTCTAGTCATTAGGCCCTGTGAACAAAGCCAGCAGCAAAACACAAAAAAATATTACTGGCAAAGCTGCCTGCTGAAGTTTCATGGTATTGAGCGCCAGACTCTCATGCCCTTCTGTAGCCATGGCGCTAGACGAGGTAAACACCCTCAGTGAAGAGGACAGCT
The DNA here is from genome assembly GCA_021613375.1 of Megaleporinus macrocephalus. Taxonomy (NCBI): domain Eukaryota; kingdom Metazoa; phylum Chordata; class Actinopteri; order Characiformes; family Anostomidae; genus Megaleporinus; species Megaleporinus macrocephalus. Next base: position 12,109,414 of record CM038725.1, on the reverse strand, counting down.
GCAGGCTTTTTGTTATTGGCATGCAAAAGCCAGCTGCCTTCACCCAGTCAGTCTACCTCCATAACTATTGGAGGGGATGAAGAGGGAACCGTGGAATCCTGTCATTGGTGTTCCCAGGCTTGGGTTCTGGGACTTGCGGAGTTGGCGAGGCAGAGGATAGTTTGCATAGCTGGAGTGTGAATGGGGGTGGGGTGGAGTGGGGGTCTCTTGACCTAGCCTCAGCTGCAGAAGCAAGGGTTCAAGTTTGCATGCAGAGTCATTATTAGCCTAGCCAGGGCACCTTGCAGCCCGAGTGCCAAATGAAACCGATCTTATTAAAGATCCATTTAGAACTACAAGAAATATTTTGGTTCTTTAAAGAACTACTTTTAAAGAACTACTAGCTTAGACACACATGTTTTGTTCCAGGAGTTTTTTAGAGTACTGCAGTGGATGTGGAAGCAAACACAGTTGTTGGATGCGAGTTGAAGCGTACTGTTTGTGAACATAATGAAAGTGCACTTCAGTGGAAGTTGTGCCTGAAGTATATTGCTGCCTTCATTTGGCCTACCAAACTGTAATCAGTCTAGTAAGATTGAAAAGAACAGAGACTGTCATATGAACTTCACCGCCTGAAGCTGCTTAGTTTAGCCTCATGCCTTTTGTCTAAGGCCGTTTCGTGTGATGTCAAATTGTAGCTTAGACATTATGTTTTTCCCGAGAGCTGAAGCTGTTTGTCTGTCTGAAACCTGAAGCTGTGGTCTAAGGATGTCCTAAAACTGGGGCTGTCACTGCAGTAACTCCGCTAAATGTCAAAGGCCTAACCGAAAGTCTTGAGGGGTTATGTGTTGCATGACGTGCATGGGATAAGCTTCTAGAAGAAAATCCAGTCCACATCCTTTCTAGTGCTTACGCTGTGTCATCCTCAAACACATGCACGCGGAAAGCATTTGTCTGACGCGCATGTTTACAGATTAAAGTTGCGTCGACTCCAGCCCTGTGATCTGCTCGGATCAGAGAGCGCTACAGTGGCAGCAGAGCTATCCCATTCTGCCGGTAAACAGAAGTCTTTGTCGAGACCACTTGATCCCTGCAACATTCTGCTGCTCAAGAGGAGGCGATTACAAGTGCCTGTGAGTTCGCATTTGACATGGACGGGTTGTGCAGCCACGTTTATTTTAGGCCATACGTTCAACACCAACCCCCCCCTCCCACCCTGTCTCTAGAGGGGGTTTAAAGCTCATTACTCCTAATGTAAGGGCAATGATATTTTAAAAAAGTGCCTGACTGTCATGCAATGAAATCATACTAGACATGACTATGTGTAAACTGATTGGGGGACAGGTCAAATCTAAAAACACTAGGGGTCAACAGCAACAAGGACACTAAATGATACGAGGGAACCTAAACCGATATGACTGAATATAATTATTATTAATATTGTAACTAAAACAACAACTGTAAATATTGATACCATGGTGTCTACAATGTGTGAAAGTTTTATGATGCATGGACGAATAGAAAGATGACTTTGGTTCTATTGACTTACATTAAAAGTAAAGTAGGTTTTTGTCCTCTTTTGTTGGTGACACTTGTTTTTCTTTAGACAGGGACGCTATATAAAACTATTATGCTGCCATCACAGTCATGTTTTATGGAATTTAGAACTATTTGCCACTTGCGTTTGCACTCAGCGGAATTTGACCTCCACATTTAACCCATCAGTGCAGTAAAACACCCACATACACACACACACACACACACACACACACACATACACACACACACACACACAAGGGGGCAGTGAGCCCACTTGCCCGGAGCAGTGGGCAGCCCTATCCACAGCGCCCCGAGAGCAGTTGGGGGTTAGGTGCCTTGCTCAAGGGCACTTCAGTTGTGTGCAGTTGGGCCAGGAGATCGAACCAGCAAACCCATAACTGCCCCAGCACGTTGTAACTCATGCACAGGCAAAATCTCTAAGTGCCAGTATATTTTTGTTTGGCCAAGTAGTATATTCACAACAAGTAATAGGAATAATCATTTTAGGCCACTGCAGAAAGGAAGTCGGCTAAGCTGCAGCTGAATCTTTTTTTTTTTTTTTTCATCAGATGAAGTGCTGAGCAAACCCACTGAACCTGTGTTCTGCAGTTCTGTACCTTGTTTCTTTCTATTTTTAGGCAAAAACAAATAAAGTGTGCACTGTTCCAAATAGGGCATAGGTCATTATTTTATCTGGCTTCTCTTTCTCTCTCTCCCCCTCTCTCTGCAGGTGCTAAAGAGCCATGTTTTCCAGCAGAGCTAGACTTGTTCCTTTTTTAGCCTGTTTGCCTCACGCCGGTCTCTGTCTCGGTTTCTCCTGAGTCACGGTGAGCCTTGACCCCCCGTGGACATGAGAAGAGCAGGTGCAGCAAGAGCTCTTCCCTGTACACAGCAAACGCCCTCTGCTGCCTTCTGTTCACATGCAAGCAACCCATAGCAGGAAGAGTGACTGAGAATCCCTACTCATGTAAGACTACTGCTGGTGTAGCAATAATATGCATAAATAAATAAAAGTATTAATGAATAGACTATTGTTTTAAAAGAATGGGGAACATCCAGGGACCTCTAGGCCTTCAAGGAACATCTAAGGATTTCTACTACATGAAAGTACTGTGATGTCTTGGCAAAGAAAGAAACACAGGGAGCATTTTAAGTGAACATTGTTTTAATGAACATGGCAGCAGTGGAGAAACTGCTGCAGCAGGGGTTATGGAATGTGCACAGTCCCAGTAAGTAAACATGCAACGTCTGCCACGTGTGCCATCAGACCTCCCTTAGGGCACCAGAGCAGAAAAACTGAGCGCTCTGTCCTTCTTTCTTGTGCCCCGGTACTTTATTTTACACAGTTCAAAGGCCAGCCAAAGCTTTACATGCTGACCAAGCTCTTCTGGCAACAGCACACCTGTGGGAGGCTTCCCTCCGACTCCTCAACACTGCCTTCTCGAACACTGGATATGCCTCCTGAACCATCACTCTTAGCTCCACCAGGAACTTAAAGCTTTGCTGGAGGGGCCATGGCTAATGCAACCAAGCTGCCATGCTGCCACCACCCAAGCATCTCTGCCTCCTTTGCCGCTCTCCCACTGGGCCCACCTGCTGGTCCCTGCCAAGCTACTTCTTCTGCTGCCTTTGTCATCCATTCTCACAATGCTTCCTCCGCAGTCCCCTGGAGGGCTTGTTCTTCCCTGACGCTCTTGCTAGTTTCATTGTCCTCCAGTCTGCTGGCAGGCAGCCCCACTGCTGACACCAAATCATCTTACCAAAGATTGAATTGCACGTTTATGGAAAAGAGCATCATGGCAGTGATGAAGAACCACCACCAGCACTAGCTAAAATGTTCGGGAAGCAGGCAGGTCACTTCTACCGTACAGCTCTCACTGAGAGTGGGTACTAACACTGCACTAATGCCCCACAGTTCAGCAGAGAATAGCGCAAGTAACACATTTACATGTTTAAGCCTTCAGCACAACTATTTACAAAACCAAAGTCTGGCATACTGTGAGTTCAGCACTGCCAAGGTGCTCTGCACATCGCTGCTCTGCATGGCCACACCTTCCACATGTCTGTGACTGAACGAGTGAATAGCAAGACGCTACAGTACATATCTGCAATATTTAAAAATGTATGCATCTGTATGCATCGTAATGCTCTTTGTAGTGTCTTGGTTGAAAAAAGAAAGGGTTCAGTTTTTGAAATGCTCAATGGAAGATTATTCAGTTGGGATTTTCAGGTTTTTCAGGTAGTTACAACAGAAAACAATTAGATAATTTTATTTTGAGCATTAATAATAAGTAGAAACGTGCATTTTCTGAAAGAAACGCAGGATGGTTGCACATAAAAGACAAATAGAGGAGGTCAGTATGTCTGTGGATTAGAGGTTGGAGATCTGCCCTGAGTAAGTACACGCAGTTTGGAGGCTATAGGAATGTATAGGAAAATATATGAAACCGTAATGTTTGGGTGTGACCAAAAATGAATAGGACTCTATGGAGGGAAAAAGAGTTCTGCCCTAAGTCAGTGTGTGCAAAATGGTATCGGTTGAGCAGAAGTTCAGTAGACTGGTGTGAACTTTTCTATCCTATTCATTCCCTATGGGAAAAAAATTCAGGAAAAAATCAGTTGTTTTCCAGAATCTGTGCATCTGATCAAAAAGTTGCATGCAAGCCCGAATCACACAATCAGACCAGACAACCTGGAGTTGAAACAGTGTTGATATTTCGAAAACTCCAGAACGAGCTACACAGCGAAGATCTGTGCAATTATAACAATGATGATAATAGAGGCATAATGCATTAGATAGACAACGTAACTATGAAACTGGCAGTTCAATCAACCAATCACACTTCCATTCGTGAATTCTCTCAGTTTTCTGAAAAAAAAAAAAAAAAAAAAAAAAAAAAAAAAAAAAAAATATATATATATATATATATATATATATATATATATATATATATATATATATATATATATAATTCCTGGATTTCTAGAGGGTCTAGATACATCAGTGTCCACTCAATACGAATACTATTATCGTAAAGTAATGAGTAGGCCTGTGTATTATAATGAAATGTCATTACTTACCATCTTGACAAACACGTGCGCACATTCACACTTGTACAAATCTAGATTTCAGAATTGGCTTTTTGCTCCCTGACTCTCTCTCGTTTCATAACGTTGTGTAGTATATAAGTAGTTACAATTTACTCAGAAAATGCATTGAATACATCACCTTTTTAAGAGCTTTATTCTAGCTGTGGTGCATAGCCCAGTGAATATAAGACAGATGTTAGGAGGATAAAGGATTGAGCCTCTAACCCAGTTCCCACCTGACTGCCACAAAAGCTATTTCAAGCACTGTGGTGGGCATTTTATGCCAGCACCTTGTATTTAACTTCAAAGTCCATCATCTGTTTGGATTCTTAGCTTTTCACCCAAATGATTTGCCCTCAAAGTTTCTCACGATGTAATCATTAATCTGTGTTCAGTCCATTCTGAACATACACACTGATTTCACTGGTACGCACGAACACCCAGTTCATGGAAAACTATTTTTTTCCTTTCTTGATGAACTATATTAACATTGCTCAAGTTTGGAAATGTACCATAATTAAACTACACTTGTATATAGAGTTAATATATGGAAACTAACCTGCAAAAAAACTCATTTCTCATGGTTGTGAAGTCATGTTCATAAACGTATTTGCAGATCATCATGCATTCAGCCTACAGCAGTGTAGCCACCCATTTGTATTAGTGATAAAGGGTGTTGCTACTGCAGATGTCAGAAAAGCAGTTACGCAATGGTAATTAAATACAAATAATGATGTTAGTGTGTCCAACCCCTACCATTATCACAGATTCCTTTCTTTTTATGGAAGATTTGTTTTTCAGTTGTTCTACAAAGTCTGTAGAGATATTTTTCCATGCCTACAAAATATCAGTTGGTTGCTTTTTCTGCTTCTCATAAAGTAAGTATATAATCCTAATCACATTCAGTGATACTGAGGTTTGTACTGTGGACTGTTCAGTCATTGCTCTGAGAACACTAGAGGTTTTTTTGGAGAGATTATTTGATTTACAAGTGTTCTTTTGCCTCTTGGCAACTACACAACCCTTCAGATCTATAGCTTTGAGCTGACTTCTCAGAGAGGAAAGATGGACAAAAACATCTGTGAATTGTTTCAGATCTTAATATCTTAATGTTCTTTTCTCTCTCAAGGATGAAAGCTTTACATGCTATTTGTGTGATGTTGACTTAGTGATCTACCAGGTCCTGCATGGCTGGACAATTGAACTCCATTCAACTTACTTTTGACTGTTGCTTCTTTCTGAATCACTGTTTTTACTGGACTTTGAATGAATGAATGGTGGTCTCTGACTTTAGCTAATACTAAATTTATGTAAATGGTGGTAATGTAAAAAGAAGTAAAAACAGCCAAACGTGTAGGAAAATCTCAGAAAAACCTTAACAAAGAAAGCAGACTATGGACTGTCTGCTGCTGCACCTGTCTGTTCTGTGAGCAAAATCCATCCATCAGCCTTTTTCAGGCTCCAAGCTACAACAGCCCGTAACCGTAATACACACTCATGAGCCTCTCCTTCCTGCTCAGATGAAATGATGAGCTGGATTTGGGCTCAGTTCATTTTTCCATAGCAGCTGATACTTGCCAGAAGCCCTTGCCTCATTGGAAAACGAATTAGTATTACACATACAAGTCACCCAAGGAGGTGACGGACTGAGCAACCCCGGTAAACAACTCTGAGCCAGCGACTTCAGTGACTTGAGAATCCCACTGCAGTCTGAAACTGAGCAGTGCATTTAATTTTTTTAATTGTGTGTTTTAATTAGTGCTGAATTAACTGGATCAAAACACAGTCGGACAAAATTAGTGTCGTTGCTAAACGCCTGTAGCTTGCTGTGTGGTCTGCACGGTGTTAAAAAGGCAACAGGGTCACAACTTACACTCAGGCTGTCTATCATAACAATGTGTGCTTATGTAATGACAAGAATCTTTGCACTGTGGGGGTCGCAATTGTGCTCACCCTGTTCTCTCAGCTTGGGTTACATTTGTGGGCAACTCTAATTCTGTTTAGGCCCCTTCTCAGAAAGACGGTAACTGTTGCTCTATTTGTGCTCTAATCAGAAACTTATATATATTTAACCTTGCATTTTTTAATGATTGGAGAAGGTCATCAACCTTTTATATTCTGTGGACATAATCTATAATGGCTTGGAATAAATCTGTGTTGCATTGACATATATTCCATCTTTTATAAAGCTATCATACTGGAGATAGATGGCTGTCTTATGACAGCGACAATATGACAAGGTCAACGTTTTTATGCATCTCTGTAGAGAATCTTCCTCGCTGGCTCACAATCAATCCAATTCATCAATTCGTGTTCAGTGGTGTTGAGGTCAGGACTCTGTGGAGGTCTTTGTGCAGTTCCTCCACACTAAACTTGAGCCATGTAAACCCAATTCATGAAGCCCCTGACACACAGGGCCTGCTTCCAGAGGCAGTCGGGACTCAACAGAGAATTTGTACTTGCTACGCCCTTCAGCACTCTGTGGTCCAACTGTGTGAGTTTGTGTGGTCTGCCGCTTTATGACTGAGCTGTTGTTGCTCCTAGACACTTTCACAGCTGCAGCACATACAGTTAATCAGCTCAGATCTAGCAGTAGAGCAGATTATGCTGTCATTGTTTGTCTACGTACTTGATTTTATACACCTGTAAGCAGTGATTGTGGCTGAACTCAGTAATTTGGAGAGTGGTCCACATATTTTGACTATAGTGTATCTCACGTTGCAGCCAAGGGGCTTTATTAATAAGAATATATTGTAGGATATATTATAGCAATGGTCATTAATAATCCTCCTGGAGTTTTGTTCCAACCTACACTACTATGCAAAGGTTTTAGGCACTTGGGGGACATTGTTATATTTAAAAATCAATTTTTCCAGAGAGAAAGCTTTTATTTATTCAGCAAAACACTTTACTTCTTAAACATTCAAATAGTATTAATACAGTAAGTAGTGCTTTTACATATGATGTGTACTTAACCCTTTTCCTTGTGGAAGCAACCCAGTACTGTTTGCATTTATCATCTAATACCTGCTTTGACTACTACTCAGTACCTCCTTAAGCTAAATCAACATTGCTGGTAAAGGATTTGGAAACATTTATGTAATGTCTGGGGCATCCAGGAGAAATCTGGAACTAAACTGTGGTGTGGCAAATTGTGGTTAGAACTAGGATCTGCAGGAATATGGTTTCAGAATCAGGGTTTGAGACCACTGTTTTGGAGGTAGCAGTGGAACAGAGTACCACCCACAAACACAAACCACCTCTGCCTACGACTGCTGCCAACCACTACACCCCAACTGTGGAGAAAAACAAAGCGTAAGGAAAAGTAAACCACCTGAGATGCTATGGCTTGAACAAGTTCCTCATAAGATGAGATCTTATAGGCTGAAAACAATTTTTTGCAAATTCGCCATCGCTCTTTATATAAGCAGTGGCATATGTAGGATCTTATAAGCCCCAGTCAAAAAAAAAAAGCCTCTCCTACAAAAATTGCCTTTGCTTGCTTGTTGGTCGTCATGTTTAGGTTCAGTCTGGCGTGTACAATCTTTTGGCTGTATGTGCACTTAAGAAACTAGAGAGAAAGGCATGCAGATACACAACCAGGGTGAAAAAGTGAAGTGAAATTGGGACAAATTTCAGCGGATGGGTGCGTTACCTCATTTGATATCCTTTGCTGATTTCTAATATGGCTGGGGAGAGGATTTCACACTGAAGAGAAAACCACTACAGTCGAGCCAGTGTGCACAAACATGGGAACCACACAAAAGAGAGGGATTCGATATGCACAAACATTTAGGATTAGGCTCTTTCTCTTTCTGGCTCCTGCCCTTTTTTCCTCTCCTCTCTTTTCCTCTCAGACTTTCCCAGCTGGGCAGATGATTCAGCAGATGATCCGCCCCTCTGATGACACTGCTGTACTGCTGAGATTCGAAACCCAACCAATGAGAAGGGTCTTCAGGAGACACACCTACTTATGGCTACATCCCTCGCATCCCACCCCCACCCTCCCCATTCCAGACCCTTCGCAGGCCCTTCTCATTCGAAATATGCACAACTGATTTAACACTATGGCATTTTCTTGAGAAGTGGCCATCAAAAGTTTGAGGACACATGGCCTTCTTTGAAAAGGAAACACTTTCTTGCTTATTTTTCTGTTAAGTAATCTGCAAATGGATTATTAAAACAAAACAGCTATTTTCAAATACTTTTAGCTTCACGTTCATCAAAAGATCTTCAGCTGATTTAGAGGAATAACACTAAACTGATGTCACATCTTTCTCTCTCCACGTCTTTCATTAGCCTAACAAAGTGTTCACAATCCCCACCACCACCTTAGTACTATGTACAGTACGTCCTACCACAGTCTTTCCTCATACTACCACCAAACAATGAAGCCACAGTTTGAACTCGCAAACTATTGTTAAAAGCCTGAAAGGTTTGAGTGCTGACAAGGCAGAGGCCAAAATATGACCTTTAATAAAAAATGTATGCCTCCCATACAAATATTACTTGGATATACAGTCTCCCCTCATTGGCTTTTTACAAGATGTTGGAGTGTTTCTGTATCGAAAGAGCATTTATGAGGTCAAGCGCTGATATTGGTTAAGAACTACTGGCTAACAATCAATCCAATTCATCCCAAAGGTGTTCAGTGGTGTTGAGGTCAGGACTCTGTGGAGGTCTTTGTGCAGTTCCTCCACACTAAACTTGAGCCATGTAAACCCAATTCATGAAGCCCCTGACACACAGGTCCTGCTTCCTGAGGCAGATTTGTACATGCTACGCCCTTTAGCACTCTGTGGTCCAACTGTATGAGTTTGTGTGGTCTGCCGCTTTATGACTGAGCTGCTGTTTCTCCTAGACACCTTCACAGCTGCAGCACATACAGTTGATCAGCTCAGATCTAGCATGTGGGCTGTCCCAATTTTTAGATACCTTAACCATGCTGTCTGCTGAAGCACCCTATTTTGATCTGATTTTAAGGAAGCATCAAAAGCTTCCCCAGCCGCTAAGGCAATCCCAAATCTATGAGTTGTGAAGTTGTTTTAAAACGTAAGTTATTTTGATTCTCTCTGGAGTTTTAATCTGTTTCTTATCATATAATCACACAAAACAGTATTTTATTATCAACTTTGTAATGAGTCGTTAACCATTTTGCAGTTTTATACTCGAGCCATTAGCATTTATGCTAGCCGATTTTTAATCCTCTGGCTATTCTTTTGTATGCCAGCTGGTAGCTTAGCAGCCAGCTAAACCACCGGTCGCGTGTAGTGGGCGGGAACAAGCCGTGACGCAGTGTCTCTCTAACTAGAGCGTCTCAGTAATCTGTTTTATGAAGAGAGATGTCAGACAGAACACTGCTACTTAAACAGCTGCCTATGTACATGATTACACCCGTATGTAGTGATTGTGGCTGAACTCAGTAATTTGGAGAGGGGTCCACATATTTTGACTATAATGTATCTCACGTTGCATGTGGTAGAGGGTCCATTTGACAATGGCAAGGAGCCAAGGGGCTTTATTAATAAGTATAAAAAAATCATTGAAGATATGAGTGTTAGTAAGAAATTGGATCTTTCTGTGAGTAAAAATGTGTGCAATTCTGTCAGTGTCTACAAATATAATGTTACATATATAAAGATATATAAAGATCCAATGAAGATTTTAGGGGTCCTGGTTACTTTGCCCCCTAGCTGTGTCATGAAACCAATTAGGAATGCTTCCTGTTTGCCCTAGGGTTTACCAATACTTTCAAATCAGGACTGTAAACTTTTGTAAGCCTAACATGTACCTGAATAGTTAATAATATATACATTTAGATAATAATATATACACAAGTTGATGCTGATTTGTATTAACCAAAGGCGTAGAATAAGCATGGTGTACCAATATCCAGTGATTATTGAATTGTCCCCACCAATAATCTGTTAACGTCTCATCAATCTAGAGGTGCAGAAAGGGTTAAATCACTTTCTCTATACTCGAGTCCTACCTCCCCGTAACACATATGGCCAATGTGTTTGGCTGTGCCTTTCTCTGCTGTCACGTGGGACTCTTTAGCTACGTTTGGTTGTTAGCAGCACCAAAACTGGAAGGAAAATTTTTTCCAGTCATATGAAACTCACTGTGCAAGACTCCGGTGCAGCCTGGGAGACACATGGGTATCAAAAGCGAGTGAGGATGGCAGCCAAAAACAAGAAGGTGGACATAAGAAACGGGTAAGTAAATCAAGGTCAAGCTCACTAATTAAATGAGTCTGTCATAATAACGTTAATGGCAATGCTAGGCTTTGGTGCACGGGTGGTGGGGGGATGAGGGTGGTGGGAGACTAGATTAGGCTGGGAGACTAGACGTCCCCACCAATGTTAAGAGCAAATCTACGCCCTTGGTAGTAAGATTTTAAAAAGAATCTCTTTTAGAAAAAAGAGTTCCATATAGTACCACAAAATAAAACCATTTATTAAAGAAGTTACTCTGGAAAAACCACATACAGATAATTTAATCATATCTTTTAATCACATTAAAATATATTTAAAGTCAAAGGTGTTCATAGGTGTGGCGACAAACATTACATTTCCAGAACCCTTAAAGAACCATTTTAAAGGGTTTTCAAACCTTTAACTTTTAACAGACTGTGCCACAAGTGGCTAAGACGTCCTTGTGACTTAACTTTTTGATATTACATGTAGAAGAGAGGTTAAGGTGGTTAATGTGACGCACTTAAGTACACTCTATGCCAGCATACCTCTTAAGTATTTAAGGCAGAATTTTCCTGCGTTTTTTTCCCCAAGTACCTATAGGATTTTCTCTTTCTTTATTCAGTCACTTTCTACTTAGGCTTTACCGCTTCTGTCTTGCTTTTCTTGGATTTATTTCCCAATTCAACTCATTTCTTACCTCTTTTGTCCTCTCTTCCCGCTCAGCTTGTGTTTGCACTGTCCAGAGAGGTTGTGTTGGGGTGAGAGCTCTTTTCTGACTCATTTCTCTAATGCGAGCCACTGTAGTAACTGTTAGACGTGCCAAATGACAGGGCCTCAATCCTCTACGCATCCTGTGTTCCGTAGAAGAGGGTTATTGCGAGTGCTTGACTCAGCACAGTGAGCAGTGCATAAGGAATGTGTTACGCGCTATGCCGCAGCTCGTGGACTTCCCCATCTGCACGCCAGCGTGGTCATGCTCATACTGCCAACACAGAACAGTGGCCTAGAAGTGAAGGCTGAAATCCATCTCTCTTTCTTTCTGCCAGAGCATAATTTATTAACATTTGTGTGTTTGGCTGAGGGGTTCTTTAAGGGTTCTTTAGTAAAAGAAATGGATTTAGAATTCTACTGAATAAGTACAAAATTACACAGTAAAAAAATCTTATTATAAATTGATTATTTAGACCTTAGGTATGTATAGGATTATGTTATGATCTAGTTAAACCCAAGGTATTAATAGAGGTAGTAATAAACTAAATACATTCAAAATCATCATTAACTGGGTTCTCTACTGGCTGTCCCAAAACCCAAAAATGTTATAATGAAGCCTAAAGATTTAGATTTACTCAATGGTTTACTCAAGGTTTGATTTACTCAAGGTTTTTTAACTCTTTTTTGACTTATAAAATAATTTGGTAAAATAATTCATATAGAATATAGGACTGCTTAAATCAGAATTATTTTTGTGTAACCCACTGCAATTGTCCAATTGTCCAATTGACTTATATGGGTGAGTTACAACATTTTTTTGTTGTATCTATCGTTATAAAGCCGAGTCCTGCTGGTGGCGTCCCTTCTTAATAAAAATAATGTGTGGCCACAAGCTACTACAGGCTGTGGCCATGACTTGGTAAGTAGTGGGAACAAGATAATTCAGTTTTGTTAGCTATGATGTAACCATGACTTAGTAAAGAGAGGGAACAAGATAATTCAGTTCTTTTAGTTAAGCTGTGGTCATGACCTAGTAAGGAGAGGGAACAAGATAATTCAGTTTTGTTAATTAACCTGTGGCCATGACTTAGTAAGGAGAGGGAACAAGATAATTCAGTTTTGTCAATTAACCTGTGGCCATGACTTAGTAAGGAGAGGGAACAAGATATTTCAGTTTTGTTAATTAACCTGTGGCCATGACTTAGTAAGGAGAGGGAACAAGATAATTCAGTTTTGTTAATTAACCTGTGGCCATGACTTAGTAAGGAGAGGGAACAAGATAATTCAGCTTTGTTAATTAACCTGTGGCCATGACTTAGTAAGGAGAGGGAACAAGATCATTCAGTTTTGTTAATTAACCTGTGGCCATGACTTAGTAAGGAGAGGGAACAAGATAATTCAGCTTTGTTAATTAACCTGTGGCCATGACTTAGTAAGGAGAGGGAACAAGATCATTCAGTTTTGTTAATTAACCTGTGGCCATGACTTAGTAAGGAGAGGGAACAAGATAATTCAGTTTTGTTAATTAACCTGTGGCCATGACTTAGTAAGGAGAGGGAACAAGATAATTCAGTTTTGTTAATTAACCTGTGGCCATGACTTAGTAAGGAGAGGGAACAAGATAATTCAGTTTTATTAATTAACCTGTGGCCATGACTTAGTAAGGAGAGGGAACAAGATAATTCAGTTTTGTTAATTAACCTGTGGCCATGACTTAGTAAGGAGAGGGAACAAGATAATTCAGTTCTTTTAGTTAAGCTGTGGTCATGACTTAGTAAGCAGTGGAAACAAGATAATTCAGCTTTGTTAGTTAAGCTGCGGCCTTGACTTAGTAAAGAGGGGGAACAAGATCATTTAGTTTTATTAGTTAAGCTGTGGCCATGACTTAGTAAAGAGGGGGAACAAGATAATTTAGTTCTTTTAGTTAAGCTGTGGTCATGACTTTGTAAGCAGTGGAAACAAGATAATTCAGCTTTGTTAGTTAAGCTGCGGCCATGACTTAGTAAAGAGGGGGAAGAAGATCATTTAGTTTTATTAGTTAAGCTGTGGCCATGACTTAATAAAGAGGGGGAACAAGATAATTTAGTTTTGTTAGTTAAGCTGTGGCCATGACTTAGTAAAGAGATGGAACAAGATAATTCAGTTTTGTTAGTTAGGCTGTGGCCATAAGCTGTGGTATGTTACTGGCAGTTGTCTGCATTATTGTTACAGAATATATAGGTATTTAATATAAGAAGATTCTATTCTAAGTACTAGGTAACCATTTCTACTTATCACAAGGACTTACTCTAATAACTCTACTTTACAAAGTGGCTAAGTCAGGGCAAAAAAGGGCGTCTTCCACCCAAAACTGATTTCACATGCACCGGGTAAGAGGCGGCTCATCTGCAGGCATCAAGAGGACTGTGAGGAACAGAGAGTTACTGTCTGTAAGAACAAAGACTGAAGAGAGAGGCCGAGATCTTTTTTGAAGTTCAAATGGGTTGTTTATGACTTATAGCCCATATGCATGCTAGTCTGAAGGCCCAGTCAGTACTTTAAAAGAGCCCATAAATCTTTTCATACTTCCTACTTATAGAGTTTGTTTAGTTGTATGAACTAAAACAGTCATTTCTATTTGAATGAGCATTACCATTAACCATTAACCACTTACCATTAAACTGACTGAAGAATTGTAAGAGCTCAGTTCTCATTGACTATTCTGTGTTGTAGGCCATTCACCAAGCACTTTAAAACACTACACAGTATCACTACTGACTTCACTAAAACAATACATTCTAAACAAGCTGTATTCCGTCTTCTGTCATGGACATACTGTTTGGGCTGGAGAGTGAACACTGCATTATGAAATTGTATCACTGTTTACAAACAATATCAAACTCTTCTATTAACAAAAGTGAGGAAGTTTTGGTTTTCCATGACTTGGGCAATTAAAACAGCCTGAGTCTGCTCTGTGTCATTATAGTTCCAATCCACAACCAATCAACGGACAGATATATTGCAATATGTGGGGTAACTTATTATCCTGTCACTTTATATTGCATCAAGGCTTAGAGGGAATATGCCTTTACAGCTGTTAAGTGTCATTAAGGCGAAATGCTAAACATTGCTGTAGGCAGAGAGAAATGAAAGTCCCATGAACGCCTGTGCCAAGAATGAGCAGTCCTTCACTCTCTGATGGGCCCTTTTAATACACTGCATACCGACTGGGTCAGCCCACACAGCTCAAAACACCTGTTACTCCCTACAGAGCAAAGCTAGCGCTGTGTAAAACTGTAGCGGTGCAACAAGGCAGTTGGATAACAGTTCAAGCGCTCGCTACTTCTGGATCATTCTGTAACACAGCTGGTGTTCTTCTTCAGTGTTAAATTAAAAGTTTGGCCAAAAATCAAAGTTGTAATAGTTTAGCGCTGGAGCTACGAGGCTAAATAGCTAATGTAGTAGAAGTTTAAACCCTATAAGATAGCAATATGCTAACTGGATACATAAATCAGCACACTGTTTCCTTAAAGAGAACAAATGATATACAATTGGACACAAAAACAGACAAAATTTAGGCCATAGAATGCATTTTTCAGCTTTTAAACTGTTGTCTGATATGTGATATTAGTTGAGGTGAAAAATGGCCAGATACAAGCTGTTTCGTCTTTTTTGGCCAAGTCATTTAATAATAATTCAATGAGCTCTACTGGTTTACAGTAAGACACCACGATGACTCAAACTTAAGTGGCATGTAAAAATAGGCACAGGCAGGAAACTAAAACGAACCTCTGTATAAACAAAAATTATACACAAGATCATCTACAAGGCTTCTTAGTAATAAGCCAGGTCTAACTGTTTAGTTAGCTGTGCTAACATAAGTTACGTAAGGTTTGGTCACCTTTACTAACTACTTGCTTTCAATCTTGATGACACAAAGTTGTTACTCACTGTGAAACTTTCAGTTTCAGATGATCTGCTTCGACTGGCAAACAGTGATAAACACAGCATGGATGCTACTTACAGGTTACTGTTGGGATTGTGGTGCTAATAAAGGTGGAGCTGCTTGTCTCTTCTATCTCTTCAGTGTTAAACTACTAGCGAAGCTACTTGATATTGTCCAAGATTTAAGAAAATTATCCTTGAATCTTTATTATGCAATTAACAAATTTGAACCTTGTTAAAGACTTGGGAGCTGAAGTTCCTATTTGTCTGCTAGTTTAACTGGCCCAGCAGTTCCTTTATACAGTTTCTGTATTTCCTGTAGCATTTCAGGTGGAATGAAATATTTGATTAAGAAGCTGGTGAATAGGACGT
The DNA here is from genome assembly GCA_021613375.1 of Megaleporinus macrocephalus. Lineage (NCBI taxonomy): Eukaryota > Metazoa > Chordata > Actinopteri > Characiformes > Anostomidae > Megaleporinus > Megaleporinus macrocephalus. Next base: position 12,093,599 of record CM038725.1, on the reverse strand, counting down.
AAACTTCAGCTTTGTTTAAAGATGAACATCAACCATGCCTGTTGATAGTTTGGTTCCCTGAGAAGGTATGAAAAGTGCTTCACTACCTGGAAAGATAGATTTCTTCACATAGGCTGCAATTTTTTGCTGCTGGTGCTTTGTTGTTGTATCTACATTTTTGGGTGTAATAATCAGGACTGTTATGTAACAGATGAGTATTTTAAAATATCAGTTCTATGTACTGATCTCACCTTATTCAACCTTGCCAATGTAAATACAGGATTTCATTGTATGGCATTGAGCATGCACAAGCATTTTTATCGCAAGACATCTGATGTATCTTCCTTCAGAAAACACTGTAACACCTTGTAAGCACCAAAATCCCAAGCTGTTAAATTCATACAATTCACAATACATTAAATAATGATCTTTTTATGGCCTGCAGCGCCCAGAATACCAGTTGGAACTGGATAACTCTTCTTGTTTTTTTGTCCTAGTGAGACTGCAAGCCTTGAAACTTTCTATAAAATAGCTTTTTTGTGAACGTCTTGAAAGAGCAGTGTTGTCTTGAAATTTTCTGGGACACAAGAATAATTCTGGCTTCCCTTAAGAGGATGTTTCAGTCTTCTATCTTGAGCAACATAATTGTCTACAGTCAAACAGAGCTCTATTCAGTCATTGTATAATTCTTAAAGCCAGTATGTTCAAATAACCTTTAAGGCCCTGCATGCAGGTCCACACTTCAGTGCAAACATTCTAGCAGTTCTAACATTTCTCAACCAATCTACAATGCTTCAATGATCCGAAACTAAATCTTCAGTTTCCTGATGACTACAATAAAACATCCTGTATTGAGCTGTAGTACTATGTAGTCCTGTAAAGTTAGAAGTCGCTTATTCTTAGTTATGGTGCTCTAAATATCTCTAGCTCTTTGGACCACCACCGCAGACAAGCTTCTCGGCAAGGCAGCCTAACATGCACTGACCCAAATTTGGGAGATTCCAGGGTCCATATCACAAGTCCCCTGTAGTCCCTATAGGTCTGTTTGGGTCTTAATACATAAAAAGCTTTGGTTTTTCATTTAATGTGTCATTGTCGTAGAAATGTGTGATCTCTCACCTTTCCTTACACCCTTCTATTGGCCCCCTGCCACATTAACAACCACATGAATTAGCAGCTCCCTTCCCGAATGCCCTCGGAGGCCATCCAGCAGGGCTTGGTTCTTTAATAGCATGTAAACCCTCAGGCCTGGGATGAAGTTGGACAGAGCTTCATGGGTATTAGCTGCTGTCCCCAGTGCCTCACATGAGTCACGCTAGACTTGCAGAAGTGGAAAACGCCGAACAAAACTGGTTCAGACTGGCTCAGTGTGATTCAAAGAGAGATGAGGAGGCTGAAGACAGAGAGTGGGACGGAAGCGCGCACGAGAGAGAGAGAGAGAGAGAGAGAAAAAGAAGGTTTGTGTGAGTGGGGCGTGAGTAACAGAGAGATAGAAGCCATTCTGTTTCTGCTATATCCTGCTGGCTTGGCGCCAGGGGATTGATAGGAATGTCTTATTGTGGCTGTTGCGTGTCATCTCCCAAGTTTGGTTTGTAACCATAAACAAAGAACTCCATACAGGCAATATGGGCTGATATTAGCAAGCAGCTTGTTGAGAGTAATGTAAGAGGCAGTAATGAACTCTTTGCTCCAATAAATATGTGAGCCAGACAGGAATAGAACTTTATTATCATTCTTGTTCCAATAAAGAAAATGCAAAGATTCTAATTGCCTACAAATAATTTACATATTGTTGCTGTCCAATAAGAAACAAGTATCTCCGAAATGGCAAATTTGCAGGAGAGGACAAAAAGAGTCTTTATGTTTCAGTGCGACTCAGAATATTTTGGAGGATTTCCATTGGTCCTTTCATCATGAAATGTTCGTACAAGGTAAACGTCAGCTGTGGTGTTTAAATGATGTAAAACAGCAACAACAACAAAACTGAGATACAGGCTTTGGTCAGTTACATACTGTATATCCTGTCCATGCCCCCAATGTGAAAGGACAACTCAAGGGCCTTTGATCTGAAATGACGTGTAGTCATCTGGATGCCCTTACTGAGAAAAGGAACTAATCAACATGCTGATATTCAGTCCCCCTGCATCCAGAGTTTGCGATTACTTGGATTGTGAGAAGCAGAAAAGACAACCAATTTCTATAAATTAACTTAGTGATGTGGAAGAATATCCCTGTAGATTGAATTGAAAAAGTGAATGCAAGTCTTCTAAAGCAAAGGATGGAAACACTAAACACTAAAAAAATGATATTATAGTTAGTTATTGAGGCTGTGAATAGCAAGAACATATTTAACCACTTAAGGGTACCACAGAACTGAAAACTATGTTGCATCTGTATGAGCCATCATGCTTAATAAACCCATTGTATGGCATCTCTAATCGGCAAGTTTATTATTCAGCAACTAATCTTAACTCACTGTTCACTTCTAAGACTTATTATAACTAGCATACAAGTTACTATATGAAGTCCTGTAAGTGAGGAACGGAAGTATGGGCCCTCATACAAGTATGCACAGACCATCATCATATGTATATATAGTACACAGAAAAATGGGCCAGAACAGCCGATGCAGTCCAAAGAACTCCCTGTAAATATTTGAGACTCCTTTTATCACATGATATAATGACTTTATCCAACAAGATCAGGTTTATTTACCTTGTATTCACTAAAACATGTGTTTGGATTGTTTAGACTATCAGTAGTAGCTTAGGGTTTAGTTTGTGACATAATCTGCTGATTTGTATGTCTGAGATCTTCACACATATCAGACATACAAATAAGCATTTGGTAACCCATCTCTTATGGCCAGAGTGGGCGTCAAGGCCAGCATGACTGTCTGGATGCCTTGGCAAGTTGACCTAAAGACAGTGTCGCTGAGTTATGAGTTATGCTTGAAGGGCAAAGCTGGTCAGACAGCTAGGATTCCTGACTCAAGTATCACGGACTGCTAAGTAGATTATACAACGTCCAGTCCACATGACATATTTAGAGTGCAGCATTCTGCACTAGCAAGGGAAAATACTATTGACAGTAATTATTAATCTTTATTATCATATTAATTATTGAATATTGACTGTATAAAGAGTTTTTGTTTTGCTGGAATGTGGTCATAACAAACTTTAGATATGATAATTTTGTTTTAAAAAATATCATATGTATTAGAATATATTAAAATATAAAAAAGACTGTTATTATTATGTTAAGCATTTAATAGATAGAATAGAAACTTATATTGGCTCAAAGCAACTGCAGGTCTGCTGTACTGTTTACACCGTATGTGCAAAAGAGTCCAGACAACTCACGTAATAAGTGAATTCAGCTTTGTTACAGTGCACCCATCTTTTGTGCACACACAAAGATTATATGATCTCTATAGAAAAGCACTGACAATAGAATTGGGTGCTCCTGGAGCAGCTCCACACAAGCCTAAGGTCAGCACACCCAGTATCCAGTGTTAAGTAAAGCGCCCCCCAACAATGGGGCTGCTGAGCACTGGAACTGCACTGTCTGTGATGGATCTCCATTCAATACCTTTAGAATGACCTGGAGTGCTCTTTGTGACCTAACCTTACTAATTATTCTGTGGCTGAATGCAATCAAACCCTTATAGCAATGTTTCAACATGCAGTGTAAAGCCTTCACAGAGACGTAGAGGCTGTTATTGCAGAAAATGGGAAAACCAAGAGAACAGGACAGGTTTTAAAGCTTAGTCACTCCATTTAGGTGGTCACTGAAGTGTGAAGAATTATGTAAATCATATGCTCTGGCCTTCGCAGTCACCAGGTCTCAACCAGGCTGAACATCTGTGGGTGACAATGGTTTAGTCAGTACTCAGTCAGTCACACCATCATCAGAACAACAATGGAGGCTTATTGGTTGGGTAGAAGTTTCTATTACTTGTTAGTTAAATTGTTCTTGTAGCTCCAGCACAAAACAAAGAAATCAACATCACTTTTAATTAGGTCTGCTCTATGCCTAGTATACACAACCAGCCACATTCATCATCCACTGACACATACAGCTCTGCTGAGTGAGTGTGTGAGTGTGTGTCTGACTGTCGCGGGTGCAGTAGACACAGCTGCAGTTTCGCCTCAGCTGGAGAGACAGGCCTGCTTGCTGCCCCTGCTGACTTGTGTGCTCTCATCTGGAACTGATCCATCTGTGAGTGTGCGCAGTCTCGGGGGTCAAGGCCCCGTGACCCCAGCGCCGATCTGTTTGCTCAGGGCGGAGTGAGAGCGAGCGCAGGCCCTGGGAATGTTCGCCTAGAGTAGAGGGGGAGAGGGGGATAAGGGGCTGCCCTGTTAAAGGATCTATAGAGGGGCTGTGTGATTTACAGAGGGGATCGTAGAAAGGGGGCAGTTTTAGTACAGAGCATGTGAGGTCTCAGAGTAGGACACTTATACTATTGTATATGCAACATTCCAAAAAATTGGAATTAGTGTTTCCAATAATATATTCCAATCCTTAGGCAGACTGGTGTATAACATGATCCCATACAATTTCATATTTTCAAATAAGCAGCATAAAGCTGATAAAGAAAAGAGGGCCAAACCATGATGCTGCCACCACCATGTTTGACAGTGGGGATGGTGTGTTCCGGGTGATGAGCTGAACATAACGTTTTGCATTATGGCTAAAAAGTTTGATTTTGGTTTCATCTGACCAGAGCACCTTCTTCCACATGTTTGGTGTGTCTCCCAGGTGGCTTGTGGCAAACTTTAAACGAGACTTTTTATGGATATCTTTGAGAAATGGCTTTCTTTTTGCCACTCTTCCATAAAAGCCAGATTAGTGCAGTGTACGACTGATTGTTGTCCTATAGACAGATTCTCTCACCTCAGCTGTAGATCTCTGCAGTTCATCCAGAGTGATCATGGGCCTCTTGGCTGCATCTCTGATCAGTCTTTTCCTTGTTTGAGCTGAAAGTCTAGAGGGACGGCCGGGTCTTGGTAGATTTGTAGTGTTCTGATACTTCTTTCATTTCAATATGATCGCTTGCACAGTGCTCCTGTGTTTCCAGAATGATGAGCAGAGCTGGAGATGTCTGTAACATAATAAAACACTTAAAATGCCTTATACTTAAAAAGTAGTTCATTGTAAAGCTGAATAAAAATAGAAATACTGTTGATAATAAGAACAAAAAACCCCATCACTTCTGTGTTTTAAATAAATATTGAATAAATACAGAATAAACCATTTCAACATTGTTTAAAGAACAACATTTATCTCTAAAATAGTAGCCATACACGAAAGTGATATTTGTTCTATACTTTAATGTAAATAGGTTTTATTGCTAGCAATTTGTGAGTATTTCTATTGGTCCATTCATCATTAAATATTTACATAATGAAAAGGGCAGCAGTTCAAATAAATATGGATAACAATGAACATACGTGTGTCTTTGGGCAGTAATGATTTAGGAGTATCATTTGGCATCTATTGCATTTTGAGTTTTTACATATACAGGGCAAGTAGATAGTAATGGAAAAAAAATCCAATACATCTAAAAACTGATATATTTAATTGGTATATTTACATTTAATTAATCATTCATTAGCATCCAGAGTTTCATTCATATTTGGACCAGATCTTGAACTGACGATGGGAAAGCCAAAACACTCTCTCAACTGGGATAAGGTCAACTCATGTGAACTCATGTGTGAAAATGAATGCTACAAGTTTCCTAAACCACTCTTTCACAGTTTGAGCCCAGCATCCTAGTTCTGGAATATGTCCATGACATAAAAAACCCATATGATTGGATAATCTGCTCATTCAGTATATTCAAGTGGTCAACTGACTTTGTTTTATCGCCACATAATGGTGCTGAGCCTCAATCTGACAAAATGAAGCACCCCGGGGTCATAACACGGCCTCCAGAGGCTTGTACAGTGTGCACTATGCATGATTATTTCATAGGCTTCCCCTCTAAACCTTAGAGACCCATCGGTGTGGAATAGGGTAAACCTGGATTTATCAGATCACATGACCTTTCTCAATGCTCCAGAGTCCAATCTTTATTCACCCTAGCCAATGGAAGCCCTTTACCTCCAATTTGACTCACTTCTAAGATTTTCTTATGGCCACACAGCAGTTTAGTCCCTATTCTGTAAGTTCTGGACACATTGGGTATGCTTTCACTATTACACATAGCTGTAAATTCTACTGTTGTTTTATTACAATCTCCATCAAGCAGGGATTTTTTCCAACCACATTTCTTTGGCAAAGTTGTTTCGTTATCACTGTCCTTGGTTTTAATAATGTTTGGACAGCTGTTAACCCAGTAATTTCAGCATCTCATCTGCATAATTGCTTCATGCAGGCCAATAATTTGATTCTTCTGAAAGACAGCAAGATCTTTTTCCATGACCGTGAGACACGTCTTCCAACACCATTGTTTAAGAAATGAGAAGCTTCTCACCGTGTCTCACAGTTAGGGGTTAAAAAATTGTTGCCAGCTGAATCGTATTAATCACTGCAGTAATTACCCAGCCTAAGCCTCCAAAGTGTCTACTTAGTTCAACCCAAACTGTGACTCTTCTTTTGGCCAGACAGTGTCTGACTACAATGGACAATGAGGCCTTAAGGCCATTACACACAAGGCCATTACAATAAGTCCTTAAATCCATTACGCACAAAACCTTACATTAGTAAATAATAAGTAATACACAAACAGTAGATCTTCTTTGGGAGTTATGATTACTACTACACTACTAGTTTTGGGGATGCTAACAACCTATCAGCCCAATCAAATGCTGTCATGGTGTAAAGTCCCTGGCTCGTGGCCCAGTCAAACTTTGCTGTTATAGTCTGAGGTGCCAGGCTCAAAGCCCAATCAATCACTGTTATCTCATGTGTGGGAGATGTTATCAGACAATGTTGTCGGGATAATGATCGCATTCAAGAGCAGTCAGGAGAACATCTTTTGCAAAGTGATGCAGTTTCAAGTGACAGCAGAAATCAGGTCAGTCCATTCAACTCAGTAGGAAAAGGTGTGTCTCAAACATCAAGTGCTCTGTCTGCTATGTACTTTGCAGTTAATACTTTTATGTGGCTTTATAAAGGCAGATTTGAAAACAAAGACATAGCACTAAGAAGACGAAGAGTGAAGGTCAGAGAAGGACTAGATTACATTTCAACACTGCTGAGTGACGGCCACAAATCTGAAGGAGGAACAGAAATAAATAGGCTACATATAACAGAGTGAGAACTTTCAGTCTATTGTGCAACAGAGTGTGTATGTGTGCGGGAGAGAAAGAGAGAGACTTAGACAAGTGCTGAGTAGACTGGATCATAACTTTCAGGAACTCTGAGTAAACCACGGCTGTACAGTCCAGGCCCAAAGCTCTCTGTGTAAGTATAGCAAAGACAATAAGAGGCCCCAGCTGGCTGCATGTTTAAACAGAGGTTAGAAAAAAGTGCTGAATCAAAAGACGACTCATCAGATCCGAGCACACCAGTCACTTTTGTTGGTTTATGTCAGTGTCTGTCTGTACAGTCACTCATCTTCATGCACAATGGCTTTAGTGTTCGACTGGTTTGAGTTCGGAACTAACAATAATATGAGTCCTAAAGCTTTGACTAGCTTTCCTCGACCTTGACTTCAAATTCAAGCCTGACTTAACTAAGGGATGGTTAACACGCGTATTGTAGCTGTTCAAAGAAAAACATGTGTCTTCATTTTTCATCAACATCATTTGAACCCTTCGTATACTGTAAAAGTTCCATGATAAGTGGACCACTTGCATCACCTCGAATAAAACTTATTTATATTAACTTACACTGATGTTTTTGTTTTTCCCTGTGATGGCAACAATTTATAGGGCTGCGCTACAGTTCTGCTCTTTCATATTGTCATATGCATATATACAAGTTTGAAGACCCCCAGTCAAACCAAAAAAAATTTTGTTTAAAAATGTCATGTTTTGTTGATGTTCTAAGTACAAGAGCGGTAGAATCAGCATGGACGGAAGTGACGTGTCCCCACCAATATTTAGCGATTATTGCACTGACCCACCAGTAATTTTTCTACAATTGTTACTGCGTTGGTTTTGAGATTATGCAGCTCCATCTACTTTTATTACTGCTGATGAGACCTGTTTTATTTGCACTATAGCTGAAATAAACTGAAGTCTAAACTACTTCTTTGTCAGTCATTAATTTAACATTAATTTATTGTTACATTATTTATTGTTATTCAGAATAGTTTTTAAGCATATGTAGTGTTTTATGACGGGGGTGGGTTCATAGGTCCTCATCAATGTCAAGACCAAATCAACACCATTGTCTTAATGAATACATTAAACGTTAAATGTTCTGCTAATATTTAGTTCATATTTGCCAAGTCGAACCTTTTGGAAAACAAAAAAAGTCATATATTACGTTTATTGGTGTTTTTAAATATGATATGACACATTCATCAAACAAATAGTACTTGTGCATTAGACTGTGTGCTTATTTTCAGCATTTGACCAAGACATCAAAGCATTTGCACATAATAGTTACTACATAACTTACAGAGAAGTTTTACAGTAGTTTATAGAATAGTTCATTATTCAAGGATATCACCAGATACTCTCATTGGCGAAAATCAAGGGAGCGGGTCTGACATTGGGGGGGGCACATTTGCTTATATGAATCAAAGCCCACTGTAATCTCTAAAATACTACCTATAAGCTGATTCCACTGTAGGTAAGGTAGTAAATCAGTGTATGTATAGTCATGTGCAACAACATTTGTGGAATTACAGTAAATTACAAATAAATAAACAAAATACAACATTATCTGTATGTCTGTTTATTATTAGATAAATTCAATTAAAGGTCACTTTAAAAACTAAACAAGATACTCTTTCCAGGAGCTGAGCTTTAGGCATTAAGACCCATGGTCTATCCTAGACAGTCAAAATATTTGGGAGGTGGTCAGAGAGTAACTTTACATTTCAGAGTGTTTTCTGACTAAAGTTAATATAAACGTTAGTTAACCCAAACTCTCCTAGTCTGTTACCATAACAACACATTACACAAAAGCCGTTTTTATTGTAGTATATATTGTAATCGTTGCTATTCATTGCTTTCATCACTGACCTCATGTTTAAAACTGGTGTTAACTACTTGACTCTCCAGTGAGGCGAGAGCTCGGGTCAGTGAAGCTGCTGACTGCAGGATATTTCTGAACAGGCACAAGCCTTAACAAAGTGAAAGACCCAGACCACCTAACAACCAGCGCCAGTTGCTAACAACAAACACAGCGTGTGAATTGCAAAAGGCTGCCAAAAAGGCTGCTTTTAAAATAAATGTGTTTTTAAACAATTTCTGCTTTTCTGTGGTTTAATTGTTGGGTTGGACAATGCTACCCTGTTTCTGATATTGGGTGGGACATGACACCCATGTCCCAAAGGCTTAATGCTTGGCTGAGACATTGCACAATGTGATTATTTTAATAGATTGTTTTTCAAATGTTGGTTTATTTTGTCACTTTTTGTTTCATCATTGTTTTGGCTTTTGCTTCTGTGCCTGACAATACACAATACTGTGGTAACATCACTATAACGCATGAACTCTTAATAAAACATTATACCATGTTAACCTCTATATTGATCACTGTTCCAAATGCTAGCCTGCGGGTTTCATTCTATTTCAGTGCATTTGCTTTGCTGTGTCATGATGCTTGACTTTCATGATGCATGATGTTCCTTTAATAGATGTGAGGCACTTTAATTTCCCTAAAGCAAGCAGCTTAGACTGCAGGGGGATGTCCAGAGGCTATTTCTGTCCTTGTTTGCTCCATCACTTAGCGTCCAAGGGGGTGCTGACAGCTCCTCCGTGTTTAGATGGTCAGTGTTGGACAGTCTGACTGGCTAGACCTCTAAACCTCCAGAACAGGACGATTCCTCTTACATCAGCATCACTGAGCTAGACACTTTTCAAATATAGAGCTCCTCTCTCTCGCTTCAGTTTTTTTTCCATTAACAATGCTCAGAATTAAAATACAGACAGCAGACGTTTTCATCATCAAGAGAGAGAGAGAGAGAGAGATGGGGGAGGGCACGAGAATGAGAGATGCAAGGCATTAGCAGAAAGATTGACATGAAAACAATATGATCTGACCACTGAGTAAGGACAAGAGCATGACCAACACAAACTGTGCAGCAACAGGTGAGTTATCATCTCTGACTTTACATCTACACAGTGAAAAAGCAACATAGGCCTGGTTATTAGAGTGGACAGTGTTTAAACCTCTGGCAGCACTGCTGTGTCTCATCTATTCACACCAGCACCACATGAGTGTCACTGCAGTACTGAGAATCATCCACCACCCAAAAAATATCTGCTGAAACAGATTGACTACAATCAGTAAGAGTAGAACTACAAAGTGCACCTGTATTGTTATGGCTGATCGGTATATATATATATATATATATATATATATATATATATATATATATATATATATATATATATATATATTCTTGTTTTCAATGGAGTAGTCTTCCTTCCTTAACACAACAATGGACTGACGGGTCTCTAAAGAAAGTTGTTTCTTTCTGGTCATTTTGAGTCGGTCAGCAAGCCATCAACTGCTGATGCTTCAGATACTAAACTAACCTAGAATGTTGTTCTCCCTTTTATACTCACTTATTAGTAGAACGTTTTTCAGCTGTGCATCACAATTGAGCAAGAGTGTCCTAACAACCAATTAGCCCAATAACATCCTTATCTTGGATTGGCGGCCGTACCAGGAGATTTAGACAGAGGACTGAGAATTACTGATAATAGGAATATATGCAAAATAAGCCTCTATACAAAAATAGACTTTAATACAAACATTTTTATTCTTTAAAAATCATCTGATTCACTTAAATTAATTGTGAAATGGACAATATTGTTTGTGAATTGCATGAAAATTTCATGAAATGAAATTCTAAAGTGATCCTAAACTTTTAAGCAGTAGTGTAATGCATTGCATGCATTGCTTTAATAACTAGCAATGTGTGACAAAGGTTTTCTAAGCTATAGCCTCACCTCCGTGCCCAATAAAAGGTGGCTTTAAAAGAAATTAGGCATTTAGCTTTACACAGTCTGTCACTGTTTTGTTGGTTCATCTTCTTTTTATCCAGTTTTCCTACAAAGTCTGCACATCTTCTTCTAGAACTAATACTAAAACAATTACACACCTACCTACACATGCACCACCTATAACAGGAGCTGTAGGCCAGTAATCTGTTCTGCTCTTTCTTCTCCTCAGTTCTCTTTTTTTCCTCTTCACTTCTTTTTCACACTTCTTATTTCACCGCACAGACACAGCACTCTCTGAATGAAAAATACATTTCTGACCATAGAAGCACGCCGTCTGAATGGAAAGTCCTGCAGCAGCGCTACATCACAAGCCGTCGTATTTATTTGTGTTAGTGAGGAGTCTACTGCCTTCACTGAGACTTCAAACAGGGTTTGTTTTCCTCTACGAGAGATGGGTGTCTGTTTTCACCCGCAGGGATGCTTAATAAGTGTTAATATGCGACCGAGAGTGAGGAATATATAGGTAGAGAAGTAGTGAGAGTGAGAGAGAGAGCGAGAATATCCTCTTTCATCCTCCTATGGGCTGCCAAAAAGCAAACACAGACACTCGATCCAGCACTAAATCATGGCCAAAACAGCGGCCTCAGACTGCCTCTCCAGCAAACATGAGCAGGCCTTGCATTATGGAGCTGTTGACTCTGAAAACCCAGGTCGATGCAAGGTCAGAGGCGACCCTCTGGGCAACAGGAGACCACATACACACTGTCTGCGGCCGGTACAAATTATTGTGACAACTAGTGATTTTTATAAAGGGGAATTCCAAAATGCACAATGCAAGAGTTTCTAGAGTCATATCAGTGGTAAACCAGATGACTGAACAGTTCACTGCCACTAATAGTACCTCACAGAAAATTAGTACATAAACAGTTATGGCTACGTTGCTTGATGCCGGAGATGATGTTTTATGGCAGTTTTGTAGGTTGCAGGCCATTATGAAGCAAACCGGCTCCAAAGAAAATGTATTTGTATCAACCTCTCAGCTCCATCTATCTATCTATCTATCTATCTATCTATCTATCTATCTATCTATCTATCTATCTATCTATCTATCTATCTATATATATATATATATATATATATATATATATATTACCTCAGAAGACAAGTGCAGGTCATTTGAATCAGGCCTGTTCAACTGGACATGTACTAAACTGGTGAGAACTGGTGAATTCCCTCTGGTAAACGGTCATGTTTACTTTGTCAGTGTACAAGAACCCATTTAATTCAAATCTGAATTCAACCGCTGGAGGAAGAGACATAATGGGAACAAAGTCAGACCCTGAGCATTTTATTCCCTTGTTGTGATGTCACCACTGTTGGTTCAACAGTTTCAATATGTGCTTTAAATTTGTTGCAAATATCACCCAAAGTATATAGTAGGCGATTTTAGGACACTTGCAGCCTTTTCTTACCTATTTGAAAAGTAACAGCTTAAATTATTGTTTAAAAGTTTGGAATTATTGTTCATAAGTTTAAAGTCTTCAAAAGCATGGAACTTGGAAATGTGGATATATTCAAAAGACTAGAATCAGTGTTTGCAAATGTGAATAGGAATCAATGTTCAAAACTTTGGAGTCAATGTTCAAAACTTTGGAATCATAGGTTACCAGTTAAAGGTTTAGAATACCTGTTCAGAAGTTTAGAATTGCTGTTCAAAAGAATTGAAACCATTGCATAAAAGTGAGGAATTCTTGTTTGAAAATTTAAATTGTTTGGAACTGATCAAAACTTGGAAATGTTCAAAAGACTGGAATAGGCGTTTAAAAGTTTGAATTGTTGTTTAACAGTTTAACTGTCCAAAACTTTGGAACCTTTGTTCAAAAGTTTGGAATCATTGCTCATAGTTCACCAGTTAAAGGTCTGGTATCCCTGTTCAGAAGTTTAGAACTGTAAAAAAAAAATTGAACTGTTAGATGAAAGTTAGGAATTCACATTTAAAAGTTTGAAAGCATCGCTCATTGCTCCCTGTTTAAATAATGGCTTTGAAGTTTGGAATCACTGCTTTCAATAATATGAAACTAATTACAGAAAAGTGTAAACACTATTATGCAATGTGTGTATAATTCCGCCGTTTTTAAACAATTAGAACCAGAAAGCTGTAAATAAAGGTTAATAGGAGGTCATTTTAGTCGGCTTCAATAGGTGACGAGAGCTGTAGAAGGTTCTAAACTGCCTAGGTTGTATAACAAAAATTAAACTATAATAAAACTATAATAAAAATTAATATCCAGAATTACTCATATTTTAAAGATAAAGATCAAATCTTAAGGCATATAATGCACCACAAAAAAATAACAACAAAAATAATTATATTCGCCATTTCAACCTCTTATTCTTGAAAAACTGAATGTTGAATCAGTTGTAATGTGCAAATCCACATTGTATAACTTCTTGTGCTTCAAAATGAGCTTCAATTGTAACACTCTTAAGGGAACACAAAATGTTTTACACCTGATTAATCTTAAACATGCACATGCTAGATACACTAGACAATGCAACAGTACACAGGTGAAACCAACTCCCATTGTTGATGACACAGAGCCACCACCATCTTGTTGTTTACCAGTAGACTGAGCATACTTTTACTTCACTTGCTGAACCTGTTTGTCAACTTAAAGATTTTAGCACACACAGCAAAATCCCTGGCACTGAATTAACCTTTGCAGAGTGCATTGGTGACCATCCAGTCTCCAGTTGTGTGTTTTAATTTAACGCTGGGGATTTTTTTCTGTTCATGTGACTGAATGCAGTCTGTGGAGCTTAGTTGGGAACATTTGAGGTCAGCTATGTGTGTCATACATTGGATAATATGGATTCAAGCTGCACTCCATATAGATTCATGATAGATTCATGTTGTCCACTGAAGGCCATATTACTGACTCCCAAGGCTGTTTGAGGACAGCAGTGAAAAATATGTTGCATAACTAAAAATGCTAATGGACATTTTCAGCAGCTGTCTGGAGCTGTTAAAACAGGACCACCCTCATATTCATACACTGTGGTGTAATGACAATACATTGCGTGCCATCGACTCAACCATGACACAAAAATGCATAAACAAAAGTGATCCGGCCACAAAGCGCTCGCCGGCGTCAAACTGGTTTGTGCAGTTTCTGTGCTGCAAGCTTTGTTTAATCACTCAGAAGCATTCTCCTTGAGCTTAACCCCTACAGCAACTCCAAAATCCATTGCTGTCCCACTGCCAGACAGCCACTTTCAACGCTCCAAATCACAGCCAGGGGGATAAAGATGCACTCCTAGACGGCGGGAGTAAAATAGGTGTTGAATTATTTATTATCTGTTACACAAATCCCAATGGCTGAGCCCTGGGGGCCAGTCTGCGTGTGTTGCTCTTCATCTACAGCACATGATATTTACATCTCAGACCATTAAAAACGTCACAAAATTAATATGACAATTAAACTGTGTATTCACATATTTATATATATATATATATATATATTTATAAAAACGGTCGGAAATATCAACAAATTCCAGGTATAAAAACAGCTCCAAAAACTAAGAGAAAAGAAAACTGGTCAAATTTAGTGCAAAGGTGGTACAAGTACAAAATACTGTTGGTTGGTGGATACGCGTTCAGTACAAAAGCAGCGAGGTTACAGGTGTGTGTCCGCGATGGGAATCCGCCGCAGCTCCACGATCTGAGAGTTCGCCACGCTCCCGCCATCGTGACTCCCGGGGATCGACTCGTTGTCGCTCATGTTTAGGCCGGAACCTGTGGAGCACAAAACAAAAACCATAGTTCATTTACAGACATTAATACACATAATATGCTGGGAATTAAAGATTATTAAAGATGCATTAGCAGCATGTTTGCAAGCTAACCTTTGGTTTATTAAGTATGCATCATGTCACACAACTGTATGTAGCTCTGCCCACTAACTACGTGCTCTGGTGAGGTGCAGGGTTTAAAACAGCTACAGTGAAATAATGGAGTTATCATTTATATCATAAATAATGGAAATAATTGAATCAATGGAATTATTATATCATAAATAAAAGAAAATAATGCAATAAATGGAATTATAATATCATAAATAATGGAAATAATGCAATTAATGGACTGTGTGTATGCATGTTGTGGACTCTCACGTACATGCCTCTGTCCATAGATTTTATACAGTGCTATTCTGATGGTAGACACTATTTCAGCATCTTTTTATTTCAATATAGTCTTTTTTGCAATACAAATTTACATCTGGTTTGAGAAAATGGATGGAAAACCAGATGCAGCCTCATGCAATCCTCACATATTTTACATTGTTCTCCTGCAAACATATAAGCATGATTAGGAAAAGTGCATTTGGCTAAATTGCAAGTTTAAACTCATGTGGCAGTTTTATACACAATCAAAGAGAATGCATCCAAAGACTTAGGACATTGGGCAGTTTCCACCATGTTGGACCATGTGGTTCTAGTAAATTAGAAAATGAGAAGAATATATTTGCTACTATGTATCAGTCCTGACTCAGTTACATACTTATTACCAGTCCTGATAGCAGCAAGCAAACAAAATAAATAATTCTGAAATCCTATATTTAGGAATTTGGACAAACCTGCATCACAGTTCTGCGCTACACTTTCTCTGTAGGATATGTTTCAACATCCTGTCCATTAAACTAAAGAACAACTGAAGAACACATTTGTGGGCACTGCATTGACACAGCAGTACTGAACATCATCATACAGGACAGAACATGTAGGTGTGCGCATGGATAGAATAATCATTTAATCCTTCAAAATCCAGTATTCTTACCTTGAAATCACTATTGAGGAATTTGTAATGCAGCGTCGCTACAATTCCTTAAGAAAATATGGCATTAAGTGTAAAAGCCATGTCAGGAAACACTTTGACAAAGAGAATAAATAACACAGTCACGGTGTGCAAATTACGCAACCCCAGACTTGCCTGCGGCAGTTCAACCAGCTTCACACTGACTCACTAAAGACTCCTGCACAATCATTTGATCCAGCAGCAGCAGAACAGAGGCCTAAGCAAATGTCAATAACTGTATTCACAACTCCTCTGCTTCCTCGAAAGTAAGGATCGACTGGAGGAAAAACCAACTGCGGTGGGAAAACGTTGTAATGCTATGTTGATGTCTGAACTAAATCCTTCTTTTACTTCTTGCAGTTAAATGAGAATTTTGTCCATTTCTACAAATTCATGCATGTTTCAAAGCATTAAGAGTACTTTGATGTGAAACGTGTCTTTCTAGAGGAGCATATTGCCTCAGAATTGCAGCGATAATAGTCTTAAGAGTTCAACGCCTCCTGCTTTCACTCAGCAAACTGCTGTGCTGTCTGTTGACATTGTTTTATCATTGTTGTGAGAAGTAATTGGCCCAAACATATTAGTTTTTATTTTACTGAATCCATTCTTGTTGGAGTGGTACATACAGGGTGGTGTTAGAAAACATAATTCTTTTAAAAAGCCCCACTAATTTACATTAAAATTAAAATTACATCAAAAAATAATCCAAAAAAATACTTTACGGTTGAGTGCTGATTATGAGGCTACATGGAACTTACATAAGCTTGTCATGACAAGTGACATTAGCCTACATACATGTTTATAAATGCGTATTTTAATAGGCATATATTGTTATGAAGGATTACATTGGCCGGTTTTAACTACTGAAGTTAGCCAAATGACTGTGCTATTAGAAAAAGCATTTATAAACATGCATGTAGGGTTATGTCAGTTGTTATGACTAGATTATCACCACCTGTTCAAAGAAAAGCATCTTCATTGAAGATGAAGTATCTTCATTTTTGCAGATTAAATATTTGCTCTTCAAGTCCTGTGAAAGTTTCATGATGAATGGGCCAATAGAAATGCTCCAAAATCACTCAGAATAAAACCTTCTCTCCTGTGAAGTTACTATGTTGGAGATACTTTGAACATTGACATTACGCTGGTGTCATGTAGCTTCATGAACAGCACCCATGTGTAGGTTTATCAGTTGCTCGGGACGGTAAAATAAAATCTCTATCTTTGAGCAGACCTTGCAAATCCTGCTTCCTGTCACTGCCACTGTGAAATCAGATTTTATACATTTCTCTACAGTCCAATATCACACAAATGATACAACATCTATCAAAACTGAATGACAGTTTAATTCTGTAGAACACTGAAAAAAAAATTTAATGCTCCTTTTATTGAACATCTACTCGTTCTTGGAAAGCACACCCTAAGTATTAAATATATATGATAGGAGACACAGCATACATACATATACCATCAAGATGATCACCACTGGGATAAAAATATGCAAATAGTGAAGTTCTCTTATTATAAATATTAATATTTAATTGCCTCGAACGGGAGATGTGATATTTCATCCTCTGGCCTGGTGAAGGCTGGAGCTGCTGACATGGCTGCTGGGTCATAGATTATATAAGACTCCTAACAGAGAGATATAGCCTGCGACAAAACCTCTTACTGGGAGCTAAATTAGTGTATCAGTCAGGCTAATATGCCTCTCACTTGCAGAGATAGCAAGAAAGACATGCACACAGGAGCAGATGCTGGCCTAAAACTCTTAAAAACAGTCCACTGTATACAGTAGCTTTACTGTATAGGAGCTGTTAATCTATATTGGAATGTAATGCACTGAATTTACTTGATTATAACATGTGAATCATTTCCACACTCATCTTCTAAGCTGCTCATTTAATGTAATAAGGTCAGAGATAATAACACATCTGTTGTAGCACAATTTGTGTAGGTCATCCTTTACTTATTCACCAGTGGTCACTGAAGGCTGGCCATAGGGTGCTGTTGGCTGGATATTTTGGAGTGGTGGACTATTCTCAGGCAGGATGGTGGTGTGGCTGGAGCTGGGCTCCAGCATTTGTCATAAAACGTCCATAGGATATAAAGCTGTCGTGAAAATCCTTATGAATAAAAACTGAAAGCCTTATAAATAGCTATGGTCAGTATAATTGTTACTAATTGTTGTTTGAAATCCTTTGTTTTCTGTGGGAACACTGTTTAAAGTAATTTGGTAGAATGGTGTAATATGTTCTATAAACAACTGACTATGAAGTGCTAAAGAAAACTGTAGCTCAATAAACTATGTACACAACAGCGCAGTTATAGTGGGATAGATCCTGTATTGTGCTAATGAGATTTATTGCTGGAAGAAAATCGTACCTGTCTTTAAGGCAAATATGAGGTCGTCAAACTCCTGCGACTCCTCGTCTTGGACTAGATTTGTGTTGATGAAGCCGCCCTCAGAAGGATAGGTCTCGGTTTCAGCGCCCTGTTTGAACACACTGCTGGGCTGACTGCTCGGCCTGAGAGATGCTCTCTCCCAGTCCGCCGAGATCTTAACAAGAAACATTAAGCAAAAAGAAATATACTCAGTCAGTAAACATATGCACTTCAAAAGATGTACTCCTTTCAGAATGTTCATTTCAAACACGTCTAGTAACGCAAAAGGAATATTTAATACACACAACACGCACGACTTGAACATAAATGAAAAACACAACTATTGAAGTGCCAAAACATGTTTACTCAGATGCTTGTACCAGCACAACACCCACTATCAGAGCCTAGTCAACAGCGGCCGTGTCGTCACAAGATGATGATTGTTCAGTGGGATGAAGGGTGGCTGAGAAATTGGTTCTTGACAACAATCAGTAATTGCACACCTACACTTACTGAGCACTTTATTATACAAACACCTCCTTCTATCTACACTTATTATCCATTTTATCAGCTCCACTTACCGTACAGGAGCACTTAATGGTTCTACAATTACACTGCAGTTCATCTGTTTCTCTGTTTATATTCTTATCCCCCTTTCACCCTACTATGCAACGCTCAGGACCCCCACAGGACCACCACAGAGCAGATATTATTATGCTGGAGCTCTTAAACACCTGCACTGACTATAGTTGTGAAGGACTAGAGACGGAGCAACAGATGAGCTACCATCTCTGATTTTACATGTACAAGGTGAACCAACAAGGTAGGTTAAGGTGTTTAATAGAGTGGACAGTGAGTGGACGCAGTGTTTAAAAGCTCTAGCAGCACTGCTGTCTCTGATCCACTTACACCACTGCTAAGAATGACCCACTACCCAAATTATACCTGCTCTATTGTTGTTCTGACCACTTAAGAACAGGGTGAAAGGGGGCTAGTCATTAGATCACAGTCCACTGGTTTGCAACTAACAAGGAGTTACTACAAGGTGATCGATCATTTCTTGTTTAGTTATCAGCCTCAAGATTTTATCACCACAATAATTGTTTTGAATGTTTATTTTACTATGATTTGATCTTCAACAGCTTTGTTATCAGTTGTATGGAATCATCTACAGCTCAGTGCTACACACTAACCAGACCAGACAATCTTCTAACTTTAAATCTATCACAACTTTAAGTGGAGTTACTATGTAACTAAGTTTTGGGAGCTCTACCTACAACCCCATTCTCGCTTCATTACCGTGCTGAACAACATCGCACCCACCACCTCCCCATCTCCTCTCTACATTTCATCTTTATCCCAAAGACTGGAGGGTGGGGGCACTGTTCACACACAAGCACCAAGCCACAAAGAACTCCAGCCCAAGCTCTCTGAGTTCGCCCCCCCCCACCCTTTTTCGGCTAACTTCTGAGCGTGTACATGCAACTTGTTCCAAACTACTTCTAATGTATTGTTGAATATGGTGGCTCATGTCTCTATTGATTGAAGCTGTTTTGTACTGAGGTATGTTAATGTTAAATAGCATTATGTTTGTTCCCTCATGTCTTGACTGGGGTTGGGCTCCCAAGATAAGAGTTCACCAGAAGCCCCAGAAGGCCCTAGTATGGCCCTGTGCTAATGTATTTGTGGTTTACGACGGGGTCATTGTAAGATTACGTTGTCATGGTCGGCTAAAGGGTAAAATGGGGTGTGGAGAGTTCACTGGCTGACTTTGAACGATTTAGTGAGTCATTCTTGCTCTAAAGCATGCTACTATTGCTTTGGGGCTCATTACACACCAAACGGCTACATGCTGATTCAGCAGGGAATTGCTGATAACTGGCAAAGGAAGCGTCCCTTTGATATGAATTTAATAAATAAATGGAGCTCAGACGCTGACGCGCAGCCTTGGGGACTACAGACGGACTCATGTAATGAAGCAGAATAAAGATGTCTGGAAAGTAAAAAAAAAAAAGAAAAAAGAAAAAAAAAACACTTCTGTTGAAGCAGGTCAGCAGCTACGGGTCACAGAAATGCCTTATACACAGCATAGCCTGGACTAATATCACTGCAGAATTCGCTTTTCTCTAGGCTGCAGTGGTCAAAGCAGTAATACTACAGTAATATTAAACAGAAACTATCCATGCTCAATTAATAACTAGTTTAATGCTTTGTGAATTTTAGGAATTTTTAAGTTTCACTGCAGCCTCTCTGCAGATATTATTCAGTGGTGAAAAGTCACACTATAGAGAGCGCACACTGACTTAGTCTGTTATATGAACCATCTATCTTCCATTCCTTCATCTCCCCTCTCCCCTCTCTCACACAGCCTTTTTTTTAACCCAGACTGATAAATGCACTTCTCCTCCTCCTCCATCACAAGAATTTAAAATAGCACTCACAATAATCAGGCATCACATATCCTAACAGTTTGAAGAATGTTGCTTTTTGCCACCCAGTTATTTCCAGTAAGCATGCTCTCCTATACAACAGCATATCGAGAAATACATAACAAAACATAACAAAAAAATCAACACTCCAGTTTGGAATAGAACTCTGGGTGCAGATACATGAATTATAAAATTATTATAATATGCTAGAACGGAACTATTTTAAATATCAAATATATGAGTTTTTAATGTCATATATAATACACTTATCAAATAAAAATAAATGTTTTTCATAATATATATATATATATATATATATATATATATATATATATATATATATATATATATATATACTCTATAAGTCAAGCTAACTTTTGAATAGTATTGTTCTAAAACATTTGGTTGGAGGTGTGCTAAAACGCTTGACAGGTAGTGTGTGTGTGTGTGTGTGTGTGTGTGTGTGTGTGTGTGTGTGTGTATATATATATATATATATATATATATATATATATATATATATATATATATATATATATATATATATATATATGTGTGCAGACATCAGAGTCCTTCATTTATTAGAATGAAAATGTACAAGTTACTCATTTTTTAGAAGATATTTCTAAAGAGATCAGAAGTCAAAGGAAACTAAAAAAACAATAATAAGCTATGGAGAAAAGGGAAGTCTGCACAACTGTGCGAAAGTGTTACTGTCCACCCTTTCACTGTGAGAAGACAACACTGAGAGTCTGAATGGGTGTGCAGTTGTCAAGAAGTCGTTACTAAAAAAGAGGAACAGACAGACAGACGGCTAAGACTAAACTTTGGAGGTGTGAAGAAATACCCCTGCATACTTCTCCCACAAACTAAAACAAGTCTTCAGTTAAGAATGGAAGCTGTAATACAAGTGAGGACACACTAAATACTGACCATTGTAATATATGTTTTCTGCTTTTTCCCCTCACTAAATAAGCAAAAGGTGGTCTCTGACATTTGCACTGTACTGTATAAAGTGTATAGTGGATAATAAGTTATTGTGGTGCAGGAAATACACTACTGCTCAAAAGTTTGGGATCACAGTGAAATGTTCTTGTTTTCAATGGAGTATCTTCTTCCTTAACACAACAATGGACTGTCGGGTCTCTAAAGAAAGTTATTTCTTTCTGGTCATTTTGAGTCGGTCAGCAAGCCATCAACTGCTGATGCTTCAGATACTAAACTAACCTAGAATGTTGTTCTCCCTTTTATACTCACTTATTAGTAGAATGTTTTTCAGCTGTGCATCACAATTGAGCAAAAGTGTCCTTACAACCAATTAGTCCAATAACATCCTTAACTTGGATTGGTGGCCGTACCAGGAGATTTAGACAGAGGACTGAGAATTACTGATAATAGGACTATATGCAAAATAAGCCTCTATACAAAAATAGGCTTACAAACATTTTTTTCTTTAAAGATCATCTGATACACTTACATTAATTGTGAAATGGACAATATTGTTTGTGAATTGCATGAATTGCATGAAAATTGCAAGAAATTAAATTCTGAAGTGATCCTAAACTTTTGAACAGTAGTGTAATACTGATAAAATATGTGATTCTGAATCTGTGAGTGGTAATCTCTCTCAACAACATGTGGGAATAATTTGTTCTCTCTGCTTCCTTTTAGTGCTGACTTCATTTCCTTTGTTAGGGAGTGGCAGTAGAGGAGTGGCAGTGCTGGAGTTCCCATGGGAAAGGAAGCAAAATCCATCCAGTATTCTCCAGTCCCAGGCAGCAGCAGCTGGTAGACTGGCCCACTGGACACGGGCCGTAATCAGGACAGAAAGTCCGAGGTTGGGTGAATTAGGCACCACCAGGCACCGCGGGATTTGTCACATTTGTTCGTAATGCCTGAACAGACAGCTAGCACTCCATCCCCCCCTCTCTTTTTCTCATTCTCTCTACTCCTATCTCCATTGCTCTCTCTCTCTCTCTTTCTCTCACTCGCTCTCTCTCATCCCCGTAGCCTTGCTTCCCTCTAGCCCGCATGTGATAACCTGGAGTCCTAAATCCAAAAAGTTTGTGCTCTCATGAATGAAACGAGATTACCCAGGCGCTCTCGAGCCTGCGCCGGAGTACGATCAAATTAAATCTGCCCCTGCAGAATAACAGAGCCCGGCCTTAAGATCATGGAGGTACTCAGTTTGAACCCAGACTGGATAAATGTATTACAAGGCTGTGACCTTCTACTACCTCTCTAATTTGTTGCTTTAAGTAGACGTTGAATTGCAGCTGATTGGCTGAAACGAGTGGGGTAAACTACTTTACTCCTAAACTTGTTTTCTTATAGAACCTCATAATCATCACCCTCTACTGTACAATACAACAGTTCAGAACTACTTCACACAGCAAGTACCAGTGGTTAGTTTATGTAGAATAATAACTTATTCAATGCAGATATATAGTTAATATAGAAGTTATAATAAAATTAATATCCAGACTGTATCATATTCAACATAAATATGTACTTTTGATAAGTATGCTCCCATGAAAAAAGTACCAAGTCAAAAATATAATGTTTTTACCAATTCCATATTTAAACCCCAAAGAAAATATGATCTCACATTAATTCCAAAATAGCTTGCCAATGTTTTTCAACCTTTTCAAGCCATCAGTGCTGAGTGGAAAAATATTGCCTCTTCTTTCTGAATCAGGTCATCTGAACATTAACCAAATACAAATATAAAAAGATATATCATACCAAGCCACTTTATATATTTACTGAATGAATAGACCATTAAAAGTTGAATGTTTTACCATGTTTTGCACAGGATTGTCTGGTATATTGTTTAGTAATATTTTGCTGTCCCCAAAATACTTCCAATATTCAAAATACCCTTTTTATCTATTTTATAATATTTACATCTACACTGTATAAGTTATGACTGCATCTAAAATAATTGCTAGGATTAGTAGCACTAGTGATTCTTAATTTCGACACAGTAGTATACAAAGGAAGGTGGTGACTACGATTCTAAAAGTAAACAGATGTAGAAAGAAAGTAGTTGGAAATCACTTCAGCATCCACCATTCCATCCACCATTTTTTTGTGAATTTTGAAAAATTATATATATATAAAAAATAATAAACAAAAAAAAACATTTCAACATCCAAATATCGTAAAAAGAGTTTTCACTCTAGGGTAAGATGTAAAAGTCGCTAAGTCTAAAATTTGATAAAGGATGACGAAAAAGTTTTTCTCTAATAAACAATGAAGTTTCAAGCCTGGTCACATGACTTTGGTCCTCCTGATGTTATTGATTGGAATACAGCGAACTGTGAACTTCTGTTACTCTCTTGCTGGGTATAATGGCTTTGCACGGTGTGCTCTGGTGCGCTGCTTTCCCAGATGCAAGGAGTAACAAGGATTGAAGGTGGCTTCTTATTTAAATTTCCCGTTCCACCTTATATAGCGCAGCAGCTAAATGCTCAGTGTCTCTTAGCTGCTAACAGCATGGCTATTGTAAAAACAATTCTACCACAAATTAAATCCCTCCATTGCTTATTTTGATGCTGCCCCTGATCACAGTGGCCTCCATCATCTATATTTTCTTTGAATAACTGTAATGGCTAGAAACACAACTTTATTTTCTTTTTTTTCTGCCAAAATTTCATAAATGTGCTTTTGAATAGAAACCCAGCTAACCCACACTAGTGGTGATTCCTAATGTAGATTTAAAGTAGATATCAGAAAAGGTATTTTACAGACGTTTTTGTTTTGGGAGCAACACAATGTTATTAACATACTGCACTTATCTAATGTACTTATTTTTAACCATTACTAAAAAATATAAGGCATTCTCAATATTTCTTTTATTATAACTACATATTATAACTTATACATTCTCTTAGCTTCTTACTACTCATTAAAAACCTGTGAAACGTGTGCAGGACTATTATACATATATACATGTATACATATACATTATATACATTATACATATAAAAAACTTTTGAATGAACTTTTTAACATCAAAACAAACCTTTTTACTTGCTGTGGCAGCGTTTTCACCCTTAACACAACCCCTTTTTTAAACACAAGTGTGTCCACATGTGTGTGCGTGTAACTCATTGTTCATTGAGAGCAAACAAAGTGCTGTGAGTGGGCCGAGAGTCACTCTGTGAGTCTAAACCTTGGAAATAGTGATGGGTGTGCAAATACACATTGATGGCCAGACTCATGGTAAAACACACAGACACACTTCTGGGTGCTAATAACAAATGTGCACCAAAACCTTTGCACAAAAAAGTGAAAAAAGGAATATACACATTGCAGAACTTTCAAAACATTCCATTATACATCAACAACTAGGACCTGCCTGAATAGACTATTTGTCACCAGTTGTTGAAGTTTTATTGCCAGCATTTACGCTGATACTGAGAAACTCACAGAACCATGATATTGGTTTCATCAGCCAAACGATATATCAGTCAAGCTCTAATAACAGTGGAAGCAGTAGCTGAAAATAGAACCCCACCTCCTCCATTGCGCTGATGAGGTTCTGAGTGGACTTGCTGATCTCTTCTCCTCCAACAGTGGTGGCTCCAGTGCTCTGGAAGACGCCATCAGGACCGCTGTGGCCATTCATCTCCACTGTATAACTGGCCTTGGCTGGCCAGCAGAGCTGGTTATGCATGAGGAAGTAAACTGCAAACACATACAGGCCCTGCAGACACAAGGTCACAGATTACAGCTTAAAGCAGACTGCAATGCGTATTATGAGCCTAACTGAAAGATACTGGCTTGGCAGGTGCCTTAAAGGACATTTCTCTTTCTGATGTATTAGTCTAATACTGAGGCTCTTCAAAGAAAAATAAGTATCTCCAAAATGGCAACTTTACAGGAGAGGACAAAACTGTCTTTACCTTCAGTGTAAGTCATGGGAACCAGAATTTTTTCAAACCTAATTTGGAGCATTTCTATTGGTCCATTTATCATGAGATTTTTACACAACAAAAAATTGACAAAAATGGAGACACATCTTTTTATTGGACTGCTAAAGTATGTTCATTAGGCTCACTGGGAACAACTAACAAGCATCATCACTGACCATCAATGAATTCTAAAGTTTCAACAGTTCAACCTTTTAATCAATTCCATCTTTTTGTTTCTAAGTTAAAAGAGAAGATATTTCATTTCAAAGGCCACTGGATATTGGGCCTTACTAATAATGGTATATCCATTTTATACCTCTACATGTCTTCAGTCTAATATGATATACAAACATTATAGGTAAATATTTATTTTATATTTATTTTATTGTGTTTCTAATGTTAAATCAGTACAGATTCAGCTTAATATCACTACTTCAACCCTGATAAGCTGATTTAGTCTATGACATTTGTCGGCATTTTGTTCAAATTTCCCCAGTCCACCTTAAAAGGTGCTGTTGTTACATTCTGTTGCCCAAGGCATTACAATAACTGCTGCACCATTTAAGGTGGAACAGGAAATTTTAAACAACAAGCTAGCAAATAAGAGGTTGAATGTCATCGGCAGAATAAAAGAGATGTCCATTTAAGGTGGAATGTGAAAATGCAAAAAACAACAGCTGGCGGTTCAGAGTAAAAATTTCAGTTAATGGGTATTTTGTCTGTTCTGGGCTACTGTAGAAAACATGGCAGTCTTTGTTTGAAGACGGCCCGCTTCTATGTAATTATGAAGGGCTCATTCTGAGCTAACAAAACCGCAATGATTTGTAGTTACAGGCAATTATACACTAATGACAACATTATAGTTTAATATATTATGTTCCATTTCTGTGAATAGATCCCCATAAATCTTAAACATGACTCTCTTAACACAGTCTCCACTGGGGACATGAATGTATAAAACTGAACAACGTTAAGAAAGATACTGTCTTGCCATCTTACCGCAAATACTGTTAGGCAATGATGAATGTGCACAACAAATAACTCCAGTCACGAATTCCTCACATGCGATTTTGTAACAGCATGACATCGCTCCAGTCAGTATGACATAATCACCAGTAAGGCCATAGCTTACGCTGTAGCACCTCATTCCAGACAGTGGCACCAAACTGACAATCGCTCAGCTCACTCAGGTGCAAAATACCTCACCGCCACCAAACATCTCACCACAAACATGGTCCATGTGAGACAGACAGATGAGGCAGTGAGTGTGGAGGAGAACAGAGTTGAACTTTTCACTGTGAGAGAGTTACTGCTGTTAAAACAGAAACTCCTGCTTTAGCCTGTAAGGAGAGCACTGTGATCCAGGAGACGTGTTGAAAGATTTATATAGTGATGAATATGAAGATGTAGCAAAGACCATCAAACCATCATAAAAGACATAGTCTACATCTTAGAGTTCTATATATCTGTGGAATAGCACTGAGATAAAGTTACTGCTAACAAATACAGAGTTGGAATGGTTCCAAGACTTAGGCTATAGGGCTGGACAATAAGTTACGCATACCTCATGTGTTATTTAGCTTGTATTGTCTTGTAGGTGTAGTGTAGAACCTACACAGCCAACTTCAGACGCTAAACAAGTCTTAGTTTAGTGACTATACTTGCATAAACTTGACTGTTTCCCTGGCAGTTCCCAAACTTTTCTAGCTTGAGGGATAGTGGACAGTCGAAGGGATTTGTAGGTAGGTAGTGCCACTGCTTCCATCCTAGTACCTAGTCTTCACTTCTTGACTTAATAAGATAGACAGATGGATAGATGGATAGATGGATAGATAGAAATTCAAGGCATCCAGTAGCTATTCCACAAGTGCACAAGGTAAGACAAACCAGGGGTGCATTTCCCAAAACTACACGTATTTATACAAACATCAATTCATGAAGATTTAAAATCACTTTTGAAAGCATACTTGTGTCACAAAAATGACATCCAATGTCAACAAATATCATATCCAAGAGCTTGAACTAAGTAAACAGTAAACTTCTAAAATAAACAGGTGTTCGCTTGTATCATGGTGTAGTGGGACGCATTAGTGCCCACCACTCTGAAGGTCCTGAGTTTAATACTGCACATAAATGTACATTACTTTTTATATTTCAAGATTAGAATCATCATAATCACCTGAAACAAACAGTTTAAACAGCTTAAAGTACAATACATTATTTGTTGATATACACATATAAATGTACATACTTTCAATTAATTTTCTTCCAGTGTAACAGTCTTAGTAGTAAATTAATACATATACAATACAATCTCCTTCCATTTCTGCTTTTTCTCTTTATTTGTAGAACTTCCCTGAGCTTTGGAAAATAGTATGTTTTGTTTTTTTCTTTATTTCTTCAAGCATTTGGCTTTTTGCGTTTGCATGGCCGGTATGCCGTGCTAGAAAGGTTAATCGTGTGCCTATTTATAGGCTCGGCGTGCTATAGACAACAATTGCAAATGAAATGTTTTCATTTATTTTTTACATAAAAGTAATGTAAATCCTTATTTTTGTTCTTTTTTATTATATTTATTTACATAACTATACATTTGTGGCATAATAATGAGAAAACTTATGTAAATCGATGGTTCAGTTCTCGACTGGCAGTGCCTATTGAGTGCTGACGTGGGGGGCAGAGTCAACAAAGAGCTACTTAAAACTAGTTTGTAAGTTTGGAGACTAAGAAGGCTTTTGGTAAACACTCACAAAATTGGGGTTCTAAAAGTTCTTAAAGTGGTTTGTAAATCTCAAGAGTGATGAGAGTAGTGCAGCAGCACTATTTATATATGTAGATTGTATTAATGATGTATAATATAATAGGCATAGTGTAATAATAACAGTATTGCTAACCCATTACAATCTCAATTAAATCTTATTTGTTCCTTATATGTAGTCTCTTCAATTTAGTTTACCAAGTTAATATCCATATAATGTAAATGCTTGGCTGCATTAAAAATGATGATCATCCTCAATGTATTCCTGACTGAACATAAAGGTTGATGGATTGATTGATTGATTAATTATTTATAGAGACATGACTCTGTTCTATGACATTACAGATAACTCTAAAAGTGTGTGCGTTAAGGCCATAAATGGTCATGAATTTTTATTTTAACTGAGTCTATTAATGCCCCCATTTTTAAACAAGTACTGCATTTTTACATGTGGCCAACTTATGAACTTGCTCAGCGGAGATAAAACTCGTTTTCCACCTCTCTCACCCCCAACCATGGCTCAAGGCGCTCTGGCTCATCCAAACACCTGTCAAAGCTCTGAGAGCTAATTAGTATCATTTAGTAGAATTTGCCCTGATAAAATCTGTTGCGGTTCCTGACAAGCCTGACATTTATCAGCCAATTTCAGCTGATGTAGTTCAGACCAAACTCCACTGTTCGACAGCCGTGCATATCTGTCTCACTCAGACAGCTTGAACTCCACGCCCCGCAGAAACCTTTATCCTCTCCATTCAGATTCGCCAACAAGTGATGACAGCTCTGAACAGACTACACGATTAAGGCTTAGTAAACGAGGTATTAGGTGATAGGGAGAAGATATATACGCTCACAGATGTAATGTTCTCTCTTTTTATTGGCTTGTATGAGCCCCCGGTGTCACGCTGTGTGATAGGGTGAGCGGAGCGCTGTCAAAGCTCCCCCTCCAGGAGATTAGCACACAAATGGCCGGAGGCCATCGCTGCACGCTCAATTACCTCTGTCAGTTACGTAACTGTTCTCCATACGGGAGTGGCAGCCTTCTCTTTCAGCGGAGGTGTCAGAGAGCGCAAAGAGGAGGTGCAGCGCAGTCGTGGAGGGGGAGAAAAGAAGTGTTGAGGGTGAATGGGAGAAAGACGGATATCTATATAACTATCCATAGACAGGTGCTGACAGAAAGGAACGTGATCTTGATGAATGCATCTGATTAAATAAGGAAAATAAATGGATGAATGGATGAATGAGAGAGAGAGAGAGACAGAGAGAGAGATAAAAAGAGAATCAGAGAGAGATAGAAAGAAGTGAGAGAGAGATAGAAAGAAGTGAGAGAGAGAAATAACAGTACCAGCCTAAACCACCACTGCATACGTGAGTTCTCCAGCAATTCAACTGCTGCATCACAAGCAGGTTGTTGAGAAAGTGAGTGACGTAGGTGAAAAAGAGGAAAGGGAAGAAAAACTGCAAATACACTTCCTCTAAACACTTCTTTTTCCCCTTTCTGCAGCATCATGCAAGCATCAACAGGATGCCTCTGTCAGTGTCCCATACAATTGGCCCAATGCTCAGGGCTATAATAACAGTAGCAGTAGCACAATGAAGACGGATCTATTTATAGCTCTCCAGTCCATTCAGGAAGAGGGAGGAAATCAAATTGTGGGCGAGTGTGCTCCATTGTTCAAAGCCTCACTTTCTCGCGGTAATGGAACAATGCCGTGGCGTTTACTGGCAGGGCACAGACACGGCCCCGCGAGATTAATGGTGCCATGACAATTAAATTATTTTCACATTGGTCACATGAAATTGGCCAAGGGCCATTACGGATAGCAGGGAGGTGAAACTGTGGGAACAGACACTGGGAGACGCTGAACCCTAAATCAAAACTGGGCAAAATGTTTCAGTTGGGACTGCAGCAATTTTAGCTCATTCTGAGCAAAACTAAAAAAAAAAAACAATAGCCGGTACCTTAACAACCAACACAGCTTTGAACACATACAGTCATTAATTGTTTTATTTTTATTTTTATGACAAGTCACAAATTTTTTTATTTACTACAGTTAGCTTAATTTTGGTAGTGACCGCTCTTAACATTATGCACCGCCTTCACACATTTACTTCAAAACAATGGTCCTAACTGCGGCCATGTGGCAATGAGGGACAGGGATGCAGCCTCACTTCCTATTCTTACATGTAGTCTAAAATATATAATAATAATAATAATAATAATAATAATAATAATAATAATAATAATAATAATAATAATAATAATAATAATAATAATAACAATAATCATAATAATAATAATAATAATAACATTTTATTTGAAAAGAGCATTTTAAGCCACCCAATGACACTGTACAATAAATGGAGATACAAAGTACAAAAATTAATACTTAAAAAATAAAGAATTAAATAAATTATCATCTTATCCATATTCTAGTTTAAAAAAAAAGATTTTTAAGTCTAGTTTTAAAAACATCTACAGACAAACAGGTTCGCAGTTCATCAGGAAGCCTATTCCACAGCATTGGACCCACCACACAGAATGCTCTTTTTCCAGTGGTGCTTAAATTAAAAGGGTGGAACCACAAGCAAGTGTTGGAGAGTATGTGTCAAGAAAAAATAATGAAGATTCTTTGTGTTGTGGTACTGATATGAAGCATTTCAAGCATTTTAAGAATTACTTTGACAAATATTTCAATCTTTTCACTTCAAAAGAAAAATACTGGGTTTGGTATTTTAGAATTCCAAAAATGTCCGTATTAAAAACAATTAGGTATTATTATTTCTTTACTAATTGAAAAGTAATGATTGGGGTTTGGTACAGTTACCTCCCAACAGAAAGTGTCAATGACAAATTTGTATTTACTCTCAATCTCAATTAATGCCTGGGGTTTAAATAGATCAAATCATAATTACTACTAATATCCAAGGTCTGAATACTTATATATTATGATTTGGATAAGTTTGAAGCTTGTAAATGCATTTAATTGTTTTATTAGTTTAAACCGATGATCATATGAGTGAGGTGGTCTAAAATACATTTTGTGATACAGAATATAATTATTAGAATATAATTCTTTCAGCTCAGCCTTGAGGCTTGTTATTCAGTAACAACATGAGCTACAATGCAAACTGGTCGACTTATTCTTAGATTGTAGAATTGTGTAACAATGTCCGGACCCTGCCGGTTCCTAGCCATTTAAGGGGCTGCTTGGATATTCCCGGGGAGCCTTATTAAGGCTGAAAGATTATAAACAAGATTAGTAATAGGAAGCAGTTGAATGAAGGGTCTGCTTCAGATGGCAGACGTTTGCTGATAAGCTCTAAATGTGGATAGATGATAAACCTTATTGATACAAATAGAAGATATAAAAGTAAAGTTAGCTTTTAGGCCATCAACCCTTTGAAAAAATATTCAAAATTATCTTAGACCATTTCAGAAAGTAGGAAGGACACGCTCCACCTCCTCACTTCTTATGAATCCTGTATATATTACACTTTATCAGTGCATTTATAAGGTATTATATGGCATGCATAACACCTTATAATGACACAAGCATGTAAAATTGCTTTTAGGTAATCATAATAACATGCATAACATTTTATAAGGCAAGAATATATGACTTCATAATATATTTCATAACCTATAATAATATTCACTCCTTAAAGTAAGCAGCATGTTTTGTAACTTTAAAAAAACCATAACTTTTATATGTAGCCTGTATTTGACAGATTAATTTATTTTTTGCTACAACTACTAATTGATATTATAATGCAATATCAAACCTGACATTATATACTCTTGTACTCATGCTTTGTAAAATCCTGTTCATGTTATGCGTACTTAATAACAATTATATATGCTTATGCTTGGTATTATAAGCTGATGTGTATGTCATATAATGTCTTATAAATGCATTTATAAAGCATTATAAGTAAAGGATTCATGGGACCTGTTACCTTAGGAACACTCCCTATGAATCCTTTGTTCAAAATGCTTTATAAACACATTTATAAGGCATTATATAGTTAGCATAATACCTTGGCATAAGTCTATAACAGTGCTTATAGGTACTTCAATTACATGTATAACACTTCATAAAGCAAGAGAATGTTATTGTGTAGTTATAGGTTTCATAATACATTATAATATGCACTTATTATGAATGTGAATATGGTAATACACCACAACAGGGTTTTAGCATATTTCCTGTGTAATGTCTGGAGCCATCTCAACTGTAACTGCCGTCTTAGCTAAAAAGAAGCAGCACTTAAGCGTTTTTTTCAAAATAAAAAATTTTGCACATAGTATGAATTTGACGGCTAATAATTGATAACAGGAACAGAGACTATAAGAAGTTATAAAATCATATATTCCTGATTTATAAAATGTTATGCATGTAATTATGACTACTGGTATTATAAAACAATATGTATGTCACATAATGCTATATAAGTATAAATGCATTTATATAGCAGTACGAATACAGGATTCATAAGGAGTGTTACCGTTACCTATTACTCTAATTTACATTTATTACTGTATGGTTACAAATGCTATATAAACACATTCATAAAGCATTATATAGCATGTATAATATCGTATGATGCTTGACATACGTCTAAAAAAGTGCTTACAGGTACTTTAATTACATGCATAACACTTTATAAAGCAGGAGAATGCGACAGTGTAATGTTAGGTTTCATTGGACATTATCACATGCGCTTATTATAACACTGTAAATTAAACTATGATAATACACCACAACAGGGTTCCAGCATATTTCCTGTATAACGTGTTTTGCAAAATAAAAAACAAACAACTTTTAAACGTAGTATAAATTTGACGGGGTAATTTATGTTGGTAATTGGACCAGAGACTATAAAAAAAACCCTGGCTTTATAATAACTTAGACTTGTAATTATGGCTACTTAAAGGCAATTATGCACGTTTATGTCTGGTATTATAGAAAATATGTATGCCACAGAATACTATATAAATGCATTTATATAGCAGCACAAATACAGGCATAAGACGTGTTCCCGTTTCATTTATTAACAATTATTACTGTATGGTTACAAATGCAGTAAAATTAATAAATTGCGGATATTTTAGCACCGTTGCTCAGCACTGTGGTCTTACGTTAACAACACGGTCCCACCGCTTCACACAATCAAACAGGTTTGTTGATGGTGGAGTGGGGGGATCCCAGTGTCTCAGGGTGCTCTTATATCTATGTTATCTTCTGGTTCTCTCCTTTTAGTTTATACTGTTATAGTTAGATCTGCCGGAGTCACCAGCCACACTCTAAAATCTGTTAATTTTTTATTTCATACTCTTAACAGTTATACTCCTGAGCCAAACTAATTTTCCTCTCTTTACTGTTCCTGAGATAATGACTGTCCTCCCAGCCTGCTGAACGCTGTTGGAAGATTGACCATCAGGGCCTCCTTCTCACCTAACACCAACCAGCTCTCTTGTTTATTTGTGCCAACTGCAACACCCTCAGTTGCAACACTGTGCCATCCAGATGTACCAGCATTGAGATAGGATGGGACTGTTTCAGCTCACTCCCACTTTTCATAAAGTCAGAGACTGCCTCTACCTGTGCAGCTTCTAAAGCCTTACCATCCAGACTTCAAACAGATACTCTTTGCTTTTCTTTGGTATTTAGTTTATTAAATTGTAAACACTGTTTGACCAGAGGAGGATGGGTCTCCCCTT
Organism: Megaleporinus macrocephalus; assembly: GCA_021613375.1. Lineage (NCBI taxonomy): Eukaryota > Metazoa > Chordata > Actinopteri > Characiformes > Anostomidae > Megaleporinus > Megaleporinus macrocephalus. The sequence continues at coordinate 12,059,474 of CM038725.1, read as the reverse complement.
GGTTCCTCCCAAAGTTTCTTCCTCCAGTCTAAGGGAGTTTGTCCTCTGGCTTGCTCACTGAAGTATATATATATATATATATATATATATATATATATATATATATATATATATATGTTGTAACTGTCTGTTTTCAAACTTGTGTAAAGCTGCTTTGTGACAACATTGTTGTAAAAAACGCTACACAAATAAACTTGAATTGAACTGAATTATCAAATACTGTTTTGAAACATCTGCAAAAAAACGAAACATCTGTTGGTTGCAATTGATACTGGTTCTGATACCGGTTCCGTTATCATCATCTGTGCATTACTATATAATACTGGATCAATAATATACATTGGCATGTAGACAAAGCCTGGAAGCCTCTATAAAAGCTGTGCTTTCTTGTTCATTCTGACATTTAACAGAGAGAATAAAAGCTAGCAGACTCAACGCAACAGGGACACCACAGAGACAACGAGATAAACATGGAAAATCAACGTCAAGTAAAACAGCTTCCAGAAAACTAAAAAAACAGAGTGCAAGTCCAGATTATTAAAAACAGATTCAAACTGCTACAAAAGAGCAGCAAGAAGGAGAACCTAAAAAATAGGAATGTTGCAAAGCTTGTGAAAATACCTTTAAAATGACTTTGATGCAAAGACCTACTTTAATTGCCTCCTCCACATACCCTTTTCTTTCGTTTGTGCTGCGTCAACTGTGTTTAATTAGCCAGATTTTGGCATTTGCAAACATGAAAGAAAGAAAGAAAGAATATTCTTCTGTTTTAGTACAACCTGGTTCGTGGGTCTCTTTAGTCACCAACATTTCTTCTGTGTGACTTAATATAACAGCAAAACAAATAATCTGTTAATGTTTTTTTTTCATATCATATCTGTGCTGCTTCACCTCTCTGTATGCTGTCATGTTTTGTTGAGGGGTTTTCTACATACAAGCTGGTAAAGAAAAACAATGAGTGAAGCTGTAGACTAAAGAGTGTTGCAGTAAACACCATTACATGTGAGGCTAATGATATGCTTGATTTAAAGCTAAGATGTTTACTGTGTTAAAGAACAGGTAATATGTAGCAGGTGTGACTGAATGTGACTAAACAATTCTGGAAAAATATTGAATTTTCATTGTTTCTGGCCAATATTGCAACTGCAATTTAATTTTTTTATATTTATTTGTAGTTCAGACCCATTATTTTGGCCAAGAAAACCAGAACATCCACTTTTTATAAACATGCCAGACTGCCAGTTAGTTGTGGGAGTGATGTCAAAGCCTATAGATGTATATCATTGCTGTCCAAAAAAAAAAAAAAAAGATTTATCTCCAAAATTGCAACTTTACAGGAGAGGACAAACAACTTATTCACTATTAATGTAAGTCAATGTGTTCTAATGATGTACAAAAAAAAAATCGTTTGGTCTGTTTGGTCTATCTACATGCAGTTTATAAGCCCTGATGTTAGGTTTATGTTTACCACTAAAGAGAACATATTTAATTATTCAGGCCATAATTCAAGTTGCAGCTTTTGGAATTAAAAAAAAAAAAAATAAAATAATGCAATTCAATATATATAATAACAAACCTTTCAGTCTGACTTCTATAATGTAGAAGTCTAATTTTTAAATAAAATAAATAAAATAAAAGCAGCCCCATCCTAAGATCCTAGACAATGTTACTTTAGACGAGGCAGGAAGAGACTGCATCTCTGTCCTTCATGACCACATGGTAAGCAGTTAGATCCCAGCATTTTGAAGTTTATGTGCCCCAAAGTCTAAAAATCAGTGTGTGACATTAAGAATTGTAAAGTAAACATCTTTGTGTTTTAATGAAACTTATTATTGCTTTTATGTGTGTGCCACTAATAAGTGTTGTGTTTGCTAGTCACGTACTGACTGATTTTTGAGTGAGGCTTAAAACTGTTTCCATCAGCACATTTGGTAAAAGTTTGTTTGTGTCATTTTCAATCATTTTTACAATAAAATGAACATAAATAATGTAGCGTCATTCAAGGCAAAACGACTTCAGTCTAAATCAGTTAACTTAGTCTTTATGAATTTCATCTTTATGAACTCAAGCTTAAATCTAATAAGAAGAGTAAACTGCACCACTGATGGAGCTATACATGAGCATCAGATTGTGAGTAAGGATGATACGATACGGTGCAAACTGAAAGCTCATGGCTTGTGTTATAAGGAAGAACATAAGAAAGAACGTCTTTTATTGTCTTTTATTTAGATCACTTTCTTGACCTCTTAGGAATGTTCTCCATGAACTGGCATCTATAACAACTATTAACACTTGATGCTGCTTGTTCTTCACTGCAGTTTATTGATGCCCTTCGGCTCAGTCTTTTATAACCGTGTTTGCTGGTGCAGACGCAATTAGTAACCTGTACCAGATCAAATGCTATAACCCATAGGTACGTCAGGTGTTTTTGTTTACAGTTGATCAATAGCAGCTTTCTTGTGAATGCCTTGAAGAGGATGTTCTATTCCAACTTTATTACATGTGAATAAGAGAAGATAATGCAGGTAACAGAGCGCATGAGAAATGAGGAAACACCATTTCCCCCGAAGTCTCTTGAATTATATGGTTATAATCGTTATAAACTATGTAATCATTATAAACCATGAAGATAAATCTTTTACCTTAACAGCAGTAATATTACACCTGTTAATAGCGGGCTGAAGGAGACAGGAGCTCTCTGCTTTAAAGTAAAGAAGCACTGCTATGGGAATTTTGGTAGCATCCCATGTTAAAGCAGTTGCATGCAAAAGTTTAGACACCCCTGGTCAATGTTCAGGCTTTGTTGGTTTGGTAAATAAAAATAAGTTCAAATATCCTTTACACACATGTTAAGGCACAAGAAAATGAAATGTGGCCTGTGCAAAAGTTACAGCACATTTTATAATTTAATGTTTTAGTGGTTTCCAGTATGGGTGGTGTAGTGGTTAGCACTGTCGAGGGTTGTTCAAACTTTAGCGATCGTAAACATTCATTAAACATAGAAATAAAGACTGGTTCCACCTGGATTATATTAAGAGATAATGTTTACTTTATAGGACTACAAAGGCAGCATGAATGAATTGTATGCAGAAATTTTACCACACTAACCCAGGCTTATCTAAACATTCTGTTCCATTATACATCAAATCCACAAATCAATATAATATATTGGGTCACATATAAATATCAATACTTTATTTTTAAACTGATACTATATTGTTTCTTGATAATTGTGCATCCATACAAAATAATTATGATAACAATAAAGGAGCCCTTTTTGGTGTCATATAGAACCATTTCCATTGATCTGAAGAACCATATTACCATGCAAAGTTTAGCCCAATGGTTTTTGAGTGGTTCTACTTAGAACCCAGGTACTAAAGAATCCTTAAAGAACTAACTTTTTAAAGAATATACAACTATCAGCAGATAATTGCTTAAAACTAAATTAGCAGCCTTAAAGATATTTAGAATATTTCATACTGATATTTCTTGTATCCTGGAAGAGCAGACTGTTTAGGTGGGACTACGTTACTATGCTAAAAGATCTGCGTTTTATACATTTTTGCTGCCTTTTTAATTAATACACTTATAACCAGAGTTAAAATTAAAATGTATACTGTCTCCAACATGAAGGTACGCAGGTAAGTGCCTAATAGCAATTGGATGTACAAGGCCAGGTTCCTATTAATGACCCAGCTTTTGAAATGCTATCTAGTCTAGGTTTAGGCTTTCAACCTGGCCCAAAGAAATACCTTGGTTCTACTTTATCAATAGATGTTCACAAAATGAACAAGCTATGTATAGATTCTCATCAGTGTTAAAGTTAGAAATAGGAGCAGGGTTAAGTTAAAGTTGGGGTAAGGTTTTGTGTTGAAGTTGAGGAGCCACAGCAGCGCTGGAGAAACTATTTTCACACAGAGGCGCCGTGAGTCGGCATGCTGGTGTGTGACACACTTCACATAGTCCTGTCACATCGGATCAGTGTGAGCGGCATGGCAAAATGAAGCAAACACTAATGCCAACCACGTCAATGCAACCTTCAAATCATTCCCAGACTCCAAAACATGTTTACATGAGCGGACGGAACACATCTGCTTCTACTGAATGAGAAACATTAGAACACTTGAATAAAATAAAATAAAAGTGTGGAACGATCTCCAGCGAAACGCTGAGATGTTCTCAAAAGCTTCATGAAAGATCATGAAAGATACATTCTATCAGTTCATCGCTGCAGGAAGAATCATGCTCTCCACATCCTATTTTTCTTGTGACACTCACCTAAAGTCAATATTTAAACAGACTCTCTCTTTTTTATGAAGACATCTAGGGATTATGGTCAAGGCTCACCCTGGGCAAGCTCAAGTGTGCGTTCAGTAGCTTAAGGGATCAATATTATGCAAGAGTGCGCAAGAAAATCGATAAGACTGTAAGATGCGCGTCTCTAATTTGGCTTCTCGACTCAGCGTTAATTGTGTGCCCGTTTACACATTAGCAAAAACCATCTCCATCCAAGTTCCTTCATCTTATCTTTTCCTTAAAGCTGTACACTTAGCAGAATGAGAGACAACCTCCTTATCACTCCATGCTCGTCAATATGAGGGAATTTATTACCAGGTACGAATTCACAGACAAGATAACAATGTCAAGATATCAGCCATGGTGTGACCTTCTCATGAACAAGCATCTTTACCCCTCTTATCCAAGACCATCAGATACACGCCTTCGTATTCAAAAGTTGTTGAGAAAGTTAACACATGAATTCGAGACATTGGAGATAAAATAGAAGATTACATGTGACCTGTGCAAAAGTTACAGCACATTTTATATTTTATTTTGTTGAATATGCTACGATTTTTTTTTTAGATATGTTAAATGTCACATTTATGGTATCCTCTACAGGATCTAATGAAGGAATGCAAGGTTTGGGTTATGAAGAAAAAGTAAAAAAAAATAAATTAAATTTTAATTTAATTTAATTAAATAAATGAAAGAAGAAAACTTCTGATATAAAATATGTTTTGTATGGATGTGTTTTGATGTTATCAATCAGTAATATGTAGGAGTCTCAACTGGTATGCAGCACCAGAGAGATGTAATTAGATTGGTGGCAATGGAGCTCTTAGATTTGCTGTGTGAAGTGTAAGTGACTTAACCACTCTGCTATACAGCCAATAACAAACTACAAGAATATTTGCACTACCAATCAGTTATACTACTTCAAACATAATGACTATTCTCATTCCTAGAGTTGGTAGTACAATGTGTAAATCAGTAGAGGCTACTGACACAACAAACCTGCTTCACTATAGGCAGTTTCTTTCAAGTATTAAACATGCATATGTCATTGCTTTCTAAAGGCCTAAAGTATTTAATTTTGTTTTTATTATGCATTTTGCACAAAAATAAATGGATAGTTACAGATGTGCTATTATTGTTTAGTCTCATACTATCATACAACTTTTTCAAATATTTGCCTGGTTATTTATATCTGTGTACATACATGCATCAAGTTTTTTTCTTAAAAAAATTCTTTAAAAAAGTTTCCTTATTTCAATGTGTGTGCAAAAGTTTACAGAAAATGGTATATTTCTGTCGCCTGCAGAGAACATGCCAACTTATTTGCACTTTCATCAATAAAACATATCATTGGACTGGGGGATGGTCAAACTTTGGCATATACCTGCAGTGTTGATAATGGAACAAGTGACAATGAATTAATACCTGCATCTTAACATTTACAACAGACTAATGGATATCAATGTGCAAAACATCTGCGTTGAGTTTAGGGTGTGGATGATGAGGTGATGTGAATCATAACGAAGGTGGACATACTTACCAGAAAGACGTTGAAGATGACGAGAAGAATGAGCATCCAGAGATACCTGTAGGCCATGTGGAGACCAGCCCACAGACACACCAATGACACCAGGGCAAACAGATACAGCACCATCGGAACCTCTGGAGAACAAAAGCCAACGCGGCATTAATGACTTGAACCACACAGGACAGAGACACGTTTGATACCTGTCAAGTCGGTAAAACTAGGTCAGTTCAATATACTTGTCAAGGCTAGTCATGCTGACTGTGCTTTTCAAGCTCCAATAGCTGTTAAGATTCCAGCCTGTTTCATGCCCAGAAAGCCAGTCAGGTTGGCATCGGTGCTGTTTCCAGTTGTAGGGTGAGATGGGCTGGCAATGCCCCCACGGCGAGTCAATTTTTCCACAGTACGGAGAAAATTCATTCCCCACCCCCCCACACACACACAAGCGCAACAAGCGCACATGCAGAACCTCTTTTACAGCCTCTGCTTTGGCGTGGAGGATGAGTGGGCATGTTTATTGACCTGGGGCGAAAACCCAAACGGGCTGCCAGTGAAAGTGGATTCATTATGAGACTCTTAATTAGGAGGCCGTACTCAGAGCTAGAACAAGGCCAGCGCACTTGGGCCAGGAGTGTTCTTCACGTGGAAAATCAATCAAATGCAGTGTGGAGAGTCTCTCAGGCAAATAAATAGAAAGACTCAAACTGGTCTTAGAGAATCAGGCTGGCAGCATATGCTACACTGTTTAAATATGCCTAAGCACACATTTTATTTATAGCAGAGCGTTATTTAAAACACTTATTAGTATTACAGTTCTCAATAATCAGCAAGACTCTGACTGGAGTTCCACTGACTGCATGGCCTACATTTCTGCACATTAACATTACTGAGCAAGAGTCGGAAACCATTCTTTATTTATTTATTTATTTTGAGTCTAAATGGATATAAATTTAGCTTAATGAAGTACTGAGCAGTCAAAGCAGGTACAAGATGATACTGTAAATAATACTGGGCTGTTTCCACAAGGAGAAGCTTAGAACGGGTTAAATAAACTAACTGTCATATGTTAAACCACTGCTTACTGTATTAATACTATTTGAATAAATAATATAAAGAGTGTTTGCTGAGCAAATAAAAGCTTCCTGTCTGAAAAAATAGCTTTTCAAATATATAATAATGCTTGCACGGACCTGTATATGGTTTTGTTTATTTCTTAATGCTGAAAAATGAAAAGCTTGTTCCCAACAGTAGATTTGACTGGAAATCAAATAAAAGCAGGGTGATCTTTGACTTTTACACAGGATTGTACATCTGAGTACATCTGATCTCTTAACTTGACTTGACTTGAGTGTTGTAATTGAACTCAATGTATTGGCGAGGCTGGACCGTCTGTCATGATGGACTGGGAATTGTGCCATACTGTTTAAAGATGGATTTTTGCAAGAAAAACAAAGATCCATGTGGAAGAAACAGTATGGAAGCGTAATCAGATGCCATCCACATTGAATTATCAGGAAGGAATGCCGTAAGTTTCATTATATAATGGTTTATACAGACAAGTTTGGATATTAATGTTTATTTCAATGTTAATTTCAATGTTTGTGGGTTTATTTTCTGTTATTACAGTTTTCACCACATGCTAATGAAGACAATTAAACGCGCTGCAATTAAACTCCAGGGTCTTAATTTGTGGTTTAACTCGGTGTCACCAATACTCTTGTTGAAAACAATACAGGTGGTTAAAAACATTTTATTTATAATGACATTTTAAGGATTCACCAGCCTTGCCACTAGTACTGACCTACATATCTGTGCATACTGTACAAGAACTGTAACTGAAGTCAAGATACTGGCAGCTTTGAACTCTTAAATCATGTCAGTTATCTTGCAGCTCCTCATTAAACAACTCTACTTTGGTGACCTATGACCTAGCTACTATATTAGGATAAGCTGCAACACATTCCACATGTACAGACCCTGTATCTCTACATATCCATAGTCTACAATTATCAACCCCTGTTCGCTACCTCTACAATAAGACCAATGGCTACAATCAGCAGGTTCAGTACCTCACGCCCATGTTACCTCCCAGCCAACGTGCTCCGACAGACAGATGCGACAGTGCTGATTAGAGACGAGACAAGGAGAAGGGCTGCGCCGGAGTTTTATCAGATAAGCCTTATTTGCACTCCCACACCTCCCTGACCTGTTGTGAACACTGAATTTTATTCCTTCGTTTAATGAGGGAGCGAACAAGTGTTACTATAGTGGCAGGAACACACTGAGTCATCGATCACATCCTTCCCTTCATTAAAAAACAGCCCAACTGCTCAAACCCCCAGAACAATTACAGAGTGCTTGAACAATGCCCCCCGCCAAACAAAAAAACCGAAAACACTCTGATCTGTATTTGAATAGGATTCGTTCCCGCACTTCTATTCACCTGCGTGAGTCTGCAATAGAGGCGTTTTGAAAACTCTGCAAATGCACTTTGTTGGAATATCAATGGCTTCTTGTTGGAGTGAATGAGGCATGAATATTTAAATTCAAAGCTGCTGGAGTAAACAAGCACTACTAATTAGCTGTAAAGGTCTACATGAATAAAGACAGCATCTCTGCTTGTGATCACTGACTGAAAAATCTCTCTGTGGTCTTGCTGGGGCAGGTTAGGTCTATACTTGGGTGGGAGAGTTGACTTAATAGGGTGGGAGCAAAAGGAGTGTCAAACTTCTGGGCCAACGGGACGCTTTATGAATGCAGATATGCTTTATGGTGGTGGTGTGTTGAGCTTGTACGCGTGGATCAGACACAATGCCTTCATATCACTGCTGAACTGAGAATAGTCCACCAACTAAGAAAAATATCCAGACAACAGTGGGCAGCGTCCTGTGACTATTGATGAGGAACTAGAAGAACACAAAATATGCAGTGGCAGATCGTCTCCGTCTTTTGGGCCAGCAAGGTAGGGGTGTCTAACAGAGTGGACAGCAAGTGGACGCATTGTTTAAACACTCCAGCAGCACTGCTGTGGCTGCTCCACTCGTGCTACACACACTAACACACCACCACATCAGTGTCACTGCAGCAGTGAGAATGATCCACCAACCAACTAATGCCTGCTCTGTGGTGGTCCTGTGGGAGTCCTGACTATTGAAGAACAGGGAAATTATGCAGATGCTCCTGTATAGTATGTGGGGCTGATAATAATGGACAATAGATCTAGACACAAGGTCATTTACTTGGTGTTAGTTAGCCTCTTTGTAGTGGTGTCCCCTTGTTCGTGGTAGACTTCACTGCACACCTCCAGCAGAAGTTTAACAAGTTGTTCCCATACATGTATTCTCATTACAAGATCATCTGGCCCCAGTAGACTAGGCTCCCAGTAGAACACAGCATCTGGATGCCTCTTGGAGATAATGATAAATTGAGCGACTGTGTGATTAAGAGCTTATGCTTCTTTGCAACTACCTTCAGCAGAACTGGCCTTTCAAGCTATCTATCATCACATACGGCGACGTGCTCAGCTGCTCCGAGAGAAAACATCTTTTATGGTTTCACCGAGCTCTGCGTCCTAAATTAGCAACACCAATCATATGCACACCTGGTGCTTTGTTCTAGTATTTGTCTCGTAATCAAATTACGTGACGCCAAAAACTCAATCAGTGCAACAGAGACTTTAGTCTGCTCTCCAAGTCCCATCTCTAATGGACATACATGCACCTAAAACAGCAGCGATGATTAGCTTTAATCTGGAACGAATCGATGTGAGGGCAATCTGACATTTCCAATAACACGCTTCCATTAGGGACCACTTATGCCTTTTTCGAGAACATCGTGCTCCATGCTTTGGTAATAGCACCGTCGCAGAGCGTCTGGCTGGCATGGGTTTGGGTGCTTTGATCATAATGGTGCCCGAGGAACACGTTGACTCCAATGACACACTGAGTCACGAACTTTCAATGGCAACTCAATGTCTATGACACTTGAAGAGCCTGCATGTAGGCCAGACGCTGTGGATGTTACGAAGGACTTGGATGTGAAAAGTAGGTCACACATTCCATGTCAGTCAGAGAACACAGGGTACAGGGCCAAAGTTGACCCACTGGGCTTTCACTGAGGTGTTACTTCCAGTCCTCTGACGCTTGTACCTCTCTCTCATTTGCTTGCTCGCTCTCTCTCTCCCTGCCCCACCTTCTCTTTTAGTCCTTTAACCTTGCTCTAAATATAATAATGGAGTATAATCAGTTAGATAAACACATACTGTGATCCTATCATTCTTATTATGACCTTTTCTTAATGTGTAATTATGTACTTATGCTGTTTGTATGTTATTGATCCATTATCAGTGCAGGAGGATTGCAACAACTGTATTGACGTTCATTGTTGATGTGTATGTGCTGATATGTGGAAAAGTAGGGCACGCATATTAGTTTTTGTGTAATCATTAAAAAAAAAAAATGGTAGCCCGCCATAAGCTTATATAATTACTTATACATAACTATAAAGACTCTTTATAAAACATGAGTATGTGACTTTACAATGTCTGTTTTCATATCACATTATGACATCTATAATATAATATTCATAAGAAGACTGGTCAACACTTCTTATGAATTCTATAATTACAATACTGTATAAACATATTTATATAGCATTATATAGCATGCATAATACCTTATGATGCCTGGCAATAAGCCTATATAATTAGTACTTCATTTGCATGTCTAACACTAAATAAAGCAAAAGAATACGACTGTGTAATGTTAGGTTTTTTTAATGCATTAAAATACCCCTTAATTATACCACTGTAAACATGAATATGGTAATACACCACAATGGGTTCTGGAATATTTCCAGTATAATGCTATCACAACTGTCGAAAATTTTCTAAAATATAAAAACAACTTGTTTATGCAGTATCAATTTGACAAAGTAATTTATGTTTAGCTGGTAACTGGAAACTGGAACAGACATGTTAGAATTAATTACAGAAGCTGACTTTAGTCATATATTTAGTCATATATTCTTGCTTTATAATATGTTATTCATGTAATTATGGCCACTTAAGAGCAATTATGCATGTATATGTTCTGGTATTATAAGGTAAATATATATCAATAGTATATATTAGTATATACAGCATTTATAGTAAGTGTTAACAAACACAGTAAACATGAATGCTGTAATGCACTATGACCTTATAACACATTTCTGGTATATTTACTGCACCACAGCAGATAAAGTGTTTAAAGTTAAATTGTTTTTTTTGTTTCCTTTTTCTTCTTTTTTTTATACTGTAATATTTTTTATGGGTAGCTTAATTTGTTATGTAGGACATGCATACTAATAAGCATTATTCTTCTGCCTTTGCCTTTTCAGTCACTATTTTGTTGACAATGTTTGTCATGCTGATAGTCTTTGTCTATGTGATGTACACATCCATGTACACATTTGATGGGTATAATCACTTCCAGGGAGAAAATTCATTTATTTTTTTAAGGCATAACTTTTATATGTAGAGTATGAATTTAATAGTTTTCTTATTTTTTAGCTTAGCAGCACAGCGAGCTGCTGTAGGCAGTAAATAACTGCAGTAAACAACAGCTGACATGTTTAGGAATACAGCTAACATTAGCGATGGATTTTAGCCAGCTTTGCTCACTTCTTCTTGTAAGTCCTGTATTAACATTCAATCATGCATCATCAAAACCACTAATCCCTCTGTGTTGCAGAGGGCTGGGTGGGCTGGAGCCTATCCCAGCACTCCTAGGGGCATTTCAGTATCTGCATTTCTTTTAGCTGTGGGAAGAAATGCACGCAGACACTGCAAGAACATGCAAACACACAGAACAGACCCTGGTGGTTTGTCTGGGGAATCAAACCCAGGTTCTTCTGCTGTGAGGCAACAATTTTACCCACTGGCCACCATGCCAATACCCTGGGATTATCTCACATCACTTAAAGCTTGTAATTGCCTGGCGTAATGCTCTATAACATTAGAGTCTAACATTTTCTTATAAACAGATATTATTATGTTATAGAGAGTGATTTTAAAAATGCTACATTCATGGCTTATGTAAGATCCTCTTATCCAGAGCAACTAACAGTTTACACGTGCACAGGTAGGTGAAGGCAGTTTTAGGAGTCTTGCCCAAGGACTCTTATTGGTATGGTGTATGATGGTTAACCAGATGGGGACTCGAAGCCCAGTGTACAGCATGGAGGGCAGCAGAATAGAGGGCAGCAGCGTAACACACTACACTACACCAATAATTTATTCTTGCTTTATAATGTATTATGCCTGTAACTGTTTGGCAATGAAAAGGCAATGAAAAACAAGCTTACATCTGGCATTATACAGTATTACGTATGTCATATAGTATTTTATAATTGGATATACAGTAAGTGTTACGAAAAATATTAGAGCAAAGTTAAAACATTTCTTAAACATGCAACATACATGTTTTCTGCTACTACTGAAACTTTAAACTTAGCTTCCAGAACCTAACATTTATGAATAGTTCAGCTGAAAGTGGTGAGCAGTACATCCTAAGCCAACACACTTCAATGTCAGGGATAGAGAGCTGAGTTGTATCAGTCACTTAAAAGTCTGGGAAAGTGAAACACAGTGAATTCAGTACACTTCTGTTTATACCAGATGAGCCTTCTAACATAAACACAAGGAAAGACTTCCAAAAACGGATTGTGTTACACTATATAGGAGGAGATGAGCTTCTAACATGTAACACTGTGTTTAATTTAACTCCACTGTGACGTTCAGCAGTGACAATATATATAAAACATATACTTTAGCTCACCCTAACATTTATCTATCTTTTCTCTTTTTTCACCTTTTTTCCATTCTTTCTCTCCATCTTTCTTCCATAATCTCCCTCTCATCTGCACTTACAGTACTCCCTCTCTCTCCCTCCCTTTCCGCTTGCCCTTGCTTTCCATCGCTGTAAGCACATTCCTTCCTGTGGTCTGGGCTGGGGCTATACAGAAGCAGCGTGTTCCTAAACTCAGAGGAGTGATCTCTCTCTCACTCACCCGTTCTCTCTCTCTCTCTTACTCTTTTTATTTCACTCTCTCACACAGCCACCTCTTCTTAACACGTTTCTTCCCAAAAAACTTTTTACAGTATCTGCCCATTCATTTTATAAGCTCCACTTATCATATAGGAGCACTTTGTAGTTACAGACTGTAGTTCCTCTGTTTCTCTGTGTACTTTGTTATCTCACCTTTACCACCTTTACCCTGTTCTTCAGGTATTATTTGGGTGGTGGATTATTCTCAGCACTGCAGTGACACTGCCGTGGCTGTGGTGCATTATTGTGTGTTGTGCTGGTTCGAGTGGATCTAATATTGTAGAAACAAGGAGGATATTTTAATATGATGGCAAATACATGCCATTACTATATATATATATATATATATATATATAGTAATGTATTCCATTATATAATTATGTAATTATATTCCATTATGTATTCCATATATAAACATGTATTCCATTTTTGTCAATTTTAATTACATTTTTTTTACAGCATTTGAAGATGACAGCTTTCGTTTACACCAATAGAAATGCTCCAGAATAACTTTTCCATTGATTTCCATTGAAAGTAAAGACTGTTCCTTTCCTGTAAAGATGCCAATTTGGAGATACTTAATTTTCTTTGGGCAGCGACTATATCATTTATATTGCTATATATATATATATATATATATATATATATATATATATATATATATATATATATATATATATATATATATATATATATAGCAATATATTCTATTGCATATATAGCAATGTATTCTATTGGTGTAAACGAAAGCTGTCATCTTCAAATGCTGTAAAAAAAATGTAATTAAAATTGACAAAAATGGAATACATGTTTTTCTTTGGACAGCAACCTTATATATAACAATGCTGGTAGACCACCAAAGCTGTGAGATGGCAACTCAATGTTTTGAACCTGAAATGATGAAAGGGTTACTGAGAACCATAAATACACCACAAAGAAGAGCCCAGAACTCAACATCATTAAAACGTAGAAAATGCAGCCAATTTCTAATACTAAACCTTGAAGGTCTGGAAAAACATCTCTACATTTATCTTTGAACAACTGAAAGGAAGTCTCCTGAAAAGAACATATACAGTAGCAGACCAGAGCAAGTGAGCGGTGTGGAGTAGGAGCAGAAGTGACTTTGACTGGAGCTTGGAGCAGCGTTTTAGGAAGTCAGAGTGTCAGTGTTCACTTATGTGCCAAAACCACTCCAGCATTGCTCCATCCTGCGAGCCAGAAAATCCCTTTTTTCCTCACTGACTACCTCAGCGAGACAGGAGTGATGCGGCAGTGACTCCGCAGCTACACAGCCTCTCAGACTTTCTCACTGATCACAAAGTTCTACAGACTTCACACAGAGTCGGCCTTGTCTCGTCTGGTTTGTTGCAAGAATGATAAAGAAGATGTGCGGCAGATGTCTAGCCTGTGACTGGGCCGTCGCTTCAAGCCTAACATAATTAATGAAATAATATGTCCATGTATTCCCGACATAAATATCATTACAGTTAGCAGACACAGAGAGCTAGTGGACACAGAACAAAGTGTCCTCTTTCTTCCCAGAGCGGAAATGGAGTGATTATAGAAACACTTTGGGTAATAAGCGGAACTGACTAGTGCTACGATAAATACTGAGAAAAACTGATAATGTATGTAGTTTTCAGGCTTCTGTGCAATTTCTGTTCAATATGTGTTTTCTATTTTTTCCGTAACTCTGAAAAATAACTTGGATTGAAAATAAACAAATAATTTTTGTATAGAGAGCTTCATGGAATGGGTTTCCATGGCCGAACTGCTGCATCCAAGCCTCACATCACCAATGCAAGGCGTGCAGAGGTGTAAAGCACACTGCCACTGGACTCTAGAGCAGTGGAGACCTGTGTGCAGTAGTGATGAATCACGCTTCTCCATCTGCCAATCCCATGGACAAATCTGGGTTCAGCAGTCGCCAGGAAAACACTACTTGTCTGACTGCATTGTGTTGAGTGGAAAGTTTGGTGGAGGGGGGATTATGATGTGGGGTTGTTTTACTCTTTACACTTCATCAGACCAAGGGATTTTGGACAATTTCATGCTCCCAAATTTGTGGGAACCATTCCAACATGTCTGCACACCAAGCTCCATATAGACATGAATGTGCGCGTTTGGTGTGGAAGAACCTGAATGGCTGACCTCAACCCAACAGAACACCTTTGAGATGAATTAGAGCGGAGAAGGCGAGCCAGGCCCCCTCGTCCAACATCAATGCCTGACCTCACGAATGTGCTTCTGGAAGAACATTCAAACACCGCCATAAACACTTTCCTAAACTGTATGGAGAGCCTTCCTAGAAGAGTTGAAGCTGTTATAGCTGCAAAGGGTGGGCCAACATCATATTAAACCTTATGGGTTAAGAATGGGATGTCACTTAAGTGTATATGCGTGTAAAGACAGATAAGTGAATACTTTTAGCAATATATTGAATTAACAGGTTGTTTTTCTCTAAAACATATTGAGAACCTTCACTTACAAACCTGAATATAATCCCAACCAACATACATCAATTATTAACTGCAAATATAGTAGAAATATTATATTCTGATCTGCTGTCAATGGATATCGGAATTTAGGAACTAGTAAACATCAGTAAAACAAATTAGACTTATTTAAGATACATGGAAAAGATTAATCTGATTCTGAACCAACAGCGAACAAACTTTAGAATAAGGTCTGTGTTATTCTGTTTGATGCACTTGACTGGTCTTGACAGTAACCTCCAAGTCCACAGCAGAGCGAGACAAAAGTGGACAAGAGTCCAAAATGCTGTACTAATATTGTAATTTATTCAAGCAATTGAGAACTGCAACTACTTTTGGTATTCACTGAAGACACAGTTCATTTTTTAAGAAGGCCCATTAATTATTTTGCACTGAGACCCAGTTGTTCCTACTTATTCCACCGCATGAAAAATTATCCCAAGTTTTTAAGGCTTCTATAAAGGTGTAATGAGCATGTGTTTGTGTCTGTACCTCAGGGGAAAAGGACAGCAGTAGAAAGTGTCCATTGTTTGTTGGGACGAACAAGACCCCTCAGCATGGGAAGATAAGCACAGCGGGTCTTTGTGGACAAAAACAAGGGCTGTAATGTGAGACAGCACTGCGGCTTGTGTTTAATATGCCAAAGCAGCTGTCCCAACAGCCAGCCACGGGGTTCAAAAAGGCCCTGCTTTGTCTTGGGCCTGCTGGGCCAACATCCGCCTGGCCACCCTCTCTAGTGTTATGGGAAAAAGACTGCATGGTACCAGGGAGGAACGGAGGGAGACGGTGGAGAAGTGCGTCCCTGGCATGGAGATGAAAGGAGTAACTGGAAAGATGGAGAAGTGCTGGTAAGTGATACACTAGAACAGTAGGAGATTTCGCAAGTTTGGAAGAACGTCCAAAATAGGGTTTAGATTGGAAGCAGGATATTCACTCGATCTGTGTGCGCGGGTGTGACGTCTGGACATCCCGCTTCTTTCTTTCTAGCGCGGGGAGAGCTCTTGGCTGCTTGCCAGCTTTCTGACCCCGGACGTTCCACACGCCACGTCCTTTGAGGCCCTGCTGTCTCTCTGGGGAGAACTAATAGCATGCGGCTGTGATGCTAAGCATAACCCCAAAGAAAAACCCAAAACAAAAAAAAACAAGGGCAGGTCATGCAAAAGTCAAGTTCTTCAGCAGTCCATGATGTTCCTGTGATGCGCTTGAGAAATGATTGTGCTCTGAAAAAACTTGCAAAGCAGAAGAAGACTGTGAGGTGCTATGAAAAGCACTGTGTCCTGATGCAATTTAACAGGGAACATTGGCTTTTTCATTTTTCTCCTCTATAATTTTGTATATTGCCTACCACATCAGCGTGCAAAACACTAACGTCTGACCCTGCCAGCCAGGTAGTACATTACATGAATGTTCTCTATTAAAGCGGTCAATGAGTTCTCAGTTGTTGACTTTCCATTTTTTATCACAGGTCTACCGCTGTACACAGATATCTGTGAATGACGCTGACATAGCATTATATAATGATAGTAGGTTGTGCTTCATGCAAACACTTTACTGAGGCTGTAAAGACTCAAAGGGCAACCAATATGAAACAGATGGCCCAGGGAAGCACTCAGGAACAGATAGCACATAAAATATAGCAACCCATGATTTTGACACAAAAGTGTCTTATGCAATCAAAATCCTGAGAAAATCCAATTAGAAGTGAAATTCAATTAGAACCAGGAATATTTAACTTCATGCAATGAAGCTTTTAAACTATTGGCTTTATCTGTCCAATGTTGGTAAATTATATCATGTTACGTTCAGTACATCTTGGATTACTTCCACAGCTTTTCTGTTTTTCTAATTTGGTTTAAGTCAAAATTTTTTTAACTACAAATGAAATGATCAGCATACATATTTGAACGAAATACAGAATCTTTGATATTTTAACATGACCTTTTGAATTTCTTTCTAAACTTCTCTTTTGCTTTATTGACAGCATGCAGTAAGGGGTGATGACTTTGTCACAAATCTTTCAAAAATTGCACAAAGAACAGTTTTTGCTATCTCATATCTATATATCCGAACACGGCACAAGTTTATATTTAGATTTTATATTTATATGAAAATTTCATGATGATTAGACCAATAGAAAGACAATTGCTGACACTGAACAGTACTAACTAAATCAATTTGCAACAAACAACCAATGAAAATTTTAAGGAAGAATGCACAAGACTGTGGATGGAATTAGACTATGAAAAGTATCACTCTGCTTAACCACCAACTTCTGAGCAAAATGCCAGCGGATCGCTTTGCCATCAATGAACCAACAGTGGGTCACTATGCTCTTGCTGCCAGGATAGGTACAGTCTAGTAAGCTCTTCCATTGGTTAGGGCTACAGGAGCTGTGTGTGACAGATTAACTATTGATAAAATAGGAACTGACATGGTCCCACCTATTATGTGAGAGAAAATGTAACTCTAGGTCTTCTGGAAATCCACTGAAAGTGAATACAAGTGGTAGTCCAACCACCAGGTTCCAGTCAGCAGCTTAAAGCCTCAAAGAGTCATTATAAAACTGAAGTGAAGGCCTAGCCTTAATAGTCAAGGTTTACCGGTGGTCAGGGGTATTGAATTTTGTGTATTCTCGCAATAGAAACAACTATAGAAGGGTTCCCTCCTCTGAGCACTTTTCATGTGATTACGGCACGCCAGCCAGGGAACATGAACCATTTGGCTTTGTGTGCTTAGGCACCTTCATTCCTTTTCTCTCTTGCACACCTGTGAATGATAGCATTGTTAGATCTAGATAAGAGCAATTTCAGTGCAAAGTACAATAACAGACATAAAAAGCAGACACATTCTTTGCTCACTGGGAAAAGCTGCCAGCTCTGTCAAAAAGAAGGTGTTGCTAAGATACTCCGAGTCCCTAAAACTGCCCAACTGCTCTATTTCTCCTTGTTTCTGAACATGAACGAAAAGATAAGTGACACTGTTTGTTTGGGAGGGGGCAAGTAAGGCCAGGGGGATTGTTGGGTAGCTCTGGTTAAGAGGCTGTTGAGGCTTGTTGGAACGTGAAATCGGAAGTTATCTGATCTGACCTGACGTCAGAAGCTATGTCAGTCCTCAGAGTGTTTGCATCCAAAACAGGTAGGAGCTGACAAGGACTTTCAGTACGTGCTTATTTATCAGCCGAGGGCTCTGTGGTTTTCTGCAAGACTGCAAGAGAGATGCAAGAGGTGTTCTTGATGGTTGGACGACTGTGCATGTAATATCAGGGATCTAGACTTTGCACCGGAAGACATTACATAAGGGGAAAAGTGCAAACTGTGCAGGGCAAACTTCCACAAAAGAAAGAAATTTTGAACTTATCACGAGGAACCATATGAAGATCACAGTGTTGATAAAATCCATCGCCTTGAGAGATGAAGATTAACATGTCCCTAAATAATGGAATGAGGAAACTGTGGAGCTGAAAAGGAGCTGCTTAAGGAGACCACCTCTTGTGTGAAATGTACAACGGTTGTGACTTTCTTTGGAAATCCTAAGCTTGATCTTCGGAGATTCCACCGCCATCAGTAGCCAAGGGTCCTCGCCTAGTTTTGGCGTGCAGTAAGGCAGTTAAAAACTGATTTTTTGGCTTCACATAACTTAGAGGTTTCAAAAACTCCAGCAGCACTGCTGTCTGATCCACTCACACCAGCACAGCACACACCGACGCACCACCACCATGTCAGAGTCACTGGCGTGGTGAGAATGACCCACCAAGCAATTGATAACTGCTCTCTGGTGATCCTGTGGGGGTCCTGACCATTGATGAACAGGGTCAAAGGGAGTTAACAAACCATGCAGAATAACAGGTGGACTACAGCCAGTAATTCATAATTCTAGAACTACAAAGTGCACCTGCATGATATACTGGTCTGATAAAATAGACAGGCATTGTAGATACAAGGAGGTGCACATAAGAAAGTGTACTTTGTACATGTATATTGTGGCCCAGAGGAACAAGATCACCCCAATTAGAAAGAAACGTAGATTTGGGTGGCCTTGGGTTCCCAACAGCGTTTGCATAGTACCTTATTTCACAAAAACAATAAATTATAAACAAGCTCTTCATCTATAAGTCATATATAGACTGTATGGACTACAGAGTGAATAGCATATTTGGTAACATGACAATTAAATCAGTTTTTCATGATATTGGTTCTTAGAGTGCACATTTTTCCAGTGCCAATTCAAAATCCGCAGCTCCAAAACAAATATGTATGTATATTTGTAATCTAATAAAGAAAGGAAGGAAGAACAATACACACACATGCTTTCAGAAAAATCGATACAAGCAATAAAAACAGGACGAAAACCATGTGTTTGCTAATAATTCACCAGTATGCCCTCTAACACCACTGGTAGTGATTGTGTTATGTAGGAACCCAAAGGTCAGTGGGATGGCAGGTTTGCATCATTTCATGTGATTAAACTTTCATTGTTAGCAAACAAAAAAAAAGCCTTGTTGTTTGCTTCAGGCTCAAATGAACAGACTGGTAACCTTTACACTACAACGGCCACTGCAGCAACAGCCGAGCACATAAACAAACGGCCTGAACAGAGGACGAGGATTAGCTGCTAGCCTAGAGTTCTTCCAGGAAAAACGCAGCGCATTGTGAAAACACTCCCCTACTCTCGAAGTCCTAATGCACAACTGTAAGGGCAAATTAAAGCTTTAAATAGGCCTCTCATATTATAATTATTTCCACACAGACTTCTGGAAAAGAGACCCTTCCCGGAGGCAAGACGAGGACTCATCAGCTCTGCAGAAGTTCGTTTGAGGGTAAAGAAAGTGACATTGTGGAATATCAGCACATCTCAAGGCCAAAGCTATTCAAAGTCATTCTTTTTTTCCCCCAGTTGTTGCTCTTTCAACAGCTTTCAATAGCTCATGGTTACTGTGAGCAGCTTTGGCTGAGGTGCACGGGTGGTTTGAAAGGCTGATGAAAATAAATACAGAAGGAGGCACTCATATCATCCCTGACCATGAGCTTGGATCTTTCTGTCAGTGACATGACCTGCAGAGTCAGTAGTGCTTTATCATTCACTGTGACTGGAAGCGAGTGTTGAGACAACTGCTAATGCACTCTGTATAGACAGAAAGACATCTAGCAGCACTCGTGCTTTACTAAAGTGCATACATTCAGACCCATATACTTACATACAGAACAACATTTAAACTTACAGACTTAAATACATACAGACTCACATAGACACAGAATAACACACATATTTACAGACACACATACATACAGAATCACACACATACAGAATCACACACATACATACAGACTCACATACATACTGAATAACACACGTACAGACTCACATACATACTGAATAACACACATACAGACTCACATACATACAGAATAACACACATAATTACAGACACACATACATACTAAATAACACACATACAGACTCACATACATACTGAATCACACACATACATACAGACTCACATACATACTGAATCACACACATACATACAGACCCACATACATACTGAATAACACACATACCTAAAGACTCACATACATACTGAATAACACACATACCTAAAGACTCACATACATACTGAATAACACATATACCTAAAGACTCACATACATACTGAATAACACACATACCTAAAGACTCACACACATACTAAATAACACACATACCTAAAGACTCACATACATCCTGAATAACACACATACCTAAAGACTCACATACATCCTGAATAACACACATACCTAAAGACTCACATACATCCTGAATAACACACATACCTAAAGACTCACATACATACAGAATCACACATACCTAAAGACTCACATACATACTGAATAACACACATACCTAAAGACTCACATACATACTGAATAACACACACACCTAAAGACTCACATACATCCTGAATAACACACATACCTAAAGACTCACATACATACTGAATAACACACATACCTAAAGACTCACATACATACTGAATAACACACATACCTAAAGACTCACATACATCCTGAATAACACACATACCTAAAGACTCACATACATACTGAATAACACACATACAGACTCACATACATACTGAATAACACACATACAGACTCACATACATCCTGAATAACACACATACAGACTCACATACATACTGAATAACACACATACCTAAAGACTCACATACATACTGAATAACACACATACAGACTCACATACATACTGAATAACACACATACCTAAAGACTCACATACATACTGAATAACACACATACCTAAAGACTCACATACATACTGAATAACACACATACAGACTCACATACATACAGAAACAAACACATACAGAGTCACACACATACAGAATCACACATATTCAGACTCACATACATATAGAATCAAACACATACAAAATCACACACATACAGAATCAAACACATACAGAATCACACACATACAGACTACAGAATCTGATTACAGACTAAAGAATCTGATTCTGTATGTATGTGAGTCTGAATATCTGTGATTCTGAATGTATGTGAGTCTGTATGTGTGATTCTGTATGTATGTGAGTCTGTAAGTATGTGTGTTATTCAGTATGTATGTGAGTCTTTAGGTATGTGTGTTATTCAGTATGTATGTGAGTCTTTGTAGGTGAGTCTTTATGTTTTTATACTCACATACAGAATCACACACATATTTACAGACTCCTAACATACAGAATCACATATGCAGACTCATATACTTACAGAATCAATGTAAGGCTTACATTTTTACATACAGAATTTAATTTAAACTTACAGACTTAAATACATACAGAATCCCACACATACTTACAGACTTACATACATTCAGACTTACAAACATACAGACTGTACAGACTCACATTCAGACTCACATGACATACATATAGAAAGAGTCACATGACATACATATAGAAAGACTCACACCTATACAAACATAAAGACTCACCTACAGACTCACATTTATACATATAAACACACAAACTCACATTCATACTTACAGACTCACATACAAACTAACACAGACATACAGACATACATATATCATTGTATCCTACATACATCCTAGAAAGGATTTCATAGCATAGCAGTTTTAAAGGCACAGATAAAGCTAATTTCAGACACCAAACACATCTCGGCTGATCTGCTACATTTGAGTTAAGGGGGCGGAATTGTGTACAATAGATTGTTATAGCCAAACTTTCACTTTAAGTTCTTGTCAACTGTTGCTTAATGAGTCACGGCAAAAGTGTGCGTGTGGCAGTGCGCTATGTGCAAAGCTGTGAGGATGACAGATCTGCAGGCGGGTGGGCTGGCACTGCAGTCCACTGTTAAAATAGCTGTGCGGTTGAGGATTAGCCCTTTGTGGTTTAAGCACGCTTCAGAACAGACTGGGAAAGCTAACACATAATGTGGGAGCCCCCTGACCACCCACACACACCAACACACATATACACAAATGTACTATAGCTATAATTGAACGATACATTTATCAGCATACTGTACTATTACCAGAGAGAGTGTTTCACGAGTTTTAATCTGAGTTTGTACTTTTGCCCACATCCTACATTTCTCTTGTATTTTAAATGGTCTGTGTCTGACATTTGAGGGGGTTTATGAACCGAAAATAGTCCTAATTTATTTTCACATGACCGTTTTCCAATGTTTCCTTATGATTATGATTAATGGCTTGGTTTTGTTACTATGGTTTAGGATAGATATATAGATGCACTGTACTGTGTCTCATTCCAAAAAAGCCCAATCACTCCTTGTTACTCTAATATGAATGTGCGGGGTTAAACTGCTCTAAACAAAATAAGCAGATGTATGTAAATGTATTAGTTTACATGACACGAGAAAAACAAATGGGCTGGCTTTGCAGCTTAGTTTCCATATAATGCATGCATAAGGGGGAATCCCAAATTACAGTGACTTTATGTACTTTTCAAGCAGTAACAGGCAAAACCACAGGCTAACCCTAACACCCCACAAGTATGTGAACACCTGATTATCACACCTATATAAGCTTGTTGGACATTGTTGGCAATTCAAAACCACAGACATTTAGATATTGACTGACCCCCCTACTCCCCATTTGCAGCTATTACAGTCTCCCCATCTCTGGGAGGGCTTCACAACATTTTGGAGTGTGTGTGAGGAAATTTGTGCTCATTCAATTAAAAGATCATTTGTCAGATTAGACACTGATATTGGACAAGAAGGCCTGCCTCACAACTGATGTTCAAGTTAATTTTAAAGGCATTTAGTTGGCTTGAAATCACGGCAGTCTCTCCACACCAAACTCATCAAACCAAGTCTTTACAGAACTCACTTTGTTAACAGGGGCACAGTCATGCTGGAACAGGAAAGAGCCTTCCTCAGACTATATAGCATATAGTATAATTGTCTAAAAAGTCTTTAAACACTGTAGCAATAACATCACCCTTCACTGGCTGAGACCAATGTTTGAAAACCACCAGCGCCAGATCATCAAACAATTATTAAGAGCAGTGTCCATATACTTTTGGCCACATAGTGTAGTATGTTCTCCCTGTGTTTCAGTGGGTACTCTGGTTTCCTCCCACATGCAAGTTAGGTTGATCGGTCACTCTAAATTACCTGTAGGTGTGAGTGTGTGTGTGACTGTGTGTTGGCCATACGATGGACTGGCAACCTGTCCATGATGTACTCTGCCTTCGCCCGATGGTGCTGGGATTGGCTCCAATGCCCCCCATGACCCCGGAAGATGATATATATATATATATATATATATATATATATATATATATATATATATATATATATATATATATATATATATATATTATGTAAGTAAAATGTAAGTATTTTATGTAAGTTAATGGAACCAGACTTTTTAAAGCATTTCCTTTGTTCCAATCATCATGAAATTTTTAAACAATAAAAAGATCAACGATAGATTCCAAACTATACAGAGAACTAAAAAACACAGAAATAGAGATTCTTGGTTTTCTTTAGACAGTGACAATATGTAAAACTGTATCAAATGCTACTTGTATTTATTCTAAGACTGCTACTGCTGGGTTTACAGGGAGACTAAGGGATTTTCTTCTGGAGAAAGAGAAATGGAAAGGACTGTGATAATTCTGCATTTCCCCTGGAAAACACCACCATGTTTCCATACTTTCACTTTTTGTTTCACAACCTGGACTATCAACTTTCACTTTGTGAAACAGCTCTTATCTGTAGGAATACCCAAAGCCAAAGCATAGGCCAAGCAAGGGTACGACTAAATATAACTTCACACATACACACACACACACACACACACCTGAGCTGTTGGTGCGCCCTCTGTACACATCATCATAGGCCTTCCACTGCTGCGTGACATGGTAGGCATGGATAAAGACCACCAGAACTCCCACCAAGCATATGAGAGGAACAAAGGCAGCCGCACAGAGAGCTGCATACACGTTTGGAATGAAGCACCTAAAGACAGCGAACGAGAGACAGACAGAGGGAGAAAGAGAGTGGAATCAATATGGGCATTGGGTGTGTTACACAGTAGGTAATTACAAACTTGTAAATAATAAATAAAAACAATGGCAATGACTTATAAATGTGTGTTATCTTTAAAAAATAGTTGTATACAAATTTTTATTAAGACTTATATTTATAATTTTATTTAAAACTTGTAATTTGATCAGGGCTCAGAGGTCATGGGTAGCCAATCTTTACTGAACACTAAAAGACAGCACATATTATAATGTAGATAAGTAAACAATAAGAAATGAAATCAAGGGAAAAGGCCATGTTATGGTAATGCTTTAATAATAATAATGTAATAATAATATAATAAAATCAAATTGCACAGTATAGATCTCAAGTCAAAAGTGTATACTCACTATAACACTCTATATATGTGCAGTGAGGGGCGTTTTCTGGCCTTGTTCGTGTATGTAAACAACACAGTGCACATCTGTGCCATGTATTTCAGTCTGAAAGGTCACAGCAGGAGAGCATGTTCATTCGGGCATAGATAGAGACACAGTGCCAAGTTTCAGTCCGACTTCATAGTGCTCTGCACTCTTCCACTATCTCTGCCTGACTAGTTACCCAATGCCTCCCAGCCTTTTATCTCAGGAATTCCTTCCAATCGCCACTTGTTTTTCACCACCGTGCAATTACGATGCCTCCTACTGGTCTATGGCATGGGAAAACGTTGTGGGCTGATTTTGTTTTGACGTGGTAGTCGTCCAAATAATCAGTACGGGCGCTCTGTTCACAGGGCAGCATCTCTTCAGCCGGCCAAACAAGATGGACAAATAAACCCAAACTCATATTACAGGGAAGGCATGAAAGCATGGCGTGACTGCAGAACTCAAAATATGCAAAAGGCTGAACTGAATTATGCTGTCTATGTGTGTAAGCAGAGTGAAAACTGGTTTTATGCTTGTGACCTTGTGCAGATGGATTCAGAGATTCTTGTTGCATTTTGAACGATAATTGCTGTGTTACGCAACGCTTGTGGCACATGCTTTTCATTCAAACACAGGAATATGGCACCTTCAGAAGGAGCAAATACTCGTTGCAGAGAATGTGTTATGCTTCTACAGCTTTGAGCAGTTTAAAAGCACATGTATTGAATAGCATATGAAATGTTAGATGTAGAGGCTTCACTGGCAGTTGAGGGTGTATGTTAGTGTCAATTTTTATAAAGCAGTTTTTGGTCCTCTTCAACCTTCAAAGTTAGAAAAGTTTGTGTTGGAAATTGGTACACAGAGTTGACCCAACTAATCTGTAATCCAAATGATGGAAACAGATTATAGAAACATGGAACTGAAGTAAAACATGACGGACTGTTTGGATCAAGGAGCTACACTCATTTGCATTGTTACACTACACCCATTTTTGTGATTACGCTTTTCTACTTTTATGGTACAATCATTTTCATGGTTCTGCTATATCCATCATCACAATCCACCCATTTCTATAGTTATGCAATACCAATTCCATACTTATGCCACAATTACACAATTACTGCGTACCAAGCCTTGTACCCATTTCCATGGTTATACCCTACAATTTCCATGGTTATGCTTCTCTAATTACCATGGTTACACTACACTATACTAGTTCTGTGGTCATGCAACACTCATTTCTATGGTTACATTGATTTCCATAGCTATGCTTTACCATTTTCATGCTACACTGATGTCTGTGATTACAGTACACCTCACTCTTTCCACTCCTTTACTTTGCTCTGTTTCACTATCCCATTTTACTTAGTGTGCAACCCCGGATAGCAAGAGAATCTTCTTTTCTTTCGGGTTTTCCCTTTTCAGGGGTCGCCACAGCAAGTTATCTTCCTCTATCTTACTCTGTCCTCACACCAAATACTTCCATGTCCTCTCTAACTCCATATATCCATCCATATATCTCCTCTTTGGCCTTCCTCTTTGTTTTTCCAGATAGAAGAGAATAGCAGACCAAATTTTAGCAAAGCTGCCAGTTGACTGTTGTTTTGCTTATTGCTTTCTGGGCTCACCTGTGGTTAAGAAAAGTATTTTAAAAAATAAGATTTTTCATCATTCATTTTCCCCACTCACAGTCCAATATTACTTATTCTTCCTTCATTTCTTACTTTTGTTACCCTTTGTGAATTAGTGTAAATAAGTAAATAACCGTAATATCAACAACATTTTCAACTAAATTATTTTATATCATTAATTTTACTTTCAGTAGTTTGCAATTTTTGTCTTAGTTTAAATAAAAGTCTGAAATGTGTTAGATGGGATTAAGAACTTGTTAGACCTTGTACACTGGACAATAATCTAGGTGGTATAAGTGGGAACCATCATTGGCATACAGTCAGCAGGGTGCCAACCTTACCAAGCAAGGGGACTGATATATGTTTGCTGTCTGGGATAGTAGTTCCAGTGTTATGCTACACATATTTCCATTGTTATAACTGTTATCAATCATGTTAGTTGTCATTTCTAAAAAGGAATGCTGAATTAGCTGAATGCAAATAAAAAAATTGGAGCAGAACATGAACTGAAGATCACACATTCTGTTGATACTAACTTTAATATTTAAAATTATTTTATTATTTATTTATTATTATTTTTAATATTATATTTCATATTTATTATATCCTCCAATAAGGTGTGAACTTTGGTGACCTTGAAACCCTTAACACTGTCACTAGCTGTTGCCATACAGAACTTTATTTTAGTGTGTGTTTAGGGTGGGCTCCAACTCATCAGTACCCCTCCACTACATCTGAAACCAAACCTATGCCTTTGCCTAGATGACATAAAGGCTCTGTAGGTTTCCTAGTCTTACTCATAAGACTACAGCGAGTACCGAAGTCTCTGTAAACACTGTTGTCACCTAACAGTCCCACTTTAGGCATGTGGAAAGTCTGGTGCAATATGAGAGGAATCAGGGTGGCATTACTCTTTTATGCTTTTCACTCTTAAACTGAAAGAAGTAAACAAGTTACTCTTTTTACACTCTGAAGGTCACGTATCCTGCATGGCGGCTGTGTCTTCCTGCTGCCTTGCCGTAATATTAGCTCCGCGTCGGGGAGACGGGGAGACGTTGAGGCAGAGCTGTAACTGTAGCCTGCTGACTAACAGTAAAGGGTGGAGAGAGGGATAGAGTGAGGACAGATTAAGAAAATAGAGAGAGGTCACACGAAGCTAGCTGACGTAGACTAGCCCAATAGACGGCCCCAGGGAGTGGTGGGAGGTGGCCGGCGATCTGTTAATCACAGGGCAAGTAAACAAAATGCTCTCCGCTCATATTATGTGCTCCTACGTAGTACATCGGAAATGCTCTGTCTTTAACATTATCCACCATATAATCCTTTACAGACTTTGGAAAACAGCCCACATTTCACTGAGAAAGCTTCTAGAGGAATTAGTGCATACACGTAAGCATGCTTACACAGAGTACTAGGTTCGACTAAGGTTGGACACAACTACACCTACTCTCAGAAGGATCTCTCTTCATTCTTACTATTTTACATTTTGGAATAATAGAATAAAGACAACCCATAAACTGTCAAATAAATAACAACAATCTGAAATACTGCCCTTCTATTTAATAGAGCTATCTGAATGCAAGGATTTGCACATAAACCTTAACAACCCAGCTTTGAGACTTCCAATTTATGACTTAGACACTGTCTCCTTCAATGCACTTATAATTTAATAAACAACATACATACCACAGTGCATACTGAGTTTATTATTATTACACTGGAATCTTGCTAATTTGTATCTGACTTAGGCGCACCGTAGGCAGCCTTGTTGAGGCGCTTGCTCGCCATGAAAATTTAGAGTGCCATTAAAGTGCCCCCTCTCCAACCACAGTGAGACAGCAGCGTTCAATATCTGATCTCTGAAGAATTGTTTTTTGGTTGATCAACGATTGGCCAAAGCCACAGGTCAGTAGCCTTCAGGAAACCAGACATATGGAACCCAGGCTCCTCACCTGTTGCTTTCTCTGAGTTGTCTATATTGTGTCATAACCATGTAATCAGTGACTAGTCAACATTAAGCTCAAAGTGTCATCGCATGGCAGTAAAGTGTAAAGTATAAAGTTTACTAGGTACAACCAAAGGAGCTCTTCCTTTAGGCCTTTAGGAGCTAAACTGAAAGCCTTTCCATTATCAGAAACTGACAAAGAACTTTTTTTATTTACAGTTGGTGGACTCAGTTTTAACAGTCATACCTTAAACAGATTTGCATCCGGTTAACGGTTACTACTGACCCAGTGACCTGTCTACTCTCTGGTGAAGGAGCATTTGTAGACCTTAACGTCTACAGCCTAATGCTAATCATGCAGCAATACAAAACATCACGCACAAATTCCTAGAATCCAACTTCAGCCTTACATGCTGGTTTGTTTATGCGACTTTTGAACATAGATGCAGTTCACTGTGGATGAAAAAAATCCCAAACTCGTTTAGGGACCCATGGTACTTGTATTGTTAGTTAGTAAACTAAATATTTTACCCTATAGCACAAGGTGTGATCCATTTCGGTCACAGCCAGGTTCCTGTGACAAAGACCCGTATATATAAAGTTTCAGGTAATCCTGAAGTTCTTAAAGGTCATTTGAAACTAAATCATGGCAGCTGTGTTGGGTTCCCATGGCAACCCCATTCTGTGCATCCTGTCCAGCTGAAAAGCCTTATCAGCAGGTGTCAGTCTGTCTGCGGATTAACAGTGAGGCCTAATGGTTTACAGGCCTTTCAGAGCAGACAGCCTAATTAGAGCTGAAACCAATCAATCTGATTAAAAACATAGGTTCTGCTAATGCTAGCTGCAAGCTGCAGGATTTGAGCTTCATGATTGAGCTGCTTTTTTACCCACAAAAACTCCCCGTTTGATGACCCGCCTCCGCCAGAAGTTTTCTGATGATATCAAGTATGAAATGATCAGGCTGTGAGGGCAGCCTTAGGATGGTCTGATCATTTTATGCTTGATATCATCAAAAAAACTTCACAGCGGCAGGTCGGGGATGGTTCAACAGACCCACAATTTTGAGAACGAGCTGTCAATAACCATCAGCTCAGAAGAGCGTAGAGGAAAGACAGCTTCCTGTGGCTTGCCAGAGTGGGGGGGGGGGGGGGGGGGGGGTGTAGAGGATTTGGTGCAAATCGCCTTCTTTGCAAGTCTGTAAAGTGTATTAGTGTTGAAACATGCTGGTTATTTCTGACAACAAATATGCACAGCAATGGTTCTAACTCTTGTCAGCACACTTGGTCAGTGATTGATCCATTTTGGTTAACCAATTGACCAGAGCTAGCCATGACTATGTAGTTTTAATCCAGTAGACCACAATCGGAGATTTCAGGTTCTGAACCAAAACCCCTGATGATGTTTCCACATCTTTCATGAGGAGCTGCTTTAAGGGGTGGAGGTCATGTGTGGTGTTGGTTTGTGGTTGATGTGGTTAATATAAAACTACGTCTGTTGATGAAATCTGCTCTAACATTTTTAGAACAAGTTTAAATCTTAGCATAGTTTGTTTTGAAATTTCTGAATATTCTCCAAAGCATTTAAGCAAGACAAATAGAAACTTTGCTTCTATCACCAACTTTTTATGATATTGTTGAGTAAAACAAACTCTTCCTTATTGCTTCCAGGCACTGTTTATTTGCATACTGTTTTACTACATTTACTCACCATCTTTGTAGTCTACTTTCTGTTTTGTGTGATCTTTCTCATCCCCCATGGATAAGCACCTAACTGCCATGTTGTTGGCAGTAACAGCAAGTTACCCTGTACCCTACTGCTGAGCGTAACTGCATAAGAGCAACTCATAGTAGTACAGAATATGCAGATTTACCTCAAACCTATGAACCCCAGTAGCTTTTCCAACCTTAATGCGTTGAATATAACCTTGTTGAGCTAAATGTTGGGAATGAAAATGATAAGTGCAGTTAATTAAAGTTGACCTAACTCAGTGAATTTGCTTGAATAAATTTCATGCTTCTTACTCAAGTGAATGCCTTAGATGCTGCTTAACCACATAATTTTTGAGTAATACCAACATCTTGTATGTTTGTTTTTTGTTTTTTAACTGAAGGGTTACCAGAAAGAGGGCTTGCTGTTACATATGCTTAAAAAGCAAACCGACACATTTTATATTGTTTGAACCAGACAATGTTTCAAACCTAAGAAATGTTAGAAAATATATGTATATGACACTGAAATCTCACTAATTTGTATCTGACTTAGGCGCATCGTAGGCAGCCTTTTTAAGACGCTTGCTTCCTGTGAAAATTCAGAGTGCCATTGGAGTGCCCCCTCTCCAACCACAGTGAGACAGCAATGTTCAATATCTGATGTCTGAAGCATTGTATATTGGATGATAAATGATTGACCAAAGCCACAGGTCAGTAGAGCTCGGATTGCATTGCTAGCCTTCAGGAAACAGGCTCCTCACCTGTTGCTTTCTCTGAGGTGTCTATATTGTAAGTGTCAAAACCATGTAATCAGTTACTAGTCAACTTTAAGCTCAAAGTGTCATCGCATGGCAGTAAAGTGTCTTGAAATGACTAAAGAAGCAATCCAGCAAATCGACACATTTCAATACAGTTTTATATTGTTTGAACCAGACAATGTTTCAAACCTAAGAAATGTAAGAAAATATATGTATATGATTGGTGAAAGAAGTTGTGTCACTGTGTGTGACTACAGACTATAAGAGCAAAAACTAAAACTGTATTTATTCACATCATGCTGTAGTATGTTGCTTATCTCAATCTTAATTGTTCTCTTAATTATTTTGCCTTTTATATTGTATGATTTAATTGTAATTCATGTCATTTTAGTATATAATGATTAAATTCCATTATAATTTCTTTCATTATAATTTTCTTTCAGTCACACTTAATGTATTTCTAAGTGAAAATAAAGGTTGACTGATTGATTGATGTACACCTCCATAATATAGTATTATGACTTTTTTGGGGCAGTCATGAACCTCCTTTGTGGGAAGGCCACACTTTATCCTGGCTAGCTTTCACTGTAGACTATAGTCTTAAAAACAGAGATTTAAATAATATAGGTGTGAACTCTGTTACTTAAACACTCATTTGAAATTAAACATTTCACAAATATTTATGGTATAAAAATTACCTTCAGTATGAATCTCAGGAACTATCCATCCAATTATTGTCTAAATTGGCAAACGCCCAAGTTATGACAATATTAGAAGATAGCCAAAAGCATGTTGAATCTAATTTTCTAGATAAAATATCCATGTTATATTTTACCCCAAGGTAGGTTGTGCCTCTCTTTACTCCACCTAGTGTAAAAGATTTATTTAAAAAATAATAACCATTTACACAGTGGGAATGACTTTCTTTGGCCTAACACACTAACTAATCTAGTAATAAACAAAACACTATATTCACACAGCCACTGCCATCCAACAAGATGTTGACAGGTCAAGAGGAGTGTGACACCTGTTTTTTTCCCCAGGTGGGTAGAAATGAGTAATACGAGCTTAAACGTTCCTGCAATTAAACAAGACGTGCCAGTCCGCACAGCCTTGAAGGCTACTTCCTTGTGAAGAGGCGGGAACTGGAAGGCCGTGCGAGAGATGAGGTGAGGTGACATCACTTGTTTGTCTCTTTCTGCGAGAGGCATATTTACCTATCCTGAGTCGGCCGGGACTGTACCCGCCTTAGAGACTCAGGAATGCCACTCAGAGAAAAAAAAAGGAGGGAGGAGAGAAGAAACTAAAGCCCTTCACGATCAGCCGGGGCTGGGCGGGGTGTCAAACTGAATGTATGCACAGTCACCAGCTTGTGATCTCATAACCACAGCACAGCTAAAAATAGTCCTGCTGTACTCCCTACAAACAGCACAGCCCACCTTCACCCAGCCTGGGCAAGGTACTGTAAATGGGGCACAGACGTGAGCGAATAAGAGAAAAGAAGCAGGCCGGGTTATGTGAGACTATTCTTTCCATTTAAGGATTAGAAACAGCCTCATGTAATTACAGAACTGGTTGTGCCTACAGTTAATTTGCATGCAAATGTTCGCAACTGGCAGGTGTTTGGTTGTACCTATGCAAGCACTGGACAAGTGGCAAGTGGGGTCCTGCAAAAGCAGCCATTAAATTAGGTCAAAATAAAAAATTGATTGACAATGTGATTGATTGTCTTTCTGAATCTTTATGTTAATCACTGTTTAGCTAGTTTGTTGTTGATTAACAGCAAGTCACAGCACTGACTTCTTAAGGATTGACTGATATTTAAAACAACAACAACAGCATTAAAACGACTACCTCCCCTTTATATTCCATTTATTATTATATTCAATGCTTCACATACTATGCTAAACTAAATCCAATTAACATACATCCATACAAAATTCACAATATGCTCAGAAAAGCATTTTGTGACATACTTTAATGTAATTTGTCCTGATAACAATAAATATAGTCATACTGGTAATAAATATATACATGGAAAATATATAAATAAATATATATAATAAATATAAATAAATTCAAATAAATAAATAAATATATTTTGATAGTAGTGTAACTGAAACAAGACATGGCATAGCTCAAATGAAAAAAGACTATCTCTGAGTATCTTTCTACAAAATTATGCAAAATTATACAAAATTTAGTCTGAAGCTGGACATACAACTAAGTGTTTAAGTGTTAATATATTACTCTTTTATGGCATCTTTTAAAATAAAAATGAGATAATCATATATTAATCATATAGTCATATATTAATCTGTACACACTCACAGATCTCCATGCACCAGCCCATAGACATCATGAATGTTCCAGCCATAACCTCCCAGCAGCACTATGACGAGGACAACGATGACCAGGGCAGGAAGACCCCAGCTTAGCAGGAAGTACAGCAGATAGCGTCTCTCTGTGTGCTCATCATTCATCACCAGCGTCTGCCAGAAGTTCACGGCCTGAAGAGAATGTACAAGAACTGTGAGATTACAAGAAATTTCATAATCAAAAACATGTCAAATAAATGTTTTGGCCATCGCTAGTAAGTCTGTTACAGCCCAACTCGCTATGCACAAGTGAACAGTTTGGCTTAGAAAGCATTAACTTCAACATATGATTTTATCTTCCTGATGAGGGATTATTTATGATTTAGATTATTTCATGGCTCAATTGCTCTTCAGCTTTATTTATTTATAACAAAAGAATTTCTAAAAAGGATTCCAAAAATCTACTTTCACCTGTTTCACCTGATCTCTGTGTAATATAACCTCAACATTAAACCTGGACTAAAACTTTGAATAGAGTTCAACAAGAGCAAATATATTGAGTTTTCTTTCACATTTTCTTGTTTTTTCCTTTGTAAACTGGTCATGACAGATTTGCTGACACTCAAATTAATTTTATTTCATTATTTTACATCTGACATCATATTAGTCGACAAAAAGTAGAAAGCTTAACTTCATAGAGTTGTTGGTTTCTGTTAATTAGCTTTCTATAAGTTTCTATAAATGTGAATTAAACTTCGGCCTTATTGTCCGTGTAGACTTTCTCAACAGCTCCCCACAGTCACTAGTACTGGACCAGAGTGGGCAAAGATGAGGCTCATAAAGCTTGAGTTGACCAGCAAACTCTATCCTGACTGAAAGGGAGCCTGAAGACTATTACGCATAATTAATATTGTTATACCAACAAATAGGACAACTGTACAGTTTGAGGGGGAAATTGCAGGGGCTCAAGCCTCCCTGGGGTTTGTCTGTACATGCACCTGCATGGCGTATCGTTTGAGTTAGTTGTACTAAAGAAATTAAAGGCAATCAGTGGCCACAAAAGTTTATCTGAATGTTTAAATTTTACAATAACAGACATATTACGCAATTGAAATATATAAAAATACATAGAACGTATAAATTACATGTACAACAGAGCCTAAACCTTCAACGTCTGACTTTTGCCAACACAAAGCCAAATTATATTCAAAATATACCACTTTAAAACAAATGCCTCCAGATCAGTTGATGT
Organism: Megaleporinus macrocephalus; assembly: GCA_021613375.1. Classification (NCBI taxonomy): domain Eukaryota; kingdom Metazoa; phylum Chordata; class Actinopteri; order Characiformes; family Anostomidae; genus Megaleporinus; species Megaleporinus macrocephalus. The sequence continues at coordinate 12,024,514 of CM038725.1, read as the reverse complement.
TTATCAGAACTTCTGGATTGATTGCTAATGTGAGCAGATATAATCTAAATACCTGTAACCTCTGACATACAACCTTCACAAGACTTAAGACTTAAGTTACATAACCATGAGCAGCAAAGCGCTTACGCTAAAGAAATGAAAAAAGATTCCTCCACAAGTCCCTGAGCTTACACTTTTATCCATTTCCATCAGTAATAGCTCCTTTAATGGATTATAGAGTAGATGCAGCACCTTTCTGCTGTGCTGGTCTTTGGAAGAAAGTCAGGAAAATTGGAGAGTTGCAGGTTATTATGTAACCGTGTGAAAGTCTGAATTAACATTGACTTACTGAGAGCCAGATTCATCTATAGGACACTTGATGCGTTTTCGGTGGATATTTCAGCCAGCTGGCACTGTGCCATGAGTGCCCTGCCTTCCAACTATGACTGAATGCAGGCCTCCATTTAGACAGACTCTGGCCAGCCACTGAAATCTGATTCATTAGGCTTTGGAGGGACCTCTCAAATCAATAGTCTTCATTGATTGGCTTGTAAAGTAGAGATGTGAATGTATAGTTCTTCTGAGTATTTAATCTTTACTGACTGAGGGGGCGTACTTGGGTGAGACTGATATATTGTTTGGCTGATAAAATCAGCTGATATTAAGGCTCCATTAAGATTATTTACTGGTTGTGAATTCCACCAAGAAGGCACCAGTCTTAAGTGGTCTTATATTGAGCAGAAAGCTATTTCATGACTAATTTGTGGTAATGAATTGATTAGTTTTAAAGAAGTGATGGAATATGTAACCATTTTATTTGGCACTGATACCTAGAATGTATAGTTCCTTTCCCCAGTGCTTGGTTAGACAAAGAAGGGGAACATTTTACTCAAAGACAGACAATATATAGGCAAAAACAGGCAGGCAAATGGACACTTGGCAAAGCCAGGGCAGAAGAAAGTCCTGAATAAGAGAAAAAGAGAAAAAGCTAAGAGATTATGACATACAAAGTGAATGAGAAACAGGAGCTCTAATTACTGACATATCTAGCCTAAGGCTGCCATTAATTCTGATATGATTTGCCAGCTGTGATTATGAGAGAAAGAGCACATGGCCAACACATTTTGTTTCAGGACACAAATACTTTCCAGTCTGAATCATAGTTTACCTTTCCCATTACTAACCGAGCTCAATTAGTTCCACGTGTATTTCTGCTCAGGCCACATTTCAACACATACGCATGCGGACCATCAGAATTACTGCGACCTTTTCATTACTGTGACCGTTTTATACCCCTCTAGTTTGACCAGACCTTCAGTATAGACTGTGAAACATGTTAACTTGCAGGCTTGACCTGAAACAACCCTAACAGATTAGCTGTGTGTACCTCACCCTAAGGTTTCAGTACTCAATGTAGTTAAACATGAAATTCCAAAGGGGATCATCTCCCCCTATATAAACAAACACACTACCCATTTACTTTGCCCGACATCATTCAGAAAAAAAACAGCTTATCCTTCAAGTGAGAAAAACAGCCTTTGATTTTTAGAGCTTAAGGTCACATTGGGTTAGAGGGGCGTACCTCTTGGGTCTGTACTTGGTCCAATTCCTTTTCAAGCAGAAAGGGAAAAACAACCCAGTGTTGGGTGTAGGGATTAAGAGTAACGTTCTTCTAAATTCCATTGAGCATGTTCATGCAGTATCCTGTTGATTTTTGAACCTTGGGAGCACAAGCTGACCTTCGGAACTACGCGGAAGGTTATTATATCCAAGGCCGTATGTAGCAACTTTTGAGAGGTGGTGAAGGAGGAATTAGTTCAGAAAGCAGAAGGTGAGGGTTGAAGGATGAGAGTTGGCAGAGGATTTGTGAGAGGTCTCAGAACAGTGGCAAGCACATTAAGACGTCTCCTTCTCAAAGAGCCGTGCAAGCAGAACTACACGTAGCTGGGGCAAGTCGTGCATGAGATTAAGCAAAAACACGAGTTTTTTTAAGTAGGCCAGGGATGAATGAGGCCTATTTATGTTTTAACTTGGAGGCCATCTGAGCTGAGTGTGGAAGGAGAAGAAAGTTGGCCAGTCCAAGAATAATGTCTAAACTACTGGCTAAGCTTTGATGCCTTGATGTTGGTTTGATTGCCAGTGGTTCCACGAAATTCTGATCATTCTGATTTCCTGATCCCATTTACAAAGAAAGTTGAAAGATAAGGCCAAAATCCAAAAATGAGATTGGCAGCAAACTGTTCCTGACTCCCTTTACACTCAGTCTCAATAGAATTCTTATGATAAAGGTCGTTAAATGTTTTTCTGTAATCTGTTTATACCAAAAATGTTCTGCTTAAAAAAGTTTTTCTTGGCTTACCATGTATTGCTGCTAATTGTGCTTAATAGTAAATATAAAGAACAAATTTATAGACCCTTCTAGACGTGGGCATTTATGGAAGAATTCAAAAACAATTGAACAAAAGGCAGTTAAGTGTGAACACAGGTCTAGTAGATACCTAGTAAATTATTGAGAGGGCTCATTTGTGAGTAATGCATCAGTCTCTGTTGGTTTTATAGTCCAGCTTTTAGTTTTTGTGAGTGGAAAAAGTCACGGTAGAGTATTTGGTATGATTCTAATAGAGTGGTCATTACAATGGGCACCTTTTCTTCTGTATATGTCTGTCTGACAAAAGTGTGGACAAGCTCATTTACTTCATTTGTGTAGAACAGAGAGGAAAACTGTGCTGGGCTCCCTTCACCTCAATTTTGGCCTTCAGCTTCAGCCTCAAAGACACAAAACCATGACATAAATTTCATATTTAGAAAACAATAAGCACACATTCTGGCTAACTCCAAAACATATAATTCAAATATACTTAGAAAAACACATTGGAATGATTTATAATGCTGCTGATTCTGATCTATGTTCTTCCTGACCTATGTTCTTCCTAGTTAGTCACACACTACAGCAAAAGACTGAAAAGCTGCCATTACCGGCTTTCATTAGATATTTATATATACAGGAACATTTTGAAAAGTCTGACAGCTCGTTAGCTACCAATTCTGAACACAGCAAGCGGCAGTGGTTCTCTCTCACTAATAGAGTTTTTCCTTCTACTTAACTTCGCAATGTTTTTGTTTAACAATTTAAGACAAGTAAAAGCTAACTTCAGCATCAAAGTGGTTAGTTTATTTTATTAAACATATTAAACATAAATCTGTGCAATCTGTGCTTCAGATTTGCCGCTGTGGCATTCACAGCAGTGCAGTAGGTAACAGTTTTAACTATGTTCTTAAAGATAGTGACGTATCTTCTGATTGGTCCACAGAATTAAAATCATAATTTGGCTAAATATTGATGAGTATGTCAACAGGAGTCATCTGAAGATTATTTAAGTGACAATCTCTACATAAAACAAACTTATATTAAAGTTAGTGCATGTGTTTATTAGTTCTTAAAAAAAGCATAAAATAGGAAATGTCAAAACATTTTTTGCACAAGCATATTTTATGTTGTATGTTAAACTCAGCCAATAAACTGTAACTGTATGTATCAAATTGTGGTCTTTCTAAAGGATATTATATTTATACTTTGTTATACTATTTCATAAAATGTACTTAGAAAATCAATGGAACACATAATCTTGACCAAGGTGGCCAAACCTTCACATATGAATGTACATTTACATTACCTGTTAGATCCAGTACTTACATCCACTGCTAAAACTAAAGAAGCGAAATTCAAACATGTCTGCTTGCCTACATTTCAGAACAAAAGAATTGTGGGAATTTGATTTTTGGCCCAATTATTATTGGCTCCTAATATGGATTTGATACTGTGCTTGGTTCCAACCTGTACGAGCATCCAACTGAACTGGCTGAGGTGGAAGTAGTGGAAGAAGAGGCCCAACGCTGCACAGCTGTCCTCCGTGAACATCCTGCCTCGGAACGCTGACACCAAGAAGCAAATCTGGAACAGACAGAGAATGAGGGTTTCATCAGCCAAAGTCCTGTTACAATACGAGCCTAAAAAAAGCAACCCGCAATCCTACCAGCTTTTACACAACACCATGTTTACCCTGATATTTCAGCAGAATAGGCCCTCCATAACCCTCCAGACATGGCTCAATGATTTATGGCTATATATTTCCCATGCATTTTTAAAAGCCTTGAGAGGCTGAGCCCCGGAGTTGGTACCATATTTCACAGAGAATTCGACATCATTCTGCAAAACCCAGAGCCAAAAATGGGCAACAGTGGAAGCCATTAATGTGTGTCTGGTTCTGTTGTTGTTTTTTATGCATGCATAATTAGGTTATTCATTTTCAGCCAAAAAAAAAAAAGATATAATTAACAGAAAATTACACCGAAACCTCCAAAACTAAGCATCTAAGCAGTACCTCAGGAAACCTACTTTTTAGATTGTCCAAAAGAACTACAGAGATATTTCTTCACAGTTCCAAAGCTTAGTTGAAGTTTGCTGTTCACAACTGCAGTCATCCCAAATACAAATTTAGACTCAGATGTTTCAGTCTTCTATTATCTGTCTTTTCTCATTAAAGCAGCATTTTGTAAGATATTGTAACCTGTCAAATTCATACTCCAAACAAATATGGGGCAACACATCAACAGAAAACACAGTCCCTCCTCCTCCCACTTCACTTCTTGCCAGCCTAAAAGAAACATTATAGCAGTGAAAAGCATTGCCAAAGTTCTCAGATCCTCTTGCTGAGACTGTGTGGTGGCAGTGATGGTTGCTTGCCAAGAGCTTCACTGTGTTTCCTCTTCCTTTCATTGGCTACCTGTTTTTAGTGATGGAACTGTGCTTCAACACGAGATTACAATACACTGTTGGAGCTGCAGCCCTACTTCTTTAACCTCTTACACTGAACTCAACGCTACAGTGACACACTATTGCCTCTTTTGGTGCAAAGTTGTTTTAGGAGGCAGGATGGGCCGAGGCTAGCAGGCTAGTATGTTAATCTCAGTAGATAACTCTGCATGCCGATACTTAAATGTCTCTGACATGGCATCGAAATGCTTCTTTCTTCACATTCTTTTGATAATTTTAGCTACTTTTAAACTACAAATCTTACAAATTGCACCATAACAGCTTCTGGACAGGGGACCAATATTTGAGAGCCATGACAAACATCATTAGTTGGAATAATAAAAAAAAAGCAGTTTGTCAGGAGTAGAATTTAAACCTTTAATGAATTTGTGTTTGTTACTAGAAAAAGAGACATTATTGATTTGATTTGAGGTGGATTTGAACAGTGTAGCAAAGCATAAACAATTAAATACGAAGGGGTATCCTAGGTGTAAATAAATAGAATGATAAACATCCAGTTGAAAGATAAGCTCTTGGCCAATGATAATGAAAAGAATAACAGAATCTAAAAACTATGAAAGGAGCTGAAAATACTGCATAAACCCTATTCTATCGCTCAGTGAACTCCTGGGACACTGGCTAGTGCCAGCCATACCAGGCATTTGTTCTTATATAACACAAAGCGCACAGATCTCAATGCACCGATAGCAAGGAAAGCAGAGACTAAGATTGATACAGAGAGAGATAAAGAGACAGAGAAAGTGATAAAGAGGGAGAGAGAAAGAGAGAGAGAGAGAGAGAGAGAGATCTGTCTAAAGAAAAACAAGTATCCTCAAAAATGCTAACTTCACAGGAGAGGCCTAAAACTATCTTTACTTTTAAGTTAATGGAACTAGAATTTTTTAAAGCTATTTTGGAGCATTTCTATTGGTCCATTCATCACAAAGTTATCAAACAATGTAAGTGGTTACTACTATGTTCAAGTCATGTTAAAAAATTAAAATAGCAAAAATGGAGATGCATGTTTTCTGTTGGACATCGACGATTTGAGATATTGCCCAATGCTTTGGCATGTTGGAAACTGGATCTTAGTACAAAAAAGATGCTTGCTTAAATGAATAGGAGTAGGAGTCCAACTGTTTCTTTAACTTCTGATCAGAACTTCATGTTAAGTCAAGTGAAATTTTGTTCCACCAGGAACAACATGGTGCAGCATAGAACAAAGAGTACAAAGTGCAAACATGCATACACATGTTTAACTAGAAACAATTAATATGATAAATTAACAGACATTAAACACAGTAAACAGACAGGACAGTGAACAGACAGGAAAGTATACAGGCAGGACAGTATACAGGCAGGACAGTGAACAGACAGGACAGTATACAGACAGGACAGTATACAGACAGGACAGTATACAGGCAGGACAGTGAACAGACAGGACAGTATACAGGCAGGACAGTGAACAGACAGGACAGTATACAGGCAGGACAGTATACAGACAGGACAGTGAACAGACAGGACAGTATACAGGCAGGACAGTATACAGACAGGACAGTATACAGGCAGGACAGTATACAGACAGGACAGTATACAGGCAGGACAGTGAACAGACAAGGCAGTGAACAGACAGAACAGTAAACAGGCAGGACAGTGAACAGACAGGACAGTATACAGACAGGACAGTATACAGGCAGGACAGTGAACAGACAAGACAGTGAACAGACAGAACAGTTAACAGACAGGACAGTGAACAGACAGGACAGTGAACAGACAGGACAGTAAACAGACAGGACAGTGAACAGACAGGACAGTATATAGACAGGACAGTAAACAGACAGGACAGTGAACAGACAGGACAGTGAACAGACAGGACAGTAAACAGACAGGACAGTGAACAGACAGGACAGTAAACAGACAGGACAGTAAACAGACAGGACAGTGAACAGACAGGACAGTGAACAGACAGGACAGTGCAGCACTCATTTCTGAACATGAGGTAGTGAACTTAACAGTTGTTAAGCACATCACATTATTGATCAACCAAGTATGCAGTATGCAGAAATATAATCGCAATACTAGTATTTTATTTATACATGAGTTTGTTTTGACTGCCTCCAGAAACCACCGCCTCCAGACATGAAACACTGCTCTAACATGAAGTGAATGCTTACTTCATAACCAAACCGATCTCATCCACTTAGCAGATCAAAACCGCTTAAGCCATAGGCTGCGGCCATCTGTAACCACTATCTAAGAAATATAAAGTAACCAACACAAAGTGATTTTAATTCCATAATGGCTGCGTATCTACACAATTTTTCGAACAGCCTGCTCGCTCTGCAGTACGCACCTGTTTTGCTGACTCAGTTGATGAAGGTTAAACTATGACAGTGCACTTTTTGCTGGCGCATACGGAGCGCTGTGATATAACTCCGAGAAACAACCTTGTCTTTGTGGACAGATTTCGATGTGTCTCATGCGCTTCCTCTCCGGAGGGGACTCTATCAGGCCTAAATGGGGAAAGTGAGGGAAAACACCTGCCAAACTGGCAGCGTGCTGGGTGATGGATAACAGGCTTCAGATGGATCCGTCAAAGCTCGAGTGGATTTAATGCTCCATTCATCATAGCATCTTTATCACCGTCCTCAGTGCTACACTATGATGATAATACAGGTCTTTGCTCAAGGACTTGCAGTATTTCTGATACATGTATTTCAGATATGATACAGAATCATACATACCATATGATTTTCACTTATATGCTCAGACTTTAAATACAATAATGACCTTAATAAGCATAACCATGTAACCATCACTGCCCAGATACTTCCATGTGTCCTCTACATTGGCATGGATCGAAAGCAAAGTGACCACCAGAGGACTGAACAGAGTATAGAGTCAATAACAGACTAATAAAGCCTCCATATTTCTTCTTCTTGCCATGATCATAGACATATGGCCCATAAACTAGCTCTAATATGGCTATAGTATTGCGTCACTTCCACTGTTGGCCATGCTGCCCCCATGATTTTTGGAGGTACTGCTCTGTTTCGTCCATATTGGCGAATGGTGCAAATAACACAATGGCATGAGGCTAGCCATACTTCAGATATCAAGAGGTTGGTGTGATCTTTACCAAGATATCCCTGTTCAAAAATGTTCCTTGTGCACAGTATGCACAGTAGCCAATAGGAACATAGTACACATTCTGGGCAAGAGTACAACTCAGTTTTATCAGCCAAATAACATAGCACACAACCTTGTCAACATACCTAGCAACAGTGCATCATGGAACTCCCTAATAAACATAAACAACTAATGAGGTTTACTTTTAGAAGCTGCAGTTATTCCTGATAATAACAAATGTTTAATTTTATGTTAAATATTCCTTATGCAGGCGGCACAGTGGTGTAGGGGTTAGCACTCTCGCCTCACAGCAAGATGATCCAGGTTCGATTCTGGGCCACTCTGTGTGGAGTGTGTATGTTCTCCCCGTGCTTGGCTCCAATGACCCAGACTAGCGAAAGATAATGAATGAATGAATGAATGAATGAATGGATGGATATTTTTTATGCATTTGCGGATTAAAAAAAAGTTGTTTCAGCTTTAAAAAGTGAGTGTTTTGTCTGCTTTTGAACTTTAATTTAATATAACTAACATTACTAGTATCTATGATTTCAGTTTTTTACATACATTTATAAATATATATATATTTTGTATTCTGACAGAACTTTGCCCACAGCTGATTTTTCTGTGATTAAATTATTTAAAAAAAATAAAAAGGTATTAGCAATGCATGCTACACAGGTGAAAAGATGTATTTCCTAAGCTTGTTTGCAAAGATAACAAAAAACAGGGTACACATGGCAGACAGGGCATAATCATAACAAATGATGGAATGAATTCTGCTATTGTGCAAACATAAGAGTGCTATTTACTCAGGGACGCACCTATCAATCTTTGAGTCAGTGCAGAGTCTACTGGGTGTAGTGTTCTATAATTAGCAGGCACTAATAAGTATTAGGTGTAATGTGTAATGCAATTGTTCCGTGGACTTATGGTGCGAATCCCACAATGGCTAGCCATACTTCAGATATCAAGAGGTTGGTGTGATGTTTACTAAGATGCTCCCTCCCGAAAATGGTCTTTGTGCATAGTACGCACAGTAGCCAATAGGAACACAGTACACATACTGCACTAGAGTACGCCTCAGTGTTATCAGTCATATAACACAAAGCAACTGCGTGCCAACCTAGCAACAGGGCATCACGGAACTCCTTAATAAACAAAAACAATCCATAAGGTTTACTTTCAGAAGAGGCAGTTATCCCTGACAACAACAAATGTTAGGTGCAATCTTATGTTAAATATTTCTATAATTGAATTGTTAACTGAATTTTGAATTGTAAATAAATGGAACAGCATATTATTTGTTCAGGGTCTTTTTAAGTGAATCATATTTGATACCCAAGTTTTTGAGACCTGTAAATCATCACCGTTATAATGTTTTTCATAAAAAAATCTGACCCCACACTTTCTTCTAAATTTTAATGGAGAACCAAAGATTGTAGTAGATATGGAAAAATGTTCATTTCTAAGTTAGAAATGACTGTAGCAAACATTTAAAATGATCTCAGAGTCTCAAGAGTTAAAACATTGGCTTCTGAATGCTTTCATTTGTTAGCAAAATATGCAACAAATTCTAGATGTACCACATATGACACAAAAAACTATTACTGTAGTAACTATGTGTTGTTTAATTTATTATTATTATTTGTTATTATTATTTATATAACAATCGATTATTATTATGAATATATTGTTTTTATTATTATTTATTTCTTATTATTCTTATAATTTGCTATTATAGAAATTATTATTCTTTATTGGATGTCTAATAAATCCTTAATTTTCAAAGAATCAGTATTATCAGGCAACTGTTTCATGATTCAGGCTTTAAAAGGTTAAGTCCAAGTTTTCACAGTGTAGACACAAGCAAAGATATCCTACTCTGAACTGACTTTGAATTCTAATTTTATTGTGACATTACAGATGATACAGATTGTACACAGTTGAATAAATAGCTAAATAAACAACAAATAATTCTGTTCTACTAAAGGTTCTAGTCGTGGGACGGCTTTTCTAGTGCTAGTTTCAATACGGAAACATCTGTAGAGGCAAGCCTGCAATCTGCACTGCCAGCCCTGTGAGGAAATGCAAAGCACTGATGTAGAAGGGAACTGGGTTATAAACTGTTACACTGTGGCCCTTCCAAAGCAAATAGAGGAGTAGGCCTCTTGCTGAATTACAGCAGCGGTCTCTATAACGAGTCAGTCGGAGCGGAAGACTAAAAAAAAACTGTTCCAAGAAGTTTTCGCCTTTGACGGGCCTTCCATTCCCGCTGACTAAAGTGGAAATGCTAAGTTAGCGGAATAGGCTTGACATTCACTGAACTTCCTGTTTGCATTATGGTGAGTGGTGAGCAAGGCTGGTGGGTGTGGACAGGAGGGCAGGGGTGTCCTGGATCCCGAACATTGACCAGGTGGTTTGCTGGGAAGTGTGATTCCACGCAGTGGTGAGTTGGCTGGGGCAAGCGGCAGCGCGGCCAAAGGCTCCGTGTGAGTTATTCAGTGAAGGCCTAGTGCAATCCCGGCCACACAAACATACACGCTAACAGTCCCCCGTGCACTGAAGGTAAACCCACTCACGTAACGTACTGTTTGTGGCCTACATTTGAGCAGTAAGCATTGCGTGATGTTTGCCCCTCTGTGAAATTAGAGCATCCATTCCAGGTCAAAATGGTGTCATGTTAGCATGAAAATAAAATAAATCTTGTGGGTGAAACTAAAGGGAATATTGACCTATTAATAAATGTTCTGTTGTATTAAATGCTTCACTGGATACAGCACAGAACATACAGACTAAATTCAACCAAAAGATGTAGGACATACTGCACTGCAGGCACTCTAGGGACAGTTTCGGTGACGCACACCAAAGCGGAAAACATGTTTTGTGCTATCCCAGTGTTCCCCAGGGCAGGATACCTGAGTAAATGTAGCAGGGGATTGGATCTCGGATCAGCTTTCTGCTTGATACGGCCTGCTTACGCAGGCTCACTCAATCGATCACATCAGTAACTCTAGATCCCCTTTGCATGAAGCAGGGGGCACCATCCTCCTTCCCCTAATGACCTTCCTGGCTCTCTTTCTAGCCTGTGATTGATCCCAACACCTTATGTAACAAAGGGGACAATAGGAAAGACTGGGAACAGTTGCATTGTTCATGAACATTACAGCAAAACAAAGGTAAGGGAATCCCTGCCACAGGAAAACCTAAAGAAAACAGGAACTGGGTTGGGATTGATGTCCAACCTAGGTAACACCATCAGAAACAAAGCATTCATATGTCACTCTTGCTGACATCAGTGTGATCCCTGATTCATGTATTGTAAATATGGATAAGCTGAGCTTCACTTTAGTCGTTTGTGTGGAATTAGCTATTGGTTACACATCCTCTCTTGGATCTGCTCCCTCAGGCATAACAGACTTTGGTGACATAACAGAGTTCAGGAAGGGAATGGTGACTAAGCTAGGGGGGTACTAGGCTGGGGTGGCTGACCACCAATAGAGGATTACATGGTCCAACTCTGGGATTTATCTGCATGAACAGCTTGCTAAAGCTGATGGAGACTGGAGATACCGATCACCACTGGCAGCGCTAAATTGGTTTTGCAGAAAAATCTCTAGAAAAACACCGTCATAAATCAACGTGTCATATCCCCCCATCCAATATGAACTTTTCAAATGAGCAAACACTGGAAATTAAGTTCCACACTGGAAAATGCTCTATAACCCTTTGCTAATTAACCTTTAAAGCTGGACAAAACCAACATCTGGATCCCAATTTCGATCCAAAATGCCACAGCGAGCCAAGAAATGTCAGACTCTTCTCGCCGGGCAGTCGGTGTCTGATAGGCGGAGAGAGGCTTCAGAGACAAAAGGTTTCAGTCCCATGCTGGTCCCTCACTGTGGCCTGTCATTAGCAGGCAAGAGGATGACAGTGACACTCAGGGGCAGGCACTGAAGGATGACTCATTCACAGCACTTCTCAGATCACCATTATCAGCCTCTTAATGACAGCCTAGGCACTCTGCCAGAACAACTTACACAAGCTCAGATACCTAAACGCTTCAGCCAAGAGAACTGAGGCCATTTTCTCCATGACATTGTGCTTTGAACAGCTATGACATTTTTTGTTGGGCTTCCTCGCCTTATAACTGTGGGTGTGAACTGTGTCCAAAAATGGCAAAAAGCCAGGCTGCTTTTTCAACGTCTGGTTTAAATCAGCTGAAAGAAACTTCAAAGCCAAGAGTTCTGTGATGACATTAATCCAATCCATTCGGTGTTGATGAGTGCTGAAAAGTCGTCTCCTCACATATGGGCTAAGCGGGGACGACAGGAGACGTGGGGCTTAAAATAGCTGTGTTCCATGCATTAAGGAACCTTTGCAGTGAGTGACAGATAGACGACAGGGACTACACAGGATGAGGCTGGAATATGTCAGCAGAGCTAAAAGCAAGGCAATGCAGCTTGGACAGTCTGTCCTGGGTAGTTCACAGATCCTGTTTATGCCATAGCGTTTATGACGGGTGACACATGGCTTTCTGGTCACCCTCAGATGATAGAAACAAACAAGCAAGCAAGCGAGCAAGTAGTCTTTACCACCTTTACAACACTATTCTCTGGAAACACAGCTTCCATGATACACATTAATGCTGAGCAACTTTAGTTTTGTAGGATTAGGTGACTTTCTTCAGTCATTTGATCTGCAAGCTGAATTCTGTATAGCAGGAACATGGATAACTGACAATGCCTAGTTACTGCTTAAATGATATGATGCTTTCTCTGTGACTTACTAAATGTAGAACATCCCTACACATATGGATGTTGTCTTTGTCAAAGGAGCACCACCCCCACTAATGGAACAGACTGTAAAGGAGTCAAGTAGTCTGCGCCCCGGGGCCGTTTTCCGTTCAGATCAGGCAGACAGGTGAACCGTAGTGCCAGTTCCCCTGAGGGTGTCTAGGTTCCTGTACTGCAAGAACCATAACTGTCTGCAAAAACATTCAAAGCTGGTCTGCATGCATGAATGAAAAATACACAGATAAACAATATGACGCATAGCTGTAATACGCCCTCGTACAAACAATGACTGGACTGTACTGTTCCGTGACCAGTATACTGTGTTTGGGAACAGACGACACCATGCAATTTTCCACACCAAGTTACAACATAATGGCAATATTTTCCACAGCAAAAGGAGAAGAAAAGACTGCCCCCCACACATAATGCCACCCAATGTGATAATAACAAGACTGCAGAGTATCTTAGTCTGCCTCCCCCTCCTTAAGGAAGTGGAGATGGCTTGGCTGTTTCCTGTGTGGAGGACGGGACAGCATGTGTGTTTGTCATCAAGCACCGAGGCCGCGACGTTCGGCTCAAGGTCTGCTATTGGCCGCCTTGGCCAGCAGCCTAAAAGCACCGAGCAATCAGAAGTCTCGCTTCTCTCCTGTTGATGCCTCATAGGGTGGTGTTGATGATGATGTATTTTGTTCTGGGGCGGAATGTATTGTCTGTTGTCTGTGCCATTTTGGACCTTTGCCCCTGATTATTATGTCTGCGAGTGGGATCAACAAAGAGGCTGAGACAGAAACAACAGAAGTATGTAGACATGTTTTTAAAATTAATGATCACCTCAAAGACACGCTGCACTGAAACACGGTGGGGAAGCATCAAGGCCTAAAGATTTCTGCGTATTAAAAAAAGATATATGTCTGTAATTTATTGTTCACTTTTATTCAATACAGTTATGCTTTAGTTTCATCTCAGCTGATATTACAGTGCTGCTTACTTCACTGTTACACTTCTGGAGAGCAACTAAAGACTTGATGTGTCAGAGAAACACTAATATAATAAAGAACGAACAGAGAAATCAACCAATTATGATGTGATTTCCAATGGATGGGACCAGTTTTGTAAGAAAAATGAACATGAATAATAAATAATGTGAAAAACATAAATAATGTGAGTAAACAGCAACTTATTACAACTAATCATTATGTACTAGTTTTTTTAACTCTTTACCCATATTACACTTTTCTATACCATAAGAATAACTTCTAGCTTGCATTATTCTATGTAGCTACCAAATAATAAGCTTTACTGTGTAACAAGCCTATGTAATAAGAGATTAATGATGTATTACATATTACATTTAAAAACATTTAATTATATTTTAAATTATACTTTTATTTTTAATTATAAAAAAGAAAAAATAATTACTTTAATTTTATTTACTTCAAATTTATATTATTATACTTTATATTTGTTATTATTTTTTTGTTATCCTTATTAATTTATCTATTTTGTCATATACATCTATGGAGGAACAGCAAAGTAAGAATTTTATTGTACAGTGTAACTGTCTGTTTCTGCTATAAATAAAACTCTTGAATCTTGAATCTACATCGCACATCACACATGAACATGCATGAAATAATTATTTGTATGTCAGCAAACAAATGGTTAGTAACTCAAATGACAGCCCTTAACACTTAAGTACCAATTACATAGTTATTGACTATCATCAGCAAACTATTAGAACATGACTTAAGTGATTTTAGGGGTCTGCTGTTATAAAGTTCTATTATTTTTTTCAAGAATGGAGCACCTCATTATACATAACATGCTTCAATTAGAAAGTGGCTACTCTGAATGTCCTTTCACTGAACACATCACACAGATACTCTGTCAGTAATTCTATCAGAAGATCAATTCGCTCCTGCTAGCCTTCGCAAGGCAATTGATCTGGTTGCTGCTGCTGATGCTGCTTTAGCACTGAGCTATTAATAGTAGCAGCCAAAAAGATGACATCAGTGAGAGTACAACACTCTGCCAGACTGATACTCTCTCTCTCTCTCTCTCTCTCTCTCCCCACCCCCCTTTCCTCCTCCCCTAACAGCTACCGGTCTGAACTAGCTGGTTCCAGCCTCGGCAGCATCGTGGGTGTTTCCTCAGCTGCTTTTGTTCTGTGAAAGAGAGGCTGTGTGCGCCGCACGTAGCTCACAGACCTGCATCTCTCTGTTCTTTATCCCCATCTATCCGCATCACCGTTTCGTTCTTTTTTTATCCCCCTCTCCCCAGCCTCATCCTGGCTGGGGCCCTATCCCCCATTATTATATCCACTTGTCTCAGAGTGTTATTTCAGGCAAGCTTAACTATAATCAAGGTCTGATGGGGAGGAATTACCTGGCGAGGCTTCTTCTCACAGTGCTTCTGACAGTACGCGACTTGGATGTGTGTGTGCGTACGTGTCCGTAAGCGTACGTGTTTGGCAGGCGTGTGGTCAACGGAATGCGGGCGAACAAAAGATAGAGTCATACTGTAACGACCAAGTTATAGCAGGGCTCTGTAGGAAGGCAGCTATCATGACTCAGACGTTCACTCCGCTGCCCTTTGCCACAAAGGAGTGAGGACATGATGTGAGCAGCGGCGGTGGTTTCATGCGCTAGCGGAACGGAAAGTCAGCAATCTAGAAAATCCAAACCGCTACATCAGAGCAGCAACATTTGGGCTGGGTCCTTTCATAATAGGAGGCAAGAGAAGGAAATTTGGCAACTTCTCGAGCAGCTGATGTGATGAAAAAGTGGATTTCTTCTCTGTCCTTTGCTCTCAAACATTCTGCCATTCAAAAGCAGAATTTCACTTTGTATTAGTAGTTAAGTGAGCTAACTTTTATCATGTTCACATGTAATCAAGTCATGGCTGATAAAGGATCCATTTCACAGAAAACCAGATTGTCTTCCCATTACTCAAATACTGGCACTTGATCATTCACTATTTAATCCATATATGATAACTAAGCTGAAAAGACAGCCTAGTTTTAAATTCACTCTTGTTGTGATGTCACAAAAACCAGCTCATTTACACATATTCAACCTAGCTCCTACTCAGTCTAGCTTCGAACATTCACAGCTCAGTTATAAAGAGGGTTTCAGCAGGGAGTACTTTTCATATGAGGCCTGATATATATACTACATATACCTATACCACTTCTTAAAGGAACAGTATGTAAGATCTGTACTTTAAAACATTCTAAAATGAACTAAAACTATCAACAGAATGTTGGTATATTCTAACCTCTGGTCAATCATGTCGTTGGCCCTGCTTTCCTGTTAGGTCATTTAGACAGCCAGCAAAAGTAAGAGTAAACATAACAGCATGCAGCCATTATAATGACCACCGCTGCCCACTCTCAGCAAGAAACCACTTGCAGCAGCAAATAAAAGAAGAGATACAAATAGAATGCAATACTTTACATTAGCATTGCTTTCCACTGATGTAGACGAAGTTTGATGCTGAAACATTTTCTTCTAGACTGATTGTTCGAAGTATGAATTCGGCTGGCCATGTAATTGTACACATTGCTCCTTTAAAGGCATGATAAGAAAAATAGCCTTTGTTATTCTAAAGCATGAACAGAGGTTAGAAAATGGTAATTAAAAAATAAAGTATGGCTGGACATATAACTTGAAGAAGAACATAGCATAAGAAGACACTACAACTAAAGAACGACAAGCCCCATTTTATTTCTCTTTTATCCAAAATAGTACATCACTGGAGACATATAAGCAAGAAAGAGTTTATGTAGATGTAGGTATTTAAAATATAAATATATAAATAAACACTAACATAAACAAGCCATGTGTCAAATGTATGTTTCTTTTCATTTTTAAGTATTATGTTTTATTAAACGCATTATCATCATGTCATGTAAGCTTGGAGGAGAATTTGAGGTCAGGTTACTGTCTCTGCTAAAGAGGACAACATGTTTTATTTTAGATTAATTTGATAAGATTAAAAACGCCAGAGAAAAACACAAAATTAATACGTTGTCCGGCTGGCTTTTAACTCAGTTTTAACTCTTATTTGATGACTGGCTCAGTTTCGAAGCGTTCAGTTTCGGGAGCTGCATGACAATAGGCCGTGTCCTTGTTTACACTGTACTGTTACTATAGTAAATAGAACCCTGTAGGAGGTAGTCTACTGCAAGTGTTGTGTACTCAGCAACCCACACGATACCTGTCCATTCTCCCTGTGAGGTTTATTAGCTTGTACTACATGATGTCCTCACTGTAAACCAGCAAATTAAGAGTTCACGTTACAAATCATTCTACAACACATTACATTATTAAGTTTAGTCTACATCTCTCTTGCATGTATCTAGCATGTTGGCTTGATCAAAATACAATATAAAGAAGCTTCTGCTTAAAGTTTATGAGTATACAGACAACATGGCGGAACGACTCACTGACAATAACGAAATGAGTGGTGTGTACCACTGTTGGCAGTTACCATCACTCAGTCTCCCACAGACACTCGATAATGTTCTCTTACTCCATCACATGCTGTTATCATTTCTTTCATGTCTGTGGGCTACGGCCACAGCATTAGCTATCTCGGTGACAGATAATTCAGACTGAAATGGACACTATCGGCCAGCCAAAACAGAGGTGGCCATGGGAACCTGCTCATAAACAGACCTTCACAACGGCTGTGGCGGTCAAATGAAAGGGTTGCCTCGGCAGTTAGAGGCATAGAATAAAAGCAGTCATGGAGGCCCTGTGTTCAGAAAAAAGCTGTATAGAATATAAAAAAATATCAAACTTTGAAGTCCTTACAGAACATTATAGAAAATAATTTTATAAAAAATAACTGTTTAGAAAAAATCCATAAGAAAGTCATTAAAGTTCAAAGTCCTATAGAACCTTATAGAAAACAACCTTATAGAAAAAAACTGTAGAAAAAAATCAATAAGTAAGTCTTCAAAGTTCAAAGTTTCACTCGGGCCTCTAGTTTATATCTGGTTCTGAATAACAAAGCTGAGTGATTCTAAGTATTTATTAACTGCAAGGTGGGATCATGCCTAACTTGAACAAAAACATGGTAGAACATTACTTCCACAAGACCTTTTACACAAGCAGTGAGAGAGACGTCATTTCTTTAGAACCATATTTCACATAAATATGGTTCTAAAGAAAAAAAAGAAGTTTCTAAAAATGTACTTCAGTGAGTTCAGTGACCGGGCTGATTAATTGGAGATGGATAATTCAGGAAGTTCTTATGCAATTACATTGCAGCTGCCCACATCTATCTCCTCACTGGTGCTTATCTGGCTTGATGAAGACCAGCAGTCACCGGTCCTCCACTACAGCACTGATAACAGTAAGAAGCTGATCGCCATATCTTTGTATTTCATCCTTTCCTTGCTACCGTGCATGCACCTTCCCAAAACTACCCTTTAACACTCGAACACTTTGTTCACTCTACGTCACTGGCTGTGTTCCTGTTAAAGCTGATTGATGTTGTATAAGAATGAGCTCCCGAATGTACTCCAGGCAGGGGAGTTCTTTCAGGGGCACAAATCAGCACGTTTATCACAAGCTGTTTTTAGCAGAGACTGTGGATGTAGAGTGACCCCTATAGGCTGGGTCATATTACTGTTGAAAAATGCACAAGAACATGCCAGGTTACACTCGGTCATCTAAAAACGTGCCAAACAGCAGAGTCTCCGTTGCTGGAACACAAACCAAATGAAACCAAACAACTAAACAACTCCGCAGTCAAGGAACTGAAACAAAAGAACCCCCAAAATAACCAAGGAACTTAATGAAATTGACTGTTAATGCTTTCCTTCCTCGTATGTCTGTAAGCACATCCTGCCCACACTTGCAGGAAAACTAACGACTTTTTCTGTCCTAGTCTGTTTCAGAGCATCATTTCTCCCTGCTCTGGGTAGAGTCATTGCAAGGTGCACCACAATGCTGGACCCTGCATAATGCATTTCAACCCAAATCAGGAGAAACCACTCCTGTCCTTTAATTAATACCAACCAGGATGTTATACAAACCTAATTGCATACAAACGGCCTGTTGCGTAATGTTATGCCAGAGTTGAGGCTAAACAGATCTCTGGGAACATGATGTTATGACTGAAGACAAAAACCAGGACAACCAGCACTTGGCATCTGACTTACAGCACACAGCTACAGTGGATACTCTGAGAAACACACACGTTCAGTCTAAATCATAGCGAACATATACAACCGACTTATACACAGTCCTGTCACATTATTATGACCGCCAGCTAAGATCCAGAGTAGCTTTTGTGTGTAGCACGTACAGCAGCTAGACGGGCTGGGAGACTTAATAAGGTCCTGGTAGGTTGTCACAGGTATCTGAGGCCATGCTGACTGCAGTGCATTCCACAGCTGCTGAAGGGAGCATGGGGGGGATCATAGAGCGAACACCATGATCGACTATGCTCAAAACTGGGGAATTAGGGGGCCAGGGTAGTACTTGGAAGTCTTGGTCAGCTCTTCCGACCAACGTGGGATATTTTCAGCAGCTTGACGTGTCGCATTGTCTTTCTGGAGGACCCCATTCGCCCCAAAGAAGACGATGAGCATGTATGGTGTACATGTTCTACAAGAATGGATACATACCCAAACCAGTTGCTTTCCACATAGATGACTGGGCCCCGAGAATGCCATGAAAACAGTCACCGGACTATAACGCTGCCATCTATGCGTTGTCACCATTGAAAGTAGATAATAATAATGTGACTCGACTGTGTATGTTTATTGCATAAAATAAAGCCTTGGCTAAAATCTGGGGCAGAATGTGTAAAGTCACATTTGCATTTTGTGTTTCCTGCCATCTACTAAGTTGGCCACAGATTTTAAAGCTACACAATATAAGACCTGTGGAATCCGAGACTCTTCTGGTGGAAATATGCAGCTGCATGCAAAGTGTGGAAGAACATTTTGGACACCTTCCTTGAGCTAATAATTCTGAAGATTTTGATAGCACTGTAAAAGAATTCAAAGAGAACTTAGTCAAAATTTAGTGGGTGTGTTAAATTATGTACTGCTGTTGTCATATGTTTATCAGTTCATGGCTGGTTTTGCATTTGAAGCGTGGTCTGTGAAATTCTTAGAACCTGTTGGCTCTTACATAATGCAGCTTTTTATAACAAGCATAATTCGTACTCCTAGTCTGCATCAGGACTACCGTGACAGCAAAACAAAGGTGTAAACCTCTGATTCCACATTTTGATTTCAATAGTTTGTTAGGAAATAATATAATATTTTATAGAATGTACAATTTCACCAAGATTCAACTTAAATCCAGTCTTTGTCTATTAAGAGAGGTTTTACTTGTTTTCCTCCACTGGGCTACACTGGCTTAGGGCCATTCCCCCAGTCAACAAACAGACAGAGGGGCTGTGGGTCAGGTGAAGCTGGAGCTTTGCCCTGTCTCACCCTCCAAAGTTCAGGCCAAATTAATCACTCACACATCCCAAGCTTTCCAAAAATAGAGCAGGGGCCGCAGTCCGAGTCCAGAGGTCCGAGAGGGTGCCGGTGAGCGGCGGTGACGGGTGCGGCCAATGCAGCCCCGATGACACGAGGCCAGACTCAGCAGAGTGGAAGAGCAGCATGGACAGCACGAACCACCAGTACTGACAGTGCCTTACGCTGTGAGAACATTTCATAATGACAGGCTTGACAAAACTATTTGGCCTCTACTGTAAAATTCATAGTTTTCTTTGGGCAGTGACGATATGTAATATAAGGAATGATATCTTACTTATGGGAATTTCATAAGGGATCTCAAAAGAGCTTTGTAGAGCTCCTTATCCCAAATATACTATATCAGCTAAGACGTGTTTGTTGTCCAGTGTTTGTGCCTTTAGTTTGAAGTGAACATAATCAAAAATTATACCCCACCAGTTAGCATGTTGCTAACGGCACTAACCATCTTAGTGAAGTCAATTAAGCTTAACTACCTGCTTATGTGGTTTCTAATATACAGTGATCTATACAAAACACTACAAATACAGAGGTTTCTATAAGAAGCTATGCAATGTTTATACATTTGTACAGAATACAGTATGTCATACAGTGTCCAACTATAAAGGCATGTCTATTTGAGATTACTTTGAGATGAAAGGGGAATCCACCACTTTTTAGAAAATACCTGAGAAAATAACAATAACCGAGAAATAGTTCTCTAAATATAAATATGTTTTAGGCCACAACTTCATCTCAAAATTATAATATAACGAAAAAAAATACTTTTATGACCTTTTTATGACCGTTTTATAAAGTAACCACTGAGAACCACTGAGAACACTTTTCACATTTCACTTCAAACAGCCCTGAATGACTTTGCTTACATCT
This sequence comes from Megaleporinus macrocephalus, assembly GCA_021613375.1. NCBI lineage: Eukaryota > Metazoa > Chordata > Actinopteri > Characiformes > Anostomidae > Megaleporinus > Megaleporinus macrocephalus. The sequence goes on along the minus strand of CM038725.1, from coordinate 12,003,420 downwards.
AAACAACCTAGTCATGCAGAAATAATAAAAACAAATCCTTCTTTAAGAACTGTGCAAGTATGCATTGCAGGCATGCAGTTTAGGGTATAAGCTTCTCTGATATCCAAGATAAATTAGTCAAAACCACCCTCCCAAACTACAGAAGCAAACTTCAGACACCAAACAGGCTTTGATTACATTTTGAGGTAAGCAAAAACAAGTTCTCATACCATTGTCAAATTATTTATTAAATAAATAATTTGGCAATGGTTATATTATTTATTAATTATTACTTAAGTCACTCCAGATACTTTAGATAACTACAGTGAGGAAGAACTGCAGGGCAGAAACTGCTATTACAGTGTTAAGAAGCAGCTAAATGAAACAAGGCCTTACATACTGGCCGCACATACTGTATGTCTCTCCACTGAAAGCGTGTGTTGACAGGATGCTGAGCTGCTAGCCCTGTTATTGTGCATGCAGAGGATACATAAGTATGTCAAAGGTCAGACTGGCTCTCTGCTACTATTTGCAGAGCTTTTTACAGCAACACAAAAAGGGTTCAAGGCCTGAACTGGTTCATTATTGAGTCTGTTACTCAGTAGTCAAATTCCAAATGCTCATGTTCTGGCAAAAAAAGGTAAAATATGGCCTGAGGTTCCAGAGTCTTCACGCACACACACACATACACACACACACAAATTTCTACATGGCCACATACACACATATCCATACGTCCACATACACACTAACGTCCACACATACACACACACACAAATTTCTACATGGCCACACACACACATATCCATACGTCCACATACACACTAACGTCCACACATACACACACACACACAAATTTCTACATGGCCACACACACACACATATCCATACGTCCACATACACACTAACGTCCACACATATACGCGTCCACACACACATATCCATACGTCCACATACACACACACCTATATGTCAACATACACACTCACATCCACACACACATACGTCTACACGTCCACACATACATGCATTTACACACTCACAGACACACACACACACATCCATACGTCCACAGACACACTCACATCTACACACACACACACACACAGACATGTGTACACGTCCACACATACATGCATCCACAAACGCAAATCCAGATGCAGGCACACAAAAAAAGGTCTACATGTACACACATGCACACATCCATACGCCCCCCCCCCCACACACACACCTGTCTACACGTTAACACACACGTGTACACCTTCACACACACACACATCCACACACACCAGCATATCTGTGTTTGCCCTTAAACACACGCACGCTTTTCTCTTTGGAAAAACATACAGAGTAAAAGCAAAGCTTATCCCTCTGAAAACACAGAAACTCAGCCAGAGGAGCAAAGCTCACCCCGGCCCACTGTCGCGTGCAAAAGTTTGGGAGCCTCTGGTCATGTTTGATTGATTTTCTAAAAACAATGTTTTGTCAATGTTTTGCTTATGACTATAGATTAATCAGTGACTGCATTTTAGCAATATTAAACCGTAGCTTGCAAAACAGTCTAGTAAGTATGCTGTAGCAGCTCAATGATGCTGCTATGCTTCATGCTGCATTGCATATTTCTGAATAAACACTATACAAACGAGTGAATGATTCAGAAAAAAAACATTTCTGTGAATGATTAGCTCTTAATTCATCTAAGACATTTAATGTCTGAACTGACTTTGGACCTGACTCTGTCTTTTCTCAATCATTTCTAGAGTCTTAAGCATAATGTCAACACTGCACAGTCAGGAATAGAAAATATGCTGCAGTATTACATTGTAAACACACTCGTTGCCTTGACCCTCACAGAAAAAACCTTAAGCACATTCAGGAGTTTCAAGTATTAATTTATTTATGAATTATTTCTTTTTCTGAGTCTTGACAGTCCAGCTGCAGTTAGAAATGGCAGTCTATTTCCAAGCTCTTCTCGTTTTCTCATTCCATTCTTTAGGTTTAGAGGTACTGTTGCTTATGAATACACACGTAATATATAATTACATAGGAACGCAATTAATTAAATCTGTTTTATAATGCACATCCATGAGCCAAAGCATGACCACCAGCCTAACATGCCGTCGGTCCTCCATGAACTCTGACTAGCTGAAGCACGGTGCCCTGTAGTATCTAGCACCAAAACATTAGCAGCAGATCTTGCATCCTGGTGCCATCCTTTCCCCATGTACATATCTTTCTATTCACATGATTTAAAAGGAAATGGGACTTACTGGACCAGGTGACCTTCTTCTAATTGCTCCAAGGTCCAGTTCAGATTTTGTGTGCCCACTGTAGTTGTATTTTAACAGGGGTTAGCAAGGGGTCTCTGACAGATCTTTGGCTTATGCAGCAGAGTGTGAAGCATAGTGCACAGCGGCACATTCTTTCTGTAACCAATTTCTGAGACTTGTGACACAGTAGTTGCCAAAGCTGACCGTCAAGTCTTGTCGTTTCAGAGACGCTCTGACCCAGTCGTCTGGGTATACTGATGTAGCTCTTGTCAAGGTCACTATGCCTGCCCATTTTACCTGCATTCAACACAACAACTACGAGAACAAACCTTTCGCTTACCAGCTAACATTTCCCAGACTAGGACATGAACTGCTGTTGTAAGATAATCAATGTTGTTCCATCATTTGTTCATGATTTTCAACAGAACATGCCTGTTTCAGTGAAAAACAATGAGTTTACAAAAACATTAACATGCTTTAGTGTTTTGTAACTGCAACATGTTAATCTCACAAAGTTTTCTGGCTGACTGATGTCAGGCTCTGTGCCAGGCAAGGTGACAGAAGGAGGTAACATTAGCCTTGCTATGAAGACACACCCCCCACACACACACACACCTCCACTGGAGTATATCATGTTAGTGGCACACTGATATTGGCAATTAGCATGCAGTTCGCCATGGTCTGGAAGAGCAGGGTCCTGACCCGTACAGCGTGCATCCAATTTCCTTAACACCCTCGAGAAAAAAGATCCGGGCCTCAGTCTGGTTTGAGCCGGACGTCTGAATGAGTTGAGCTGGGCGGCAAGGTAAAGCACGTCCATGTTTCATTCGATTTGAGTCAAATGAGTGAGCGTGGGCACAATTAGATTAGAAGAAAACCGCCAGGCTTGATTTGGCATGCCTCATCCCAACATGGTCTGCACCATCTAATCAGATTGTGTTGTGGGACCATCACGTTGTTTGGATTCACTCAGCTATGTTTGTGTTGAAGTGTACAGGAGTGGAGTGACCCACACATACACACACACACACATTTGTTTTCATACAATGTTGGGACAAGAGTTTATACTTACATAGTACTTACACAGTACTATAGAACTATAGTATAAAGTAATATACACACTGTACATAGTAATATACACACTACTAGTCAAAAGTTATGTCAAAATAACACTACTAGTCAAAGTTTTAGGAGCACTACCAATCTAACACTTTAGAAAATTACCTGTCAAAAGTTTTAGATCACTACCAGTCAAACATTTTAGAACACTACCAGCCAAACGTTTTAGATACACTACCAGTCAAACGTTTTAGTACACTACCAGCCAAACGTTTAAGAACACTACCAGCCAAACGTTTTAGATCACTACCAGTCAAACGTTTTAGTACACTACCAGTCAAACGTTTTAGATACACTACCAGTCAAACGTTTTAGTACACTACCAGTCAAACGTTTAAGAACACTACCAGTCAAACGTTTTAGTACACTACCAGTCAAACGTTTTAGTACACTACCAGTCAAACGTTTTAGTACACTACCAGTCAAACGTTTTAGTACACTACCAGTCAAACGTTTTAGATCACTACCAGTCAAACGTTTTAGTACACTACCAGTCAAACGTTTTAGTACACTACCAGTCAAATGTTTTAGATCACTACCAGTCAAATGTTTTAGATCACTACCAGTCAAACGTTTTAGATACACTACCAGCCAAACGTTTTAGATCACTACCAGCCAAACGTTTTAGTACACTACCAGCCAAACGTTTTAGATACACTACCAGCCAAACGTTTTAGATACACTACCAGCCAAACGTTTTAGATACAATACCAGTCAAACGTTTTAGATCACTACCAATCAAACGTTTTAGATACACTACCAGTCAAACATTTTAGAACACTACCAGCCAAACGTTTAAGAACACTACCAGCCAAACGTTTTAGATCACTACCAGTCAAACGTTTTAGTACACTACCAGTCAAACGTTTTAGATACACTACCAGTCAAACGTTTTAGTACACTACCAGTCAAACGTTTAAGATCACTACCAGCCAAACGTTTTAGATCACTACCAGTCAAACGTTTTAGTACACTACCAGAGAAACGTTTTAGTACACTACCAGTCAAATGTTTTAGATCACTACCAGCCAAACGTTTTAGATACACTACCAGCCAAACGTTCTAGATCACTACCAGTCAAACGTTTTAGATCACTACCAGTCAAACGTTTTAGATCACTACCAGCCAAACATTCTAGATCACTACCAGCCAAACGTTCTAGATCATTACTAGTCAAACGTTTTAGATACACTACCAGCCAAACGTTCTAGATCACTACCAGCCAAACGTTCTAGATCACTACCAGTCAAACGTTTTAGATACACAACCAGTCAAATGTTTTAGATCACTACCAGTCAAACGTTTTAGATACACTACCAGCCAAACGTTTTAGATCACTACCAGCCAAACGTTTTAGTACACTACCAGCCAAACGTTTTAGATACACTACCAGCCAAACGTTTTAGATACACTACCAGTCAAACGTTTTAGATCACTACCAATCAAACGTTTTAGATACACTACCAGTCAAACGTTTTAGATACACTACCAGTCAAACGTTTTAGATCACTACCAATCAAACGTTTTAGATACACTACCAGTCAAACGTTTTAGATACACTACCAGCCAAACATTTTAGATCACTACCAGCCAAACGTTTTAGATACACTACCAGCCAAACGTTTTAGATACACTACCAGTCAAACGTTTTAGATCACTACCAATCAAACGTTTTAGATACACTACCAGTCAAACGTTTTAGATACACTACCAGTCAAACGTTTTAGATCACTACCAGTCAAACGTTTTAGATACACTACCAATCAAACGTTTTAGATACACTACCAGTCAAACGTTTTAGATACACTACCAGTCAAACGTTTTAGATCACTACCAGTCAAACGTTTTAGATACACTACCAATCAAACGTTTTAGATACACTACCAGTCAAACGTTTTAGTACACTACCAGCCAAACGTTTTAGAACACTACCAGCCAAACGTTTTAGATCACTACCAATCAAACATTTTAGAACACTACCAGCCAAACTTTTTAGTACTGTTTAAAAACTTTGGACTGGCAGTGTACTAAAACTTTTGACTGGTAGTGATCTGAAACCTTTAACTGGTAATGTTCTAAAATGTTTGACTGGTAGTATATACATAAATGTATATATAGTAAGTAAAGTAAATTTCTTCACATGTCTAGTTTGGGTTCGCGCGCAAAATTTGCTGTTTCACTTTATTTCTGCTGACTCAGTAATAGCGACAGTAATGTTATACACTGAAGAATGAATAACATAAAAAATGAAAAGGTGGTCTCTGATTTGCACAGTATTGTATATGTAAGTACTTATATAATAGTAACTATATTCTAATCATACACTAATCAGCTATAACATTGCTGTCCATTTAATCAGCTCCTCTTATGATATATCATTATTAGGTATTTTGTGGTGGTTCATTCTCAGCACTGCAGGGACACTGATGTGGTAGTTTGTATTGCATGGGTACATAAGCAGAATACACACTAAAACACTACCACGTCAGTGTCAGTGCAGTGCTGAGAATGAAAAGGGTAAAAGGGTCTAATAAAATATACAGAGTCTGTAACTATAGAACTACAAAGATTCCTGTATGATAAGTGGCACTGATAAAATTTATATATTATATTTATTTGAGGACATTTATATCCTGAAAAAACATCTTAAGATAACGCAGAGGAAAAGCGGGAAGGACGTGAACTGTAATGGGACGGAGTGCTCCTTCCTTTCCGTAACTTTCTCACACATCCTCCTTTCCCCCTCTCAGAGCTTCTGACGTCAGCACAGGCCGGCGCGTCACTCCGCTGTTTATTGATTCACAGTAAACCAGCGTCCAGGATAAACTCTCTCACAAGCGGCGCTGCGAGCTCTGCCGTCAGTGTCTGGCTCTTGTGGTCGAAAAGTTCCGCCAGGCAGTAATTACTACGAGTTATCACGAAAGGGTAAGCTCTAGGATTATAAAACCTCTATTTCCCCAAAGGTTTTTCATCAGGAGGCACAACTTACAGATAAAGGTACCAAAAACCTCTCCCTTGAGTAAAGCCAAAGAAGAACCACTACATTTTTGCAGGCATATTTTAAGAGGCTGTTTTGAACAGTGTTTGAAGAACCTCCATAACATGTACGGGTTCTATACCAATTTAAGGAGCCTTCCAGCTTAAACCTGTTTAGGAACCTTGACATTTAAGTGTGGGATGTATTGTTTGAGGTCCCCGCCTGACCTCCTGTTTCCTGTCCTTGGCAATAATGAATAGAAGTTTGTCAGGCCAGGAATGAATATTTCTGAAACATGGTGCTCCTGTTGTCTGAAATGTTGATATGGGTTTGAGCCGGGTCCCAGAGCTCCACAGGATGTGAGACGCTGACTCTAAAGTCATCTTAGCGTTACTCCTTGACTGAAATCAAAGCTGCTATACTTAGACTATATTTGCTGTAGACTCCTGGTTCCTATCACCAAGATCAAAAATCAGAGCTGCTAAGTGCCTACAAATCACTCTGAAAAACTTCACTAACATCTCAAAGAATTGATGGAATTCCGTTAGATGGAAGTCTAATGATCAAACTGGGATGCACTATTTCCAAGGACCTCACATTGAAGCTCACACCTGCTTTTATTCTGGAATTGAGTTCATTTAAATCTCTGATTGCAGTAAAAATATAATAAAATGTTACTGTCCAAAGAAAAAGTATCTCCAAAATAGTAACTTCACAGGAGAGACCAAAAACCTTTACTTATAAACCTTAAACTATATATGTAATATATAGAGGCTTTATTCCAAGAGGTTTCTGAGCATTTCTATTGGTCCATTCATCATAAATGGAGCAGCTGTCATATTCAACATAATTTGAATTTTAAAAAATTTAAATAATCAACCAAAATGGAGATACACGTTTTTCCTACAACAGCAAGAATATTCCGAATGAAGCAATTAATGAATGCATTTAGACTTTACTGTCATGTGTATGGAGGAGAAAGGGCAAATTCATAAATGCAGTTTTGAAACTCTGCAACACTGTGTAAGAATCAGCCATGACAATTAAGTACAGCGGCTGTGCAGCCGCAGAAGCTCTCTGAGATAAGAGACACATCAGCCAAGGCTAATTTATTACCTTTCAGATAAATAAGTGACTTCAGAGTTAAGTTCAAAGACTAGGCTGCTTATGTAAAAGTGCACACATACACAGTTTTCACATTAAGCCCCAGGTGGTCGAGTGTGCCGGGGCAGTCTCTAGGAACTCTTGACCTTTTCTCAGCAATCCACCTACTTCTAAGAGAAGTGGCTGCACTGATATTGTGAAAAGTGTACTGGTCGGCCCTAAGAGCATTGTGTTTTGCATAACTGGATATCAAATTGAGACTCAAATGCGTCTTACTAACCTTCTACACGTCATGCGTCTCACAATTTGAAGGTGAGCAAGTATGCTGCAGTCCAAAAATTCCACTTGTGCAACTGCATCAAAGTAGACAGTAGAATTGCAGGTGTATGTAATGTAACCAGACATAAATTATAGAGGAAGGCTTAAACTACCATGCACATATGGACTTTACCCCATTCTTCTATTCTGAAAGGTTCAGTGTCCTTCGAAAGGCCAGTGGATCTGTCCACAGCCTAATGTAGGTCATTCCATGGATTGAGGTTTGTGGTTCCAAGGTTTGTGGTGGGCCATTCCAATACTCAGGGTGTGGGCTTTGGCTCATTATCATGTTAGATTGTGAAATTGTGGAATTCTGACAGACTTAAGATATTTTCTGTGCTAACATCTATTTCCATCAATCTTCATTGGCCCAATTGCATCACATTGCCTCACAGTAGGTATTGCTGTATGTTGGGGAGGTGTGTTGTTGTTGCAGCAAACACATATTTTAAAGGAGAAATTTCTAAAATGACACAACTTGTCAAATTTATACTCCAAAAAAAAAACAAAACAGGGGGCACCATATCAGCATTTCACCCTACTTAAGCTCTTACAAGTTTAGAAGAAACATATTAGTTTAGTATCAAACTTCCCTTTACTTGTCTCCAGCAGTAGAAAGCAATGTCAATGTTTGTTTTGCTTCATATTCATATCAGGACCTTCAACATGATTGACAAGTGGTTAACTATGCCATTGGGTCAGCGATGCTACTTCTTCATCCTCTTATGTTGGACTGATTCAACTTGAGTAGATATCACTGCTAGAATATCGATATCAGATAATTTTACTGACTGGTGGCCTATTTTGGTTTTCCCATTCTTTAATGTGTTATGTAGCATTTTGTGCATTTAAACGATCTGTAAGGTTATAAAGCATAATCAGTTTTCTCAGCTCTCTGAAATGCTTTGTTGGAATTCCAGTTCTTTTCTCCGTTACAATGTGACATCATCTTGTAACACAATTCATACTGGCAGGACGCGCTATTGCTACAGCTATTAGCTCTGATGGTTGGACGGCCTAAACAGAGTGGGTGAGCTAAACAATCAGAGCACACTAGGCTCATCGGGAGGCGAGGCTTAAAGACTAAGATCATCATGTGTATCATGTGTTTTGGAACAGTGAAGGATGTACATAGATTCTAGTATCCCCATTTTTTTAACATTGAGAATTAGCTTATTAACTATAACTCTGAAAACATTACATATTGCTCCTTTAAAATGTTGTCCAACAGGTTTTAACTGATCAGATGCATTTTTCCCAAATTGTTTGTCAGCTCAACCTTGTAGCCGCGATTATTGTCACATGCAAAGAGTAGCCACTTACTGCCAAAAATTCTTTCAGCTGCTTTAATTTTGCTGTCAGTCTCCCTGATTAGTTTTCTCCTTGTACTGTCATCAGCCTTGGCGGGTTCTTCTGCAATGCTACATGTGATGTGAGTCTTTACAGTGTTTTTTGAAACATCCAGTGCATCCAATGCGTTTTATATTTTTTAATACCCTCTTCTGACAGTTCCTTTTAATCAAACATCTTGTATCTTGCAAGTATTCTTTTAAACAATATCTTGTTCTATCAGCTCCTTACAAATCACAGCAATACCTGAAGGACACAACCATGAAAACATAAAGCAAATTCTACAGGAGAGCGCTGATGGTTATTTGAGGTTAGTCTGAATTACCTTCATTGACGCTAGGCATCTATCATCACTGTTCAAAGAAAAACATGAATCTGCAGAATAGTAACTTTTCAGGAGAGGCCAAAAACCTTCCTAACTTTCAGTGCAAGTTAATGCAAAGAGGCTTTATTCCAAGTGAGCATTTGGAGTATTTCTATTGGTCCATTTATGAAACTTTCACAGGATAGGCAGCTGCCATGTTCAAATGATGAAAAATTGAGATGCATGTTTTTCTTTGAACAGCAACTTTAGATACAATAATGCATCATAGCTGGCATAGTTGATTGCATCATATACAGGCCAGGTACCCATGTTGCCTTAGTGTGATAACTTGTAATGAAATATTCACATAATGTCAAGTAGAGTTTGCATTTTCATAAATCACAGGATATAAAGAGCAAATGATATAGAATGATACAGAAACAAGAAAACTGGCAACGACTGAGTTATACATTTTTCTTAAGACAGCAACAAAAAGCTGTCGTTGGGCAGGATGTTGAAATGATTATGCAAACACAGCTATACCATAAAAAAGTGTGCACACTTATGCCTCCAGGGTATTGTATGTTTCTTTTCTTTATCATTATTATTATTATTCATGATAATGATTTATTCTGTATTTCTATTGAATTCAGTCAGATGCAAGGTCACATAATATATATTATATGATTTATCTTTTTTCATTGCAATGAAAAATGTAATTAAATAACTAACTTCAGTCCTGACAATATAGCGAACATAAGCACCTCCTATATGCACTAATGGTCAACAGGCAATGTGAGAAGTGAAGCTATAGCTCAGTAGCAGATACCTGGTCATACTGCTGGATGCTGCAAAGTGGGATAGATGCCTTTTAAATGTTGAATAAAAATACTCATGATTTACAAAACGCCATTTGAGTACAGAAACGTAGCATTTATCTCTTCATGTCTTATGTGACGATGAGAGATCATTCCATACAGAGGGCAGGTACTGTAAAATATCATTATGGGAGTATCTCGGTCTCAGTCATTTAGGTTACAGCATAGTTTAAAATGGGTCACAATTAAATTATAGTAGCTTTGTAACATGAACATGCCCCTGGAATACGTTTCTAGTTTCTTTTCAAACTACAGGACTATTGGTCAGCTCCAAAGATGTGTCTCAGATATTGATGGAGAGGTGAAAGCGCAGTAGAAAATGTTCTTCCTGAGACAGCTAAAGAAATTCAACCTGCCACAGACTCTGATGATCCAGTTCTACACAGCGATCATCGAGTCCATCCTCCATATCCATCCTATCTTCCATAACCATCTGGTTTGGTTCCTCCACCTCACAAGAACGAGCCAAACTCTGACATCTACTTCAAGACATCTACACCAGCAGGGTGAGGAAACGTGCTGGCCCCTCTCATCCTGGACATCCCATCTTCCAGACACTTCCCTCTGGCAGAAGACTCTGGACCATCAAGAACAGCACAACCAGACATGCTAACAGCTTTTTCCCCAGAGCTGCTACTCTCATTAACCACAGTGGTCACCCTGCACTTCAAACTTATAGCTGAACTGAAGCTCATTGTATTACAGGAACTTCTTTATAACATAATGCTTATTTGCACAGTGGTATGGATTATGTAGATAATAGCTCTTAAAATATATATCTACTCAGACTTAGGTGTAGAATATCCATACAAGTATAAGCACAGTTTTTTCATATATTTCATTAGCACCTTTTCTGGCTCTTAATTACTCTTATTATTCTTATTCTTTATTCTATTTATTGTAGCATGTTGTGTGTTTCTCTACATGTCATACATGTGTGCCTCACCACAACAAATTCCTTGTATGTGTGACAAACGTATACTTAAATAAACAATTCTGATTCTGATTCTGAAAAGAGTGGAATGGGTGTTAGGGTCGAATGCTGGCCAATGACTCTGAGGTGCTTGGAGACTGTCCTTTTTATTAGAAATATATAATTTTCAAATACATGAAATTTAAAATTATCAAGTGCTTTTACTATTTTTTACAAAATGGCATTTAAGTACAGTAACGTAGCGCTTTACTTTCTCTTCACGTCTCATCTGACACTGAGGGATCGTTCCATACAGAGGGTATGCACTGTAAGGTATCATTATGAAAGTATCTGTCAGTCATTCAACTAGACTTCTACAGCCGTATACAGTAAAATGTTTATGTTGTAAACACCAGATAATCACTTGTTATCAAATGCACCTCACTTATCTGAGAACTGTCCTCCAATGAGCTAATTATAGTGGATGAGTTTGAATCTCACATGGAAATGACGCAATAGATGTACTCAGAAGTGTCTTTCTCACCGGGGGGGTTTTCTATGTTTTTTCTATGATATCTATGATTTCCTTCTGTGCTGTTATTTTCTTTTTAGGCTTATGTATGCTCCATTGAACTTTTCTTATCACTAAATTCTTGTAAAGCTGCTTTGTGACGACATCAGTTGTTAAGAGCGCTATACAAATAAATTTGATTTGATTTGAAGTGTACAGTACAGTGCAGAAGTCACCAGCCATTTTTATAATTTCATGCGTCTACCAGTTGGCTTGAGGATTGCTCAGTCTTAAAAAATGTTTAAACTTTCTCACAATCCAAATTATGCCAAACATACATAATGATGTTGAAGTCTGGACTCTGGGGTGGTCAGTCTATTGTTCTGGAAACACCACTAGCTTCTTTGTTGTGCAAATATTCTGTTTGGTCTATTTCCTGATGCTTGGATGTGGGAAATGGAGGAGCTGAGGGGGCTGCAGGACCACAGATTATAATAATACAGAGATCTGAACTTTTTAGTAATTTGAGCACAACAAAGACCCATGTGTGCTTGTTTTGGAGAAGAGAGTTTATTTAAAAACAATCCACTAAAGCACATGCAAGCTGAGGTCAAGAAGCAGAAGTGTAGAGATCAAGACCAGTTCTGAATCCCAAAGCAGCCTTTTAAACTAAATAAATCATCTTTAACATCATAATCTACATCAATTTATCAGCTGGTATATCTTTAGCTCAGTGTGCTTTTCTGTGTTAAATCTTATTGTGTAACCATGCACGCACAATCCTTTACCATGCCACGTTTCAGCGATTTGATTGGTCTCTGTTAAGTTTATCTGCATAAAGTTCATCTAGATTGAGAGGGCAGATAGACGTACATCAGCAATCTGACTTAAGTGTATGTGCAGTATGACATATAGTGGAAACGATAAATAATGTTGCACATCACATATATGCTGCGTAAATTTTAACTCACCTTGTGCCGGTAGTCTTGAGTTATCTTTTCATGGTAGAAAGACGGACAGTATTATTTTTAGTTATTTCTTATCTATTGTTTCTGATCTTTTACTATACTTTTATATATTCTTATTATTTTTAGTTAATTCTTATCTATTGTTTCTGAACTTTTACTATACTTTTATTCATTCTTATTTTATTTACATCTTATCTATTGTTTCTGAACTTTTAGTATACTAGTATTTATTCATATAATTTTTAGCTACTTCTTATCTATTGTTTCTGAGCTTTTACTATACTTTTATTGATGCTTATTATTTTTAAACAACTTCTTACCTATTGTTTCTGAACTTTTACTGTACTTTTAATCATTCTTATTATTATATTTACTTCTTATCAATTGTTTCTGCACTTTTATTATACTATTATTTATTTTTATTACTTTTAGTTACTTTTTATCTATTGTTTCTGAACTTTTACTATACTTTTATTTATTTTTATTACTTTAAGTTACTTGTTCTTGTATCTCAATTGCTTTTAATAAATTTCCTTGTTTTTCTGTATTCTATATCTATATTCTATGTATTCTTGGCTGCATTGTAAGTGAGGGTCACACTCAGTTTACAAGTTTGAATAAAGGTTGATTGATTGATTAGTTTTAGATGTGAGCTTAAATTTCTCTGCTCTCTCAAAAAATAATGCTACTGTTTTTAAAAAATAAAAGTACTGTTTTTATTTTTTTTACTTTTATGTCAATTTAAAAAATATGAATGAATAAAAATATAAAATGAATAACATTGTGCACATTGTGCATTACTTTTTTACGTGAGGTTACATGCCAAAACACATACTGTTCACTGAACACATGGGTGGTTGCTGCACCCAGCATTAGCGTTCTTTAAAACAAAGCCACTGAACAATGAATGTACGTGTTTAAGTCTCTGTGTATGCTGCACACCCTTCTGCATCTCTATACCTTCCATAGTCGCTGATGCAAGCTGCATGCATGTGAAGCTAAAGCCTGCGCCCCTCAAATCCTTTTTTATTGCCCAGGCTTGCTAGCTAATTGCCCTGGGTAAATGTGTGTTATTGCTGCTCATATGAAGAGCCCTAACTGCGTAGACACACTGCGCCAGGTGAGCTAGTCTGGGTAACTTTCCACTCACTACAATCTTCAGTTGTTCCGCTCTCTAGCTGCAGGCCAAAGGAGACGGAAGCTAGCTTGACCTCTGCAGCTGATATTGCTCTAACAATGTTCTTCCTGTGCTGAAAAGTAACTCTCTATTATCCCCTGTTCATCAGATGAGCGTCTACTGTAGATCGATGCCTGGCAAGTGACCAAACAGTGTTCTACTGAAAACATATGAATGCCACAATTAGATGAAGCGAAGACAATGAAAAAATAAATGCAAAATTGTCAACCTTTGCTGCTTGCATTACATAATAAACCATGCAATTTGGGCATTATTGCCTCTACAAGACCAGCATAGTGGTGGACAGAGTGCTGTAAAGTCCTTCATATGTAAGAGGACAGCTATTGTACTGCTGGTAATTCACTTCAATACAAGAGATTAATAAAGAAAATAAGTAAATTAATTGTTTATTGAAAAAAACTACTCTAATAATGTACTTTAAAGTACTTTAAGTAATGTTTGTCTTAAAGAAAGAAGGTCTAATGCGTCACCGTCCAATGTTCCACAGAGCTTCTTAGGTAGGCAAACCATTTCATATCGTCGCTGTCCAATGAAATTACTTTTTGCATTACTTGAATGGAGCAGCTGCCACTTACATTGTGTGAAAAAATTATGCTGAATGGACCAATAGCACTGCTCCAAAATAATTCAGAAAATATTCTGGTTCAATTGACTTCCATTGAAAGTAAAGGAAGTTTTCGGCCTCTCCTGTAAAGTTTTCCTCAGACAGTGACAGTATATATGTACATATAGGCTATGCATTGTAACAATTTTACATAAAACATCTATACACTCTTCAGCCACACCTTTTCAACTGCTTGTTAATGCAAATATCTAATCAGTCAATTACATTGGCAAAGACTTATTGCATTCAGGCGCGTAGACAAGCTCAAGACAACCTGACCAAGTTCAAACTGAGAAAAAGAGTGGGGGTGATTTAGGTGACTTTGAATGTGTCATGGTAGTTAGTGTTAGACAAAGCTGGTCTGAATATTTTAGAAACTACTGATCTACTGGGATTTTTGCACATACCCATCTCCAGTGATTACAAAGAATCGCTCATAAAAGAAAAATATCCAGTGAGCAGTTCTCTGAGCAAAACTGCCTTGGTCAGAGAATGCCAGAGGTCAGAGAAGAATGGCCAGACTGGTTTGAGCCAATAGGAACTCAACAGTAACTCAAAAAACACTTGTTTCAACTAAGGTATGCAGTAGAACACACAACATGTCGAACCTTGAAGCAGAAGAACTACACTAGCAGAAGATCACACCATATGCCACCACTGTCAGCTAAAAACAGGCAACTGAGGCTAATATTCACACAGGCCCAAAAAATTGGATGACAGAAGACTAGGTAAAAAACTGCCTGGTCTGAAGAGTCTTGATTTCTGTACCGATATGTAATTTAACTGCACCTTACACTCACTGTACTGCTGTTTACATACAATACTGTTTATATTCACTACTCGCACAAACATTATTGTTTACATTTGTTACTTGCAACTTGCACATTATGGCTGCTGCTCTTCATACTTGCACATAAAAGCACACGTAACTTTTTTATTTTTTAACTATAAAAAATACTTTTATTTACTTCAACTTATATTATTATACTTTGTATATTTTGTATATATTTTTTATTATTTCTTTTATTTGTTATCTTTATCTATTGGTGAATGGAGGAACAGCAAAGTAAGAATTGCATTGTACAGTGTAACTGTCTGTTCTTCTGTACACATGACAATAAAACTCTTGAATCTTGATATTGGGACGGTAATGTTGCAGCTGAAACAATGTGGAAAGCATGAATCATTCTGCTTTGTATCAATGGGTCAGGCTGGTGCTGGAGGTGTAATGGCACACTTTGGGACTCTTAACACCAACTGAGCATCGATTAAATGTTTAAACACCACAGCCTATTTGAATATTGTTGCTTACCATTGTTTTTTTTACATTCTGACAGCTACTTCTAGCAGGATAATGCACCATGTCACAAAACTCAAATCATTAAAATGTAGTTTCTTGACATAACAGTGAGTTCACTGCACTTAAATGGCCTACACAGTCACCAGATATCAACTCAAAAGAGCACCATTCACATCATTGATGTTCAGCTGAAAAATCTGCAGCAACTCCGTGATACTGTCATGTCAATATAGACCAAAATCTATGAAAAATGTTTCTAGCATCATATTAAATCTATATCAGGAGGAATTATGGCAGCTCTGTTGGCAAATGGGGTACTAGCTTAGTAACTGAACTTAGCACTAGCAAGGTATACAATATGAAGTGGCCAGTGAGTCTATCATTTATTACATACACTCGTGGGCCAAAAAATGTGCCAAGCCTAAAATGGCATTAAGCTTTTAATGGTCTTAACAACAAATCCAACAGAGAAACAGTGGCTAGAGTTATGTTGTATGTGAAGGTTTTTTTTTTCATATTTTATCTATAAATAGTGAAGCTGTGTGGGTAAATATGCAGATAATCTTTTACAGGAAAAGTCAATACTGTTCCACTCTGCACTAATGGCTTCAAACGCTGAAGATTGCCAAGTTGGTCTGTGTTTAATGTAAAACAAACACAGCTTCATGTACTGTTTACTGATGGTGACGGTGATGTTTTAATAACTCCAGTTTTAGAATTTCCTGTATTTTCTATTATTTCATTATAGTTCCTATTCATTTCTCTATAGGGTTTAAATTTGGGCCCTGTCCAGGTCGAAACAAGCATTAAACACTGTACTCTGGGCTTGGTCATTTTTATTTATTGCCTCGGAGTGAATATTAACCACAGTAAAGTTGAACACTATATAATTTACCTACAGTAATTCCAGTAGGCTACATATAGATGGATGGATGGATGGATGGATAGATACTTTATTGATCCCAGAGGGAAATTCAAGATCTCTGCATTTAACCCATCCGTGCAATCAAACACTCACATATACACATACACACTAGTGAACAGACACACTTAGGGTAGTGAGCACACCCGGAGCGGTGAGCTGCCCCACCACAGTACCCGGGGAGCAGTCAGGGGTGAGGTGCCTTGCTCAAGGGAACTTCAGTCATGTCCTGTCTGTTCATGGGATCAAACAAGCAACCTTCCTGTCATATATTCTCATTCACATATATTCTGATAGGCCACTAACTATTTGTGTCTTTCCACTTGTGCATATCTAAAGCTAAAAATCTCACAAACGCTGAACTTCTCCTAGAACCTAAGCTCACCCAAAGCAAGAGAATAACAGCAGCGGATAAATTAGAATAGACTTTTAATTGTCTCTCTGCAGAGAGCTCGGCCAGTGAGTAATTATAAACACAGCAGAGTTGTGAAATGAAGATGGGCTTGAAGCTTAAGCGTGAGGGTCAGTGGCCTCCCAGCATCAACAGCCACAGAGGGCTGGAAAAAGAGAGTAACACTTGTTGGATTCCTGTGGGTTTGGTGTGCTTATTTTATGGTGACAGGAAAAACTGAGTCATGTTCGAGGAGCCTGACGTGTACGTGAAGTGGACTGTTTGGAGTAGTGATGAAGTATTTCTTGGGTGAAAACACGTTCCTCACGACATTTCGAGGGCTTTTATGTTCAAAGCTGAAAGATTATCTAAAGTAGGCTAGGACATGATGTTCGCAACCTGCAGAGAATAGTGGTCTAAACCAACCCGGTATGAAACCTACTAATATTACAGTAAACCATTCAAGAATTCTTCTTTCTAGAAATGCATGATTGTAGCCTACAGATAACAAAACACAAACCGTTAAATTAGCAAGTCAATTGGTAGTAAGTTGCAGAAGACTATACTGCAGCTGTCCCAAACCACAAACTTGTTTTAAAGGCTCCTTTGTACTTATACACATTGGATTTAAAATGAAACTATGGGGTAAAATGCAGAATCTCAGTTTTATTTCATTTAAAGACATTTACCTGTATTTACTGTAAGATCTATAAGCTATTTGACTTTTTATTTTAGTTTGAGGTTAACATTGTAAACACTCTACAGTGCTTGAAGAGGTACATGTGTCAACAGATGCTGGACACATACTAGACATTCAGTTTTAGTTCCATCCATTCCAGCTTTTTTTTGCCTTCTTAAGGTGAGTAAAGCCAGTAAAATAAGTGCTTGGTGAGATTTAGGCCAGAAAAAAAATTATTTTATGAAAACAGTCAGAGCTCTATTCTAACACTTCTAGTAATTAAGACGCTTCAGTGTGATTCAGAATTCAACCTACTAGTGCCATCCACATCAGTAAAGAAGAGTTTTTTATAACGTTATTAACAGTTATACATGCCCATGCCATTGTGTTTCACAGACAGTGTTGGGGTAATGTGGTACAAAGGGATGTTATGGTAGTAATTTATGGTTGTAATGGTATTTTTCCTGTGATTAAGTAGTTTCATGTACTATGTTGGTTGGGTTACTCATGTCATATGCCCACACTCAGTGAACAATCTGTTGAATATATGGACATTAATATGAAAAATGACTGTGCTGAAGAAAAGAGTCTTAAACTTACAGGAACAGTAATGTAAGATTTACTTTTTATTCTGAAAGATTTTATTTCAAGGCAGGAACTGCTTCGTTACTGCTGGTGAGACAGCAATAACTTTGCAGTTTGTTAAGTATTAGCAGTTCGTTAAGTCATGTGGCATAGGTCTTTTAAATGATGTTCAGTGTGATTGTCTCAATACAGAAAGAACAATCTCGTTTGTTGAAAACAACTCGGCAGAACTTAAAAAATAACATCAACAAGACCTGCCTTGAAAGACCAGGTTACAATTTACTAACAGAGCTGACTAAGCTGTGGAGTTCTGCTGCTTGGGACAGATACGGGGCTGAAAGGTTCCTCGTTTTTATATTAAAATTGTTTATTTCAAATCACAAAAGCTGCAGTTTATTACAGAAGTGTGGAACTTCGATCTAATAACACAGAGATTGTGAATGACTTGTAGGTGAGGTAGAAGGAGCAACCATAATGTGCTGTGACATCACAACCACATCCAAGTGACACTAAGTGATCTAAGTGATCTAAGAGTCAAAGACTTAAACCAGTAAAACTGCATATGCTGGCGTACTTGGGCCCCAATTTATAGAAAACCATTACAATTTAAATCACAATATAGATCAGAAAAAAAATGTTGTTGTTACTTTATAAAGTTAAACTGCCTTAAAATTGTAAATCAATTGAAATTCAAATAGAAAACTAAATAATAGATAATAATAATGAATGAAATAGTCTTGCCAGCAGTAACTTAGCAGTTCATTAAGTCATGTGGCATAGATCTTTTAAATGATGTTCAGTGTGATTGTCTCAAGTACAGAAAGAAGTCTTGTTTGCCTTTTTCAGATTAATATGGGTTTAAGGAACAACCTGACAGCAATATAATTAATCTCTTTGTCTTGGAAATAAATGAGTATTTCACATTTTGAGAGAATAATTTCTAAACTTTTTTGAAGAACTCAACTTTGTTCTTTAAACTGGAGCTCAAGATATGATCTACTTCTTTCACAATAAGATATTGAGAGGCTGACCAATACATTGTTTGGCCATTTAAACCAGCTGATATTAACTTTCCACAGATTTATTGTTATACTTAAGATCAAGAATAAAAAAATATATATACTACTTAAACAGTGTTCACCGAGAGGGACTACGCTTTGGCCCATGAGCAGTTGGATCTGTGCACTTTCCTGATGCTATCACTCTAATACAGTTATGGCAGTTAGAAGGCTGCTATAATATTCAGAGTTATTTGAACTTAAGAAATGTACGTTTCTAGGCATAGAATACAAATTCTTGTTCAGTTATCTTTCTATTTGAAGTTCAATTGATTTACAATTTTAAGCAGTTTAACTTTATGAATTATCAACCACATTTCTTTTTTCTGATCAATATTGTGATTTAAATTGCAATCGTTTTCTAAAAATTGGGGCCAAGTACGCCAACATATGCAGTTCTACTGGTTTAAGGCTTTGACACTGAATGTAGAGCACTTAGTGCCACTTAGCTGTGGTTGTGATGTCACAGCACATTATGGTTGCTCGTTCTACCTCATCTGCAAGTCATTCACAATCTCTGTGTTATTAGATTAAAGTTCCACACGTCTGTAATAGAAACTGTAGCTTTTGTGATTCGAAACAAACAATTTCAATATAAAAACGATGAACCTTTCAGCCCCGTATCTGTCCCAAGCAGCAGAACTCCACAGCTTAGTCAGCTCTGTTAGTGAACTGTAACCTGGTCTTTTAAGGCAGGCCTTGGTGATGTTTTCTTTCGAGCTCTGACGAGTTGTTTTCGACGTAGGTAATGTTTTATCTCTGATTCCTTTCTTCTGATTTTTCAGCCTCACTGTGACCTGCTTTACTGGCTCTGACGCATCGCTGCCCATCATGCAGAAAGACAACAGCAACAGACTCTAGATAAAAACACGACATCTATAATCAACTGCAGACCCTTTGTGAGCTCTCTGCCCAAAATAACAATACAATGTCACAGTTGGCCAAGCAACAACTGAGCGGCAGCGATTTTTTAATTACATATTGTCTGGGTTGTAGAGAAGGACCATGTATACAAAGGCCTATAATTCCTATTTGTTTCGAGCAATATGAGTGTAAATACTCTCAAATTAGAACTAATATTTTACTCCAGTCATTGTTTCAATTTCCATCCAAACCACAGAGCCAAACCATACATTAGGGAGTCAAACCAACAAAAACTGGGTTACTGCTCAACCGCTTATGGACCGCTGCCTTGTTACAAACAGACAAGCCTTAAGGTTTTCGTTTGTGCCCGCAGCCTCTTGAAAGGGCCGGCGTGGAATTTTCCATTCAAAACCCTTCATGACGTGAACAAAACGCAAAACACTTTTGAATGACAAAATGCAAACAGGTTTCCGAAGCCAAGCTAAGTAGAAGCCGAGCAAGCCTTCTCGTAATCCCACACGAGGCCAGGACCAGTGGAAAATTCCCACCCCTGCTGAGCTCGCTGGGCCACGAGCAGCAGCCCACTAGCCACATGGCCCACCCTCTCTGCCCTCCTGTGTTTTTATGGGGAAGGAGACTGGACATAGCTGGGTTGTCAGGCTTTGCCATTGTAACTCATAAGGTCCCATTTGGATGTGTTCATCCAAGCTGTCATAACACAATTCCTAGAAATATGCCCGCCCTCCCAACATGTGGGTGGTCAAAGAAGGCATGGGGAAAAGAAATGTGCAGGGATCAGGATGACTGTAGAATTCCTTGATTATCATTATATCCCTCTTAAGTATTTTATCCCTAATCTATAATCTACATAGCAACTACCTCATCACTGTATCTGTAAATAGACTGACACAAGCAAGTTAATTCCTGTAACAATAAAACAAAAATGCACAAAAGTACAATATAAAGCTTCTGGATGCATCTAGACAACAGCTATACAACATACTGCCTTGGAGACTTATAGACGGTATGGCAGAAACCTCATAAGTGAGTCCAAACAAGATTATTTACAGAAGCCCAACCAAAACGGAAACGGAACATGTCTACTTACCTGCTACAGTGGTGCCACAACAGGAAAAGCTCATATCGTCACTCTCCAAAGAAAAACTTGTTCCTCTATTTTTGTCCATTTTTTTTTTTACATCATTTGAACACAGCGGCCGTTTACATTGTGTGAAACTTTCATGATGAATGAATCAATGGAAATGATCCAAAATAGCTTAGAAAAAAGAGTTTTCATTTTAATTTTGGAGACATGTTTTTTACTGGACAGTGAGGATAACTACAACTAGCTGGCTAAGGCAAAGCTAAACAGATGGCTAACTTTACTGCCAGGAAACCAAATATCTCACCTATATTTATTAGTGGTTACTGTAATAAGACAATAATAATGGACAACATCACAATAAGGATATAAACCACCGCTAGCTAGTTTGCTAAGTCACGATGGTAGGCCATGTCCTGCCCACAAACTGTCAAAACCACCCCCTATACCCCTATACTGCAAATATTTCTCTCGCGCATAGAGGGAAGCCATCGGTATTGCATGTCACGTGAGGAAAAATATCAAATCGTGAGAACAAAAAGCATTACAGGAGGAAAAAAGACAGCTTGAGCGTGTTTATGAAAACTGCATGTGGTTCCTCTTTCTGTGCTTGCGAGTTTCACATGTATGTTAACGATTGAAGCATGTACGTGTGCGAAATGTTAAAACGTGCAGCTTTATATCTTTCACCTCGCATTTTTGCATGCTCAAGTTTTGACATTAATGTGACGCTCCTCGAGTGCGTCGTCTACATATTCCTCTGAAGCCGTATGGAGCTGTGTGATGTTCGGTTAGTCATTGTTCGGTTAGTTATAAGGAGGAATCTTATTTTGCTTAAGAAGTTGTCTATGTTGTACATATGTTATTGTTTGTTGCATTTCTGTCGTCTCATTTTTTGTTTCTTGACTTGCAGTTTATTAGGAGAGGAAACAGTACATTTTTTTCAGACGGAGGTTGGGGGCAGTAGGGGTTGGCTGAGAGGGCCGAGGCTTAAGGGTCACGGTTCGCTACCGTCGGATTATATGTCAGAATGATCTCACTCAGTCCAATTTGAGGCAATACATATGAATATATGTACATATCAACAATATACAGTACTGTGCAACAGACTTAGGCACTCATTGGCATTATATTTAAACTTTTTTTTCTAACAGGAATATAACTACTGAAATAGTATTAATACAGTAAGTAGTGTTTTCTTTTACACATCAGTGTGTTCATTTAACTCTTTCCAAGCTTCTCCTTGTGAAAACAACCCAGTATTATTTACAGTTCTTATCTAATAGCTGCTTTGACTGCTCAGTACTTCACTAAGCTAAATCAAGATTGCTGCTGAAGGAACTGAAAACACTCATTCAATGTCTGGGGCGTCCAGGAGAAATCTGGAACTACACTTTGTTCTTCAAACTGGAGCTCAAGATATGATCTACTTCTCTCACAATAAGATATTAAGAGGCTGACCAATACATTGTTTGGCCATTTAAACCAGCTGATATTAACTTTCCACAGATTTATTGTCATTAAAGCTACGGAATATGTTATCCGAGGTTACGCAAGTAACTGGGCTTTTTCTTTTCTGATCAAATAAAATAATGTCTGCAGATATTGGTTATGGGACACCTTACATTGTGGGCCATATGCCATATGTACACACAGCCGTGTAGCAACAGGATGAACATGTTGTGTCACAAACCCTGAATAACATTTATAACGTCCTACCTGCATCCCCAGGCAGGCCACCATCATATGTGTGAGCAGTTTGGCAGCAAACATGGGGAATCTGGAGCACAGCACATGCGAGATAATGGCCAAGGCAAATCCTGGAGGAGGAAATGAGAGAGAGTTTAATGGAGATAATGGTGTATACTTTCCTTAGGTGACAAGAAATGAAACAAAAAAACCTGTACAATTACAATTACAATTACCAACAAGACATTTTTGAGGTATAACAGTACTTCTATAAAAAATGTTTAAGTAGGATACACTGCTTGAAAAAATGTTTGGGGGAATCAAAATGGTATAACACCCGAGTTTCTCTGAACTGGATATTAAAAGTTGTTCTTTCTTTTCTTTTCCTGCAGAAACTGCAAAACTGAAGCCCAAACATTAGATCCCTTTTTGTGATATCAAAACCTTTTGGCCATAAAACATCTTTTATTAATGGTGTATAACAAGTTAGAGAAAGAAACTATTAAATAAAAAATCTACTTTTTATATTAAATAGCAAACTCTAATCCTCTGGGTTTAGTGTGGCTGGTTCTCTATTAATATGCTTGCCATAATACATCACAGCAATGCGGTTCAAAACTTTCTATTCCATTCAATGGCGAGATTGCATGTGACTTATAACAAGCCCATAAAGAAAGAACTGAAATACACATCATCTACCTGTCACTGTATGTAACTGGTGGATTTGTGTGTTCATCATCTGCCTATCCCCTGTGACTGGATTCCTGTGTTTGTCTATATTATAGTTATAGTTATTTATAGGATTTATCATGATGTCAGGAAACTGATCTTCTTCACTCAGTTGACTCAGAGACAGGTGTGAAATGGTTAAATGTTAATAGCAGCTTAAGTTACACATTACTTTTATTCATATATTCCACTAATATATAGTAAACCTATGACTTTAGTCAACTCAATAAATCCACATGATCAGAGCTTAGATACTAAGAATTTCTGAAATTGGTCTTCATGTGTTTTTAGCTTTTGGGTGAAATGGGGCCTTGTTGTAGTGTGCTTTTGCAACAGTGTTCAAAACATTTTGATATAAATCCTGTGGGTATTGTGTTGTATGCATTTGCCATTAAAGGGGAGTGTACGCATAAATGCCCTTAGACCCCCGAGGGTTAATGAACATAAAGCTGAGCGCTGCTAAACAAATTCAAAGTACTGGTAAATACAGTCGCATGCAAAAGTAACACACCTTACTATGACCTTTTGTGTGTAAAAGGTAAATCGAACCTTTTTATGTTTTATATATTAAATTGTGCAAATAAACAGCAACTGTGCATTAAAATATATATACATAAAGGTCTAAGCAAGGTATATATATATATATGTGTGTGTGTGTGTGTGTGTTTTTCTATTTATAAAAGTATGCAGAAAACAAGGCAAGATGTGTGAACTTTTGACAGGCACTGCATGTCTTGTATTTCCCCAAAACCCTGAGTGCTTCTCACTCCTGCCTCGGTTTGATTATTGTAAAGCGATGCAGGTCCTGACCTGAGATGCAGATGAAGCCAGCAGCGTAGAAGGCCTCATTGTATGAGGACAGTGCGTCTGTCTCAGCGTACGCTGTGTAGATGGACAAATGCGTGCAGGCGCACTCCACAAAGTTCTCGCTGTCGTCCACCACATGGCAGAGCTGACCATCAGACAGCCAGCTGGACGGGAGAAAACACTCGCTATTATAAAATGTCAGCAACAGAATGTTTGCAATCAAAATGTACTCTGAGTCTTCTCTGCCCGGGTTTGACCTTTGCATAGCGTTCTGAAGACAAAATGCGAAGAATTTCACAAATAAAAACAAAACTATGTCCGGTTTGGGTTTGCAGTTCATCCAGGGACAGAAAAATGAAAAGCGTTACTTGTTAAACGAATAAAAAAACATCACTTAAACCAAGGCCAGCTGTCTGTATGTTTCAATACGCATGACTGCATATGGTTTAATATTTTTTTCTCTCTCTTTACTGAATAACAATTTCAGAAATAGTGTTGAGGAGCTTAGAGGCACACAATAAAAACTACAGACATATTAAGAAGTTAAACTTTCTCTTTATTAGGCAAATTGTCATCAGTATTATTATCAAACTAACTTATCTGAGTGCTTTGAGACTGCAGTACCCTGCCAAACTGAACCCAGGGGAAGGGCTGGATACAGGCTGTTCAGCCAAAATGTTTCAGTTCAAGTCTGTGGAATGTCCTTTAAATGAGCTCGCAGAACACATTGGACTCGCTTGTGAACTCACACGTACATATGGAACCGAGGAAGGACGCGGGAGTACGTGTTTGCGTGGAATGTGCGCATGACTTTCAAAGGGGTATGTCAGGATGGGATGTGAGCCTTGACCTCTGGGCCTAAATGTCTTCACTGTCTGAATAATTCAGTTTGGATGAGTTCAAAGTCTTTGCAATTGCAGACGACAGCAAAGGAATAGTGTAATGTTCATTTCTCACGAATACCTCATTAAAACAAGCAGAGAAATTCTGACACACATTTGTGTTTGTAAGTATATTTTACTATGACTTGAATCTGTTGAAGAGTTATTGTTGTGCCCATAGGCATGTTTGGTGGACATAAAACCCATGTGTTGACGGAAACATCACTGAAATGTATGCCTGTCAATTTAGAATGACAACATTATGTACACGCAATTGAATATGTAACTCTGAATGCAGGAAACTCAATAATTTCATATCTAAACGTCTTTTCCTTGTGCTGGGTCACGGGGAGTGTTGGAGGGTATTCCAGGGCTCATTAGGGCCAAGAGCGAAACACCTTGGACAGACTGCCAGTCCATCACAGGGCAACAAAAACCAGCAAATTAAATGATGTAATTATTTAACAGGATGTGAATAATTATTTTTTAGTAAATATTACAATATTCTTTCTGTATATGTTGCCATATGCTGGTCTGCTCGTCTGCAAATGTACTTGCATGTACTATTTGTACTGTAAACAAAGTTAGTTATGGCTTTTTTCGAAGAGCTGGAGTTGCAAATGAGTGATGAACTGCAAAGTGTTCTTAACGGTCAGTGACTGGGTGGACTTTTTAAACCCTAACATTTCCTGTGGCTTATGACAATATTTGCAGATGAAGTTTAAATGTGTGTGTGTGAGAGAGCGACAGAGAGAGAGAGAGAGAGAGGGAGAGAGAGAGAGAGAGAGAGAGAGAGAGAGAAAATAATTTATGTCACACTGGGGACTGAAACTTGGCTACATACTCACATTGTGGGGACCTTTTGCCCCCCATAAGCTGGTCCCCAGAATGTAAATCATTTAATTTTAAAGTCAGGGTAAAGGCCTCTGTTACTATTAGGGTTAGGTTAAGGTTAGGATTATGTTAGGGTTAGGATCAGGCTAGTAGTAGTTCTGATCAAGTCTCCAGGAACTTAATGGACCTCTATATGTGTGCCCATGTGTGTTTGCATATGCATAGACCACTGAACAAAAGTCTGAGACCATCCTTCATTTATTTATATTCCAATCACAATAAGCCTGCCAATTTCTCAAGAGATATTGCTGAAGGACATTTGTTTTAACATACTCCACTTACATAATGATGGTTCCCAAAACTGAATTGATTAAGTTTTAGAGGAAATTCTATAACTTACACCCTTGGAAGCCCTAGTAGACCACCAAACCTGGCACTGTCAGATAAACAGTCCTTCAAGTTCTCATCTCTAAAAGAGTGAAGCTTCACTTTTGTTTCAGACCTGAAACAATTCATCCGCCCACTGTGAGAAGAGAACACTATGGGGCTGAAAGGATGTGTAGCGGTTATGAAGCTGTTACTAAAAGAAACTTGCAAATCAAACACAGAAGCTGCTGGTGTTTTTTAAGGCAATGTACTATTCACCCAAGAGTCCAGACCTCAGTATAACTGAATGTGTTTGAGACTTGTGAGAAGCAGAAAATGCAAAGTTCTGAAAACCCCTTAAACATCTTTAAACATCTGGAAGTTTCCCCAAAACAGTGGACACACTCAATACCAAGAAATGCTGTATTTATTCATTAAAGTTATAATGTTCTGTTAAATTTATGATTAATGCTTTTTTTTACTGTAGTTTTGGCTGGAAATACATGAATGAAGGGTGGTCTCTGTTTTATTACAGGGTTCTCTATAAGAACAGGTGTGTGGAATCTGGTAAACTACCTTTCAGCTGCCTGGTTCCACAGAAGGCACAGAGATTGGCGAGGTTTTACCCGCCGGTCTGGTGTGTGTATGCGGTAAACCACCTCTTTACCGTCAGTGAGAGGCCTCGACCCTCTGCCCTGTATACTGACAGAGAACACCTGCACACACACACACACACACACACACACACAGAGAAACAGTTATACATCATAAATTGGCCAATTTATAATTCATGACTAAATACCCACAAACCCAAACACTCTGGCTGCGTCTTCTGGAAAAACAGACTGTTTTCATTAATGATTTGTCAACCCCTTCCAAACATGACACATGCAAACCTCAATTTGCAGGCAAAAGGAAACAGCCATGGCCTGAGTGACTTACCCTTGAGTGAACTTAATCCTCAGACGTCTTAGTTTAGTCAAAAGTTCTCCAAACTCGCATTTTGCAGTTAGACAAACAACGAACAGTCACATGCACAAGTTTCGAAAATCAACAAACCACGTCATTTAACCAGGGCCGCCTACACTTCTACATGCGACTGTGTGTTGCATCTTTAACTAAACAGCAGAAATAACTAAACTCCTGACTTAACCCAAGAAAAAGCTGCACTAAAAGTAGCCCAACAAGTTTAACCTGAACTGACTTGTACTCACTGTTCTGACCAAATAAAAGAACAACACTGCCATCAGCTGGACAGTTGCTAAAACCAATGAAACCTTGACTCCTACTCAACTAAAGAAGTGTTCCATTTTATTAGACACACTTATCTTGTACCTACACCCAGTAAACATTTTCTCATATACACTCATCATACATATGGTCTTTGGTAGGATTACAGTTACATGTCACTAGCATGCTGGTATCAATGCTGAGCCAACGATGACTTAATTACTAAAAATATGTGACCTCAGAAAAAGGCCTGGACCTAAAACCTTCAGAATAATCAGTTTTTGGTTCAGTGAATTCAGGATTCACATGACAATTAATTCACAACCAAAAATGCACTAAAATGCATTAATAAAACAGTCCATAACAACACTTCCCTGAGTTGTCATGGACAAGATCAAGGACTGGACTGAATACAGACTCAGTGTCATAGAGGAATCACAAACTGGATATCTAATCACCCACCTTGAACTGAAACTCTAAATCAGAGCTTCAGTCCTGCTCACCTTGTCGTTAAGTGCGCTGGCTTTGTTGGTGAGGAACCAGTGCTCAGTGCTGTACTCTGTGAAGTGCACCTTCTGGCAGGCAGAGGGCACCATGCCGCCCCCTGGCAGGGCAGGGACCTCCAGTAGGGTCTCAGGCATGGTGAAGGTGTCTCCGTTCCGGCCTGTAAAGGTGTGGCCATTGATTTGCGTTGGGTACCAGTGGTGAGCGGCAATGGTCAGATAAGGACAGGAGTCCAGGATGGTCTTTCCTCTGAAGAAGACAAAGTGTGTTGGGTTTTTTTGGTTTGAAGACTGAAAGATGCTATATATATATATATATATATATATATATATATATATATATATATATATATATATATATATATATATATATATATATATATATGGATGGGACTGAATTTTGGAGGTGTAAAAAAATGCATTAAAATTTATTTGAAAAAGTGAAAACAAGCCTCCTGAAAAGACTGGAAGCTGTAATATGTGTATATGCTTGTTACGTGCCTGTAGTATATGTATATGCTACGTAGCTACAGCTAGTAAATTGAGGTAAAAAAAAATTCAATTTCTCCTGAGCTTCCGAGCTACAGCTAGACACTGTGTGATTACATTTTCAGACAAAAACGCAGTACAGTGTAATAAAAAGTTTAAAATTTAAATCTGTCAGTAAACGGGGCTTTTAAATGAATGGCGGGACTTTTACCGTGGTGGTATGACATCACAGGACATTACACCTGTCCTCCATCAGCTTCACTGGCTTCCTGTTTCTGAACGCATCCACTACAAAATACTTTTGTTGACTTATAAGGCCTTACATGGTTCAGCTCCATCATATCTCTCTGCCCTCTTACTGCCCAACGCTCTCTCAGCTCCTCTGATTCTGCTCTCTTGGCTATTCCTAGGTTTAGGTTGTCCCCTATGGGTGGCAGATCTTTCAGTGTTGCTCCCCCCTACCTCTTTCTATTCGCTCGTCTTCCTCTGTTTCTATCTTTAAATCTCAGCTCAAGTCCCACCTTTTCTCTTCTTTCTTTCACTCTCTTTAACTTTTTTTTCCCTCGTTTGTTCAGCATCCTTGGGTTTGTGAAAGGCTATATATAAATGCAACCTATTATTATTATTATTATTAGGATGTTGGTAAGATGGCAAACATGTCCGAGATTGTATGGATACTAAAACTCGCCTACTGAAATTGCCTATTAGTCTGCTGCTCGAGTTCAAGCTTCAAGTTTATTGGTCATTTGCACATCATGTCAGGACATAACATGCATTGAAACGCTTGGGGTGAGGCTCAGATAATAACTCAATTACATATATGTAGTAAAAACAGAGCAAATATATAATAAATAGACAATAATGAAGTAAAAAATAGACTAGAATATATACATATAGTTATAACTGAAATATATAAAGGAATATACAAAAATATACACAAGATATATACATAAGATATACAGGAGGACATAGGTAGAAACTTTTGCATTGGCAGGTTATCTAAGAAGATAAATCTATTTAAAGTGACTTAGTGATATTGTCCATAGCAGCAATATCAGAATAAATAATATAATAAAAAAAATAAAAAATTCATAACCAACGTCAAAAATATGTGTATAGAAACTACAGCTCTGGAGAAGTTGTTAACAGTCATTTTATTAAATATTTTCTTCATAATTTAATAAAAGCTATATAGCTTACTGCAACATAAAAAAAATAATAAACAAATAATATAATAGTATATAGTATATTAGTATAAATCGAGCAGTATGTACTAGCTCTAATCTAGTATCTATGGACTAGCAGGCGATTTCAGACGCACCCTGTGAGTCAGATTCCAAGGTATGCCATAACCAAAAATGTTGCAAATGATTAAAATATTACTAGAGCTTACCTCTGACCCTCTGCCCCACATGGCGTGTTGGTGACCAGTGAGAAGGCAAAACGCTCTGCCACCTCGGACAGGTGGCTCAGTCCACGTGTGTCTGTTCGAGTAGGTTTGGCCAGAGCGCAGAGAAGGTCATAGGTCAAACCACGGCTGCTAGGCTCCAGAGGGTTCTGCTCAGCCTTCGTCAAGGTCTAGTTGAAGTAAAAGAGAGTATGGGAGAGGGTTTATAGTTTCCTTTGCTTACAGTTTCAAAATAACTACAGTGTATACTCTCTGTGTAAATACCATGGGCTGACGTAGAGATTCTCTCATTACTATATTACAATTGGTGTAGTTTCCTATAACACATGGTCAAATACACATACGCATGCATAAAATAATCTTTTCAATTTGATGGACAGAAATCTGTAAGGCAGCTCAGGTGAGTTTGGGTAACAGCTTGAGTGTCAATGAGAACTCTGATAAAAGCTTTTGTTGGGGGACACAGCTTTGTTTTAAGATTGGAAGGATGAAGGAGTTAAAGGGGTGAATACTGATGGATTTGATGCAGCAGTGCATCATGGTGATCACTAGTTTTGTCTCCATCAATTCTTTTTGCGTGTCCTGCAATCAGTACAATGAAAACCTATAAAATAGCTTTTGGGCTTTTGCTGGCCAGCGGTTTTCATCAAACTGACAAATAAAATGCTGTATATAATGTCATCATTCACTCAAAAAATTGTTGTTGCATACATTTTGTCTTGTCAAGCTAGTTTCAATGTACAGTCCTATCCAAAATTTAAACACCCCCGGTCAAATGACATGTTTTGTGAAAATATGTGCATACGTACATATTCCATGGAGCATATATCTAGCATTTTCTACACATTGTATAACACAATTTCTATTCATTTAATGCATTGTTTTAAGTAAACACAACATATAAAATGTTATAACTTTGGCAGATGGGGCAGTTTTGTTCTCAACAATGTTAAATTCAGCAAATAAACAGTAGTTGTGCTTTAAACCAGATGTGCAGAAATGTGTTTTCCCTGCAGGATGTGTACTTATTTTTACAAAAGCATGTCTTTTGACTAAAGATGCCCAAACTGTTGCATACGACTGTATTTTTGTTCTAACAGACTAAATTATGTTGTATGTAAAGCAGAGGTGTCAAGTAACAAAGTACAAATACTTTGTTACCTTACTTAAGTAGAAATTTTTTGTTATTTATACTTTACTGCAGCAATTATTTCTCAGCTGACTTTTTACGTCTACTCCTTACATTTACACTCCATGAGCAGTACTTTCTACTCCTTACATTTACACTCCATTATCAGTACTTTCTACTCCTTACATTTACACTCCATTATCAGTACTTTCTACTCCTTACATTTACACTCCATTATCAGTACTTTCTACTCCTTACATTGTAAACATAAGTCTCGTTACTCATATTTCATTTTAGCTTGTTTTCATTCATGTACATTTACATTCCAGTAAAGATTATTCATAACATGCCTTTGAAGTTTGACTTTTTGCACCATTACAATACTTATAGACAACTAGTCATCATATCTTCTGCTCCATGAAACACATGTTAATGCTCAGTAGTACACAGATATACTTCTTTAATATATTTATATTGTACTAAAATACATTCATTTTCAATGGGCGTATATGCAGCTGAAACAGGAAGCCTAGCGCATCCCAATTTTATCAACATTAACATTTTAATATAACATTATAGTCTTTATGGCGTTTTTTTTGGGGAGGTGGGCTAGTGGACTATAGACCCCTGTGGTGCAGCCTAAGCTTTTGTACTGCCATTTTTTTCCTTACATGACTTTTACTTTTATACTTTAAGTAGTTTTGAAAGCAGTACTTTTACACTTTTACTGGAGTAAAAAGCTTCAGTTGATACTTCAACTTCTACAGAAGTATTTTTAAACCGTAGTATCTATACTTCTACCTGAGTAATGAATATGAATACTTTTGACATTTTGATGTAAAGCTTGGTGTGTCGATTGTATTGTATGTGCGAATCAGGCTTGTACTCAGCATCTTTCTGAGCTGAATCAAATTAAATAAATCAAATATAATCATAGTAAAACTCATGATTCATTCATGATTCACTAACTAAATCCAAACATTATAAGGTCAGAGATTTACATGCCAGTAAATCAAACTCTCACACGCACCTGGCCCACCGCTTCCAGCACTGCGGTCAGTTGCTCGTGCGTGATTTCCACGCTGACTTTGTTAATAAGCCCCTGCAGTACTCGGTTAATGACTGTTTCATCCAGAGGTTGATGGAGCTGGTCCAGCAGGGCCCACACTGACTGCGTCTCAGCATCTGAAACCAGTGTAACGTTAGCCACGCCATACAAAGGATGGACTCTGGCGCCCCCAGTGGCGTCAGAGAGAATGACACGGAAGCGCTTGGGTGTAGGGTTGGAGGATCCGATGTTGGGTGTGAGGGTGACATCTAGCCCAGCGCTGTGCTGTCCGGCGTCAAAGGTGAGGGTGCCTTCAGCCATGACAAAGTCCATGCCAGCCACAGCAGGCCAGATCAAAGTGGGGCCAACAGACTCGGCCTTAGGCAACTCCTGCGGCCGAGATACGACAAAGAGAATGAATAAAATCAGAACAATGGAGTTAATAGTTTCATAGTAGACTGGCTGTAGGATAAAAGGTGTGGACAGATTGAAGATTTACTTGATTATTTGATGTATTTGTCTTAGATGATGTTTAAAGTTCTAAGTTGTCTCATCTTCTAGCAGATAAATTGTTTTTTTGTTGAAGAATTACTCTTTTTTTTTTTGAATGTTCTTAGATTGTTTTTGAATGTTCTTATAACGTTAGATATTTGATCATTTCACTTTTTTAAGATGTCTAAGCGGCAAAGAGTTAAGTATCCCTGCCAATGTTGGCTGTGGCTTTTTGTTGCTGCTGATTTCAATGAAACCTGCAAAGTAAGATCAACAGCAGTCCTGATTATATGCATTATGATAACGTACATCAGGACATGTGAACTAGCATAGGGTAGGAAAAAAATGCAAGAAAGAAAGAAAAACGGTGAGAGAGATCAAGGAAAAGTGGGGGAGAGATAAATATAGAGTGAGAGAGCGTGAGAACGCTAAAATAGTAGCTCTCTGTACCTCCAGCTTGTCAAATTATAGCTTTTCAGCCGTAGCGCACATCTATACATCCAGGCTTTGAAGTGGCAGGTTGAGATTAAGAGTCCTAATCTGGTCTGAGATCAGAGTCTGTCCCACATTCTTCAGCTCTATTCATAACTCTTAGATCACCTGACCATTGTTACCGCTAATAAGGTCATATTATATAATCTAGTCAGCCAGCAGGACACTGGGACACTCTGCAGCCGCCAGGAGGCCAATATTAACTTCTGGGTAATTACTGTACTAGTACTGCTGCGCTGTCTGAGATCTTAGAAAAATAATCAACTGGCTAATCATGTTTAAAAAGAACATATACTTATTAGATATAGGCATTTTGTTTTTCTGCCGTTTGTTTTGGCTTGTGGTTGGGCAAGAAGTAGTGGATCTAGGGTCTGTCTAATGAAACTGGCACAGACTGACTTTATTAATGAGTTTCAAATTCTTAAAAACTTAACAAATCTGAAGTTCAACAAGTTTCTCTGTTAACCCAGTTCAGAGACCAGGGCTGTGATTAATCCTCATGCATGCTCACATGAATCCATTTTTTCCTATATATCATTGTTGTTCAAAGAAAAACAAATATCTCTAAAATGGCAACTTTACAGGAGAGGACAAAAACTGTCTTTATTTTTAATGAAAGTCAATAGAACCAGAATTTTTTTCCAAGTTATTCTGTAGCATTTCTACTTGCCTGTTCATCATAATATTTTCACACAGTGTAAATGGCAGCTGTCATAATCAAATAATGTACAAAAA
Source organism: Megaleporinus macrocephalus (assembly GCA_021613375.1). Lineage (NCBI taxonomy): Eukaryota > Metazoa > Chordata > Actinopteri > Characiformes > Anostomidae > Megaleporinus > Megaleporinus macrocephalus. The sequence goes on along the minus strand of CM038725.1, from coordinate 11,969,194 downwards.
TAAAAATCAACAAAAATGGAGAGATATGTTTTGATTGGACAGTGAGAATATGTAGAAGGTAATCAGTTTATAATTGTCTAAATGCAACATCTGTAATACACAAATCAGACAGCTATACATGTTTATAATTAAGGCAGACTGTAATAGGTTACTTCATAATTTTACAGTACATCAAGATAGGGATCCTGAAAAATTCTGCTCAGGGCCCCCACATGTAAATTCAACATCACAGAAATCATTTTAATTTATTGTTGATGACACCTTTTCTTCATTTGCTGAATCCAAATTTGAAGTGAATCTATTCTGGGCCCTATTATGTTCACATCTTCCACTGTGGTTATTATGATTCAGAAAATATCATTTCACTATTATACTGATCAGTACATTCCTCTGGGTCCTTTTTTTCTTTAAAGAAACTAAATTATCCTATATTTAAATTCGGATGGCAGATGATTTCCTGAAGCCTATTGAAAGTAAGTCAGAGGTATTTTTTTGGGGGTCTCTCAAATTGACTAATCTTTTTTATAGAACTTGGATCTAGCAGTGATCTTAGACTCACAGCTTTAATTTAATTAGACATCAGGAGTGGGTTTAGGTAGCTAGCTCAGTTTAGAAATATTCATATAATTGAAACTTAATTTGGGAAAACTGATACTTGCTTTAATTTTATCGTGGTTAGTCGATTACATGTTTAAAACCAAAGTATAAATGATGTGTGCAGCCAGAGCCATTATTTATTCTTTAACATTTCCTTGCAACCCAGATATGTAGCTTGTGCAAATAAGGGATTTTGTATAGGTGACCCAGTATTTTTCTTTCCACATATTCAGTTGTGTGCATGTAATAAAAATATGTGTGTGGATCTATTAGTAACCTCACCTGCATACGGTACTTTACTGAGATAGCCGATGTCATGCTGGCATCCCTGTAGACCTGCAGACTGACCGTGGTTGCTCTGAGTGTAGCCACAGGCAACCTGGAGCCCACTGCGAAGTACACCAGCCCACGAGGATCATCACTCTCCAGCATGGTGACGTTGGCGAAGCGGGCGGTCTGGTTGATGGCAGCTCCCTCTCCCACCTCATAGATCTCCACCAGGAACCACACAGCAAACTCAGGGTCCTGCAGACACACAGAGAACGGAAACAAACAGCAAAATTAAAGATTCTGGAGTCAATTAGGCTTCATAAGTGATGGTGAATATAGAAGAAACTGAGTCATAACTGAATCACTTAATGAATTATATTCACACTCTTTAATAACAGCTGTATTAACAACATTCTGACATTTTCCCATTTCTTTTAAAGCTAAAAGCAGACAAAGACACTTTTTTCTTCTTCATTCTCCAAAACAATCTGTAATAAATTATAATCAAATATCTTCTTGTCCGTTTACTAGCATAGACATGGTTATAAAGGGACAGTTATCATCTGAATTTGAATGTATGTTTCAATTAACTTCAGTTGTTTTACAGTTGAACTCAAATTAAATGATTATTCCACCATTTTTCTACATTTCTGGATAATTTAATTAATAATGTGAACAGGGTATCTGCACATTTTTAAATCTCAAATTTATTATCTTGGCATGGCATGGCACGGCGCAGCGCAAGGTCAGGTACATGTGCTGATCAGTATTGATTGGGTTCACATGCTCGCTCATCACAACTTATCACTAAGCAGATAGTACTCACTTACGTCACCACCATACCTAGTTATTCAACATACAAGGAGACTATAAAGAAAACAAGAACTCTTTTAATGAAAAGGATTTCAGTTTTCCGTGCTTTCATACACTTCAAATTTTGGAACATGTTCCAATGTTTTTTTTTTTTTTTACTGTAAACACCAACCAGATGACGGAAGCATTTCATTTTCTTAGTTAAAATATTCCCCAAAATGATTAGAAATATACTGTCTGATGTTTGCGACACTGTTTTGCACTCAAGCTTTAGTTAATCCATGCAGGTTGGAAAGATACCCTGCAGGACAAAATCTGTCAAGACAATAAACACTGGCAGTAAAAATCTGATGCTCCTAATAAGCAGTACTTAAAAAATGCCAAAGCCTTTATAGCCCATATTGTACATTTCCACTGTCCTTGTTTCAATATGTTTTGATGTTTTGTGTGGATTTATGTACCAAAACAAATCATTTTTAGCTTTTCTCTCTTCAACCCTCAGAATAATATAGACTGTCAGTTTACTATATTCAATCCAGTTGGCTGCTCTGTATTGAGCTTCATCCAGAAAGTGGTCTGGACCTCACAACTTGAACCACACCATGACTGGAAGTGGCTAAACTAGTCTGTGCTGAAGAGGTGGCCTAATGTAAATATGTTATTTCTTTGTCACAAAAGCAATGATTCGAAAATTGGCTGGTTTTGCAGCTTTCTTTACAGGTTTGTTTGTGGCTGTCTGAAGAAAAACACATCTTCAAAATAGTGAATTTACAGGAGAGGACAAAAACTTCAGTTACTTTCAATGTAAATGAATGTAAAGAGGTTTTATTGCAAGTGAGTATTTTTGGAGGATTTCTATTGGTCCAATTGTTACATTATGAACCTGAAACCTGTTCAAACTTATTTTTAGAACATTTAATGGATTTTTTAATGTCAAAGAAAATCTGTTGTTCGTCTGTGACATTCTGTTATTTGTGCAGAAAGGTTGTTCTGCTTGGAAGAACAGGCTTAATAAAAAAAGGAAGTAAAGAAAGTGCTGAAGTCAGGCTGGACAGAGATTAAGAGGCACAGCAGTGAGCCAGATCAAAGCGAGAAGAGAGCAGAGTGTGCTAGCGTGAGCACTAAAAAGAGCCACAGGCTCCTGCTGAGAGAAAAGAGAGAGAGAAAAGGACAGAGAGAGAGAAAACAGGAAGAAGGCCTGGGTGGAGCAGAAGAAGGATGTGAGGTAAGCTAGCTTTAGGGTTCCTGATAGCTGTGCGTACCTGATCAGGCCGGACCTCCAGATGGAGGAGGCAGAGCATCTCCCCTCTCCTGCACAGTGTTTTGCCCGAGGTCTGCTGCAGTTCTCGCGTCAGATTTACCCCCTGACTGACCAGTGTGGGAGTCGCAGGACTGAACGTGGTCCTCCAATACACAAAAACGTCCTCAAATGCTCTGCCAAACACAAACATCACATAAATACCACTAGGAATAGTTCACTTGGTAGAAATAGACCATTTACAGGTTTTCCTTGTACCAAATGTAAAGGATCAGTGGAGATGCTTAGTCTGAAAAGTGTCCCTCTTTATTTACAAGGCCAACATAGTTAAGTCAACAATCATACAATCATCTCATACGTGTCCCAAAAAAAGTTGTGAAGTGGTTTCAAACAGACTTGCTCATGTGTTTTTGATGCTGTATCACATACAGGTATCAATACTCACTGCACTGCACTGTCCTATTACTTTTGCACATCTATCTTTGTAATTTCATACCTGTACAATTCTATTTATACTTACAATTCTGTTCATATTGCACTATTTCTATCTGTAGCTATTGCTTACACTCTTACAACTTGTTCAACATATGCTGCTCTGTGCAATCTTTGCATTTCACTCCTTACTGTATATATGTATAGTAATTTATATTCTATTTTATATACCACCCCTTATTTCACATTCTGTGTACACCCACATTCTATATATTTATTTATATACACCACATGCACAATAACCTCAAATTGTTAGTCATTTCTGTTTTGCACTTTATGTAAATAATAATGTATTTTGCACTATTGGTTGGGTGCTAAATGCTTTTCCTTGGCTTTGTACCTGTACTCTGCACAATGACAGTAAAGTTGAATGTAATCTAATCTAATCTAATAAAAAAGGGAAAAAAAACTCAAAAGGATTTGTCAGGAATCAAAATGTCAAATCCAAGTGCCCATTTGTTTTTAAAAGACCATTCAAGGACCGTAATTCTCTTTTAGGAAAAAAAATATCTTTTAAAATAATATAAAAATAATTAATTCTTCTTCTAAACCACTTCTCATTTGGGATTAGTTGGAGGTCTAAGGTGTTAACTGGCTGGCAGGTCACCAGTCCATCACAGAGCAACACATCTTTTATAGTATTCTTTCAAAATATTCTTTTTAACAGATGGCTGGTGTTTTTCAAATCTTTATCATTTTAGCTTCTTCTGCACACTTTTGCAGGTTCGCATCCAAAATTCCAAAAATACTTCTGAATTCATGATCCCATCAATGAATAGGTTCACCAACCCCACAGTACAGAAGAACAGCCTCACACTTCAGTGTTTTCCACCACTGAAACTAAGAGTTTTGGTACTAGCGTCAGACTGGAATTCCTCTCCAGGCTCTGTCTCCAAACAGATTGAACTTTACGTTTCATGCCGTCCCGAAGGTGTGAGATGATTGCATGATGCTAATTAGCTGGGTTCGCTATATAAGCCTCGTAACAACACATTGGAGACACTTTGGAGATTAGGTGTCTAGGCTGATGCACTGCAATTGGTGAAATAGAAAATCAGATACTATCAGGTGAAGAGGTGATTTTATAAGATGCACATCAAATGTTTATTTAAAACCCACCAACTTCTTTTAGAGGCTCCTTATAAAATAGTGGGTCTTCTCTCGCAGTTCGGCTTAAGAGTGTTAGCAGTACAGCATTACTGCTAACACTCTTAAGCCAAACTGCAGGAGAAGACACACTATTTTATAAGGAGCCTCTAAAAGAAGTTAAGGAAGGACTGTTACCTGTTTTCCTGCCTTTGGAGGATGAGTACAGCAGTCCTATTGTCAGAATCTTCATCCAGGGCCTGACCTGACTGAGAACTCAAACTGAAACCCACAATCCCGTTGTGAAGATCACTCCCTGTGGGTAACATAGAGATTACAGATATGAGCCAGATATGGTCAGCGTACAGAAGTAACGACCAAGCATCTCCAGGACCTCCTTATGCTGGGATGTTACTTAAATGAATAGAAAAAATAGCAATATCTGTAATTCATGGAGTATGGACTGAAAGGAGTCGGTCACCAAAGAAATGTTTGGTGTCTGAAATTTGCTTGTTTATGTTATGACCCCTGGTTGTAATAGCCAACTTTTATCTGTTTATGACCATGATGTGCATGTGTGTGTCTATGTCCCATTGTGTGCAGGTCTAAGATTGACCACTAGAGGTCATCTTGTATAAAAGACCATAAAGCGGCCATCTCTGGAGACGTTCAGGATGCTCTCCTCTGACCTGACCTGGAAGAACTCCTGTCTAGACCAGCCCGGCACTCTCCACCACATCTGTACATTTAGTAACAGCTTTGTTAGATTCTATAAAATCTTTGTGGGACGTAGGGGATGCGAGCCTTTTGTTTATCTACCCTTTTCCCCCTGTTTATTGTAGGGAATATGTTTATTTTAGGGTAGTTTTGTATATTTTGTTTACTATGTTTTCAGCATTAGTTTAAAAACTAAAAGTTTTTTTAGTTGTTTTGTTTGTTGTTTTGGCGTTTGCCTATAAACTTGCAGTTTTCTGGTTTTGAACAGTGTCCAGTGTTTGGTCTGGCAGAGGTCAAGGAAGAGAACCCATTCTCAATTTCTGTTACAGCCTGACCCTAGTCCAGGTCGTAACAATTACTGAACGGGTAAGCAAGACTAGTTAAGATTACTGACCAGCATCTAATGGTTTGATTTAAGCATTTAACAAGTAGCAAACATTTGGCCACCAAGCTTGTCTATGCTAATGCTCTTCAAGAGAGAATAAACAGTCACCATATTGTGAGTGATGCTACAGAATGAACAGAATACTTGCCCAGTATGACAATCTTGGCAAAGGAAGTGAAGCCGATCTCGTCCGGCAAGCTGACTATCTGTGCTCCCCCTTCTGCCTCGCTGAGGTAGACGTAAAACACTTCTTGACCCTCTGGCTCCTGGTCATCCAGGATGAAAAGGCTGACCTCTGCCTCTCTCTGCCCCTCCAACAGAGTCACTATTTGAGAATCCAGTGCAAAGTCCTCTCCTTCTTTGGCCCAGGTCAGGTTGCGATCCGGTAGGAACGGAGTCGTGTCCAGCCCTGGCACCACAAGGCCTCCAGCATAAGCCCGAACCCTGACTCTGACCACCCCTGTCTGTCCAACTGTTCGCCGCACTCTCAGCACCACCTTCTGAGGTGGCGCCCCCTCCTGGCCATCTTCAGCAGCACGGACCAGTGCTGGACCAATGCTCAAAAATCCACTGACTGCATCGTTAGCGAGAATGGTGATGGTGGAAATGCTGTTTTCGGGGATGATTCGTGGACGAGCGCTGGGCGAAGGGTAGCTAGCGCTAAGAACACGGACGTCTGTCAGGTTCACGTAGAATGTCTCATTTGGCTCCGTCAGCGAATCATCCAGAATTGATACACGGATGGGGGCGGACGTCTGGCGGCCTTCGAATAGCAGCTGACCATCAGGCATTGGAGTGAAATCTTCATTAGGGCTGGCACTGCCTGGCCATGTCTTATAGAACAGCTGGGTGCGGTTGCTACGGAAACCATAGAGTCGCTGGACGTACAGTGTTACGGTCTGGACATCCTCCTCGATGACCAGGTGCTGAGATTCAGGTGAGAATCGATAAACACCCAGCGGCTCCACCTCCGCAACCGTGTAACCAGACCTGAGTGCAAATAATTATCAATGGTTCGAATAGTAGATACATTTTATTACTGTGTAGACGTAACATGTTTAATACCAGAGCGAAGAGAAACTCCACAGCATGATTCTTTTCATATTGCAATATTACAATGTTGAAAAAATCTATTGAAATCTTTGAGGAGCACTTCAATGCCACAGTAATTAATAGGATTGTGCAACCAGCACCTTCAGTGCCTTCTCTCAGTGCCTTCTGGTATTTTAACGTCAACTACACATCCTTTCAGAGTTTTTGAGTTATCTTTATTCATAAAGTCTGAAGCTAGAGTGGAGCCGGATTTTAGATGAAAGCTTTAGTTAATGTTTGTGGTCAGTTATGTTGGTCTATCAGGTCTTGTTCATTCGTTTTAGGACCAGCTAGGGTCCTGGTTTGTAATATCATGCAACAATAATATACCTTCTGCCAACCTCAGCCATTAAATGAATGTATCAAAGCAGTTGTTACCTGAGTCTGGCTCCCCCTGGTGATTTGGACTCTGCGCTGGTCAGGTGAACAGCATGTGCAACAGGCTCAGATATATTGTACACAGCAGACAGAGGTATGGTTTTACTCCTCTGGCCATGAGACAGTGTCACTATGCCTGCAGACAAAACCAAACAGCAAAAACACTGAAGATCTGACCACCAGTCCAAACTCTCTTTATTCTTAGACAGAAACATGGGCTGTTTTTGTTACTGTGCCTTTAAGTGATGGTCTCTAACCTGAGCTGGGTGTGACCAGTCCTTGCTGGTAGCCTGATGGAGTCTGGCCTGGAGGGAATCCAGCTCTCCACTGCACGTCTACATCTCCATACAGGCCTGTCCTGCTAACTACCGCCTCACACTGACCACTCACCACATCAGACACCTGAAGAGCCAAGGAGGCAAATCCCACCTACAAGCAGAGTGTTCAGCATATTCACTGCACAGAACTTTATACAATATACTGTATCTATCTATCCATCCATCCGGTGGTGTGTTGCCCTCTGGTGGTTGTTTTGTGCTACACCATCACATCCAAGGCAGAACCTCACCTCAGCATTGGCTGCCTCCTCAGGCACAGACACCACTGCAATCCCTGCCTCAAGCTGAACACGAGGAGGGGAACTGAGGAGAGGTCCTATCAGAGTTGCGTTCATCAGCTCCACCGTGATATTAAGGCCAGTTACAAAGAACGCCTGCAAAGGGAAACAGAATTTTATGGGAAAATCAAAGACACGTGCAACGCAAATGAAAACAGAAGACCAGCACATTTTCTTTCACATCTATTAAACATCCAAAGACATGCTATTTGATGGCTTACTTTATGACTTTTGTTGGATATTTACATGGTGTGTAAATATACACTCATTCCAAAATTAATGCCTATAACTAAAAGGAAAATATTTCATGCTGTATTCAATGCTTTATAATGCATGATTTATTTTCAATGGGAGACTCAGCCATCCATAAAAAGGCATATATATATATATATATATATATATATATATATATATATATATATATATATATATATATATATATATATATATATATATAACAGCCTTAATGATGCCTTTACAGATGCACACGTGTCCCAAGCCATGATTACTAATACTGTCCCACATTATGAGAGACTCTGGCTTATAGACTTTACACTGGCAACAGCTTAGATTAACCTTTCGTACTTTGTCCAGAGAACGCTGTCCCAGTTTGAAATGTGGAATATGCTGTGGGCATTAATTTCAGGATAAGCACAAACAGACTAAAAATATTACTATCTTATTATCTTGTTTATGAAGGCAGGAATGTTTCATTGTTTACTAGAAACTGTGCTAAATGAATAGCTCTGTGGAAAAAAACAATATTACACAATTGTTCACTTTGTTTACTTACTAACAGTTAGCAATAGTGCTCTGTTGCAAAACTAAATAAGCAAATGTCTTGACTGGCTAACTGAAAACATATTTATTGTGTATTTAATCTTGCTTTTAACTTCATCAATGTCCAAAAAAACCTGTATCTCAATTTTTGTTGATATTCCTTCATCTATATCTTTTGAACACAATGATAAATTGAAATTCTTCAAAATGACTTGGAATGAAATCTCTTTACATTAACTTGTTTCTGTATCGAAGAACATTTTTGTACCCTCCTTGGAGATTTTGGAAATACTTATTTTTCTTTGCGCAGCGATGATATACCTTTTCTTTCTACTGTTTCTACTGTCTTTCTATGTTTCATGTAAGCGGGAAACTCTCCAAGCATATCACTGCTAGCTGTACCGTCTATGACTATGTATGTGATTTTAAAAATTTTGATTAAACTTTTATCTAATTTCTATAAGATTCCAGTTAGAAGATAAGCGCATCAGAGTATGGGCAGATGTGCATACAGTAGTAGTACTAACCTGTGTGCTGACTTGAACTATGACACTAGCTGACTTCTCTCCATCCCTCACCAGGACACTCCCAGTAGATCTGTCCTCAGTGAAGCTCTGTCCAGGTGTGGGGTAGCTGATCCTGTACCCAACACTGACATTGCCAAATGTCCCGGCCAGCCTGCTGATGTTCAGAGCCAGATGCCTGCTGCGGTCAGTGGCATTTATGACCAGTGCCTGCCACTGTGGTAGAAGCGCAAAGACACCGTGCGGCTCATCATTGGCACGGACACGGAGACGAGTGCTGCTGCGGTCAGCATCAAGCTCAGCTCCGCCCTCCACTGCGCTCAGCCGGATGGTGTAGGTCTCTTCCAGCTCTGGAACAGGGTCAGGCAGCAGGCTGAGGGCTATCTCCCCAACACGTTGACCAGCCAGGATGGTGGTAAAGCCACGGAGAGCAGCAAAGTCCCCCCTTACATCTGAGTCACTCAGGATCTCCCAGAACACCTGAGGAATGAAGAAAGAACAGAACACACTGAGCACATCTCTGTCTGTTTCTGTAAAACAGATTGGCCAAATGACTCACAAGTGAAATGAAGCATGCCACATTTAAAAGGATATCTGGATCCTATAGAATCCTTAAACATCTTCTCTGTTTCTATCAAGTGTGTCGACTACAAATCGTGAAATTTTGACCGAATATCCATCCATCCAACTGCTGCTTTATCCCACTAGTCGGGGTCACGGGGGGCTGGAGCCAATCCCAGCATCATCAGGCAAAGGCGGAGTACACCATGGACAGTTCGCCAGTCCATCGCATGGCCAACATTCACTCACGCACTCACACGCTCACACCTACGGGCAATTTAGAGTGACCAATCAACCTAACATGCATGTATTTGGATGTATTTGGTCAATATTTTAAAGCAGTACATCCATATTTAGAGAAAATAAATATTAATATGGCATAAGCATAATTATGGCATAGTACATCCATATTTCAATGTAAAAAATAAGTCATTTTGACAAAGAAGTACATTATTTTACACCACCATCAAAAAGAGTGGCTTTCTCCTCACCTGTCTGATGGGAACTGGCTTCTATACATATATCTTAGAAGGCTACAATAATGATTTGCTTCCTGACAGCCATGAACAGCACGTTGTTTAACAATGTTCCCCACATCTTCCACTCTAACAGCTCCACAGCTACAGACTGCCTGTACTAACAGAACTCAACACTTCAGTGTAAATGGGTTTCCGAACATAAAACAACACATTTAATAAAAAAAATACTTCCCTCTCTTGAACTGAGTGTTAGTTTATTGACCTTAATAGTATGAGTATGAGGTGTAAGGTGGGCAGCAGTCTGTGAGTGGGTCCTTACAGTGATATTGCCCATGACCCCCTCTCGGCGAGTGATGAGGAGGGAGATGTTGAGTGGACCTTCACCGTCTGCAGGCTCGCTATACACACGCTCTCTCAGATCTTGCTCTGTGAACTGTACTATACCATTCGGGTCACCAAATTTGGCAATCTGTCAGACACATACACACACGGAATATAAAAAATATTTATTTCATGAAGTGTCTTTTTAATCATTGTATTTAATACATTGTACTGAATGAAACATCAAAAAGATATGGTCATGGTTAAACTATTACTTGTATCTAATCATCAGTACTGTGCACTCTCTGTCCTGTACTAATAACCTACCCTGAGTGTGACCGAGCCTGCTCTGGGGTCAATATCCATGTCTCCAGACAGGACACTGAGTCTGACCACAAACGTTTCCTCCACTTCCACCTCCCCATGGGGCAGAATCCTCAGCTCGATGATGTGCACTTCCCCGTCTCCATCTCTGAAATGAAGGGATCCATTCACGGGCTCACCAATATCAGTGTTCCCCGGTGGTAAAACCTCGTTTGAATTGGGGCCGAGTATGTTCCACATTATCTGAGGAAGAGCAATCACATTACACTATTAGCATGCGTTACATTACTGCATGAAGAGATAACTCACAAGGTCCTAAAAGCCACAATCAGAGAAAGTTATTTTAATGCGGTTTGTTTGTATTTCCAGCTGTTGTTTTTTTTCATTGTAACATTTAGAGTGGCGACAGCTTCCATAGTGCAAATGTTTATAGCATATTTACAGAACACTCTGTTCTTTTGAAGTCTATCCAAGTAAAAATTCAGCATATTGTTTCTTACATTAAAATAGTATACTGTTACATCATTAAAAACAAACAAACAAATAAAAAAAACAACTGGTTCCAAAAAACTTAGTAAACCAGTAGTATAAAAAAAACAAGTCACACTTAAATATATATATATATATATATATATATATATATATATATATATATATATATATATATATATATATATAAATTGCAACTTTACAGGAGAGACCAAAAACGTACTTTACTTTCAATGTAAGTCAATGGAACCAGAGTTTTTTCCAAGCTATTTTGAAGCACTTCTATTTGTCCATTCATCGTTAAATTTTCACACCATGTAAAAGAACATAGGTCTTTTTGACTAAACTCAAAATCGACAAATTGGAGATAAATGTTTTCATTGGACAGCAACGATATATGACACTATATATGTTCTGATGGACATATTCAATATTTAAGTGTGAAGTGTGTTTTTATACTCCTGGGTCCAAGTTTTTTGATACCAGTTGATTGTTATATATATATGCTACCACTCAAAAGTTTGGGATCACAGTGAAATTTTCTTGTTTTCAATGGAGTATCTTCCTTCCTTAACACAACAATGGACTGACGGGTCTCTAAAGAAAGTTGTTTCTTTCTGGCCACTTTGAGCCGGTCAGCAAGCCATCAATGCTGATGCTTCAGATACTAAACTAACCTAGAATGTTGTTCTCCCTTTTATACTCACTTATTAGTAGAATGTTTTTCAGCTGTGCATCACAATTGAGCAAGAGTGTCCTAACAACCAATTAGCCCAATAACATCCTTAACTTGGATTGGCAGCAGTACCAGGAGATTTAGACAGAGGACTGAGAATTGCTGATAATAGGACTATATGATAAGCCTTTATACAAAAATAGGCTTTAATACAAACATTTTTATTCTTTAAAATCATCTGATACACATAAAATAATTGTGAAATGGACACAATTCATAAATACATATATATGAATTTGATAAGCACTATAAGGATTCCTAAATGCCTGTGTACCTCTGTAACGCATACTAAATTCTGCAGAAAAAGAACTCAGTTTCAGTATCAGGTCTGAGTTGTTTATTTTTATGATATATTTACTGTATATGATTTATCTTGTCTATGCTATATATAAGTCTCTTTGCTGGTGGTCTGCGAGCTTCAGTAAGTCATGACTGGGTCTTTAAATCAGTCAATATATTTCCTAAATGAAAACAACTCTACACTGAACTCTGCCTGCTCCCTCTCAGTGACAAGCCATCCTTACAGTCATGGTTAGCTGGCCAGTTCTGGACCCCCATTATCACAGTATGGAATGTACATCCAAGCCAAGTTTGTTTTTTTTCCCCAATGTTTTTCCCCATATGTGGAATAGTAAGAGCATGGCGTGAGGCTGCAGAAATGATGAGGTCATCGTCTAGACGAGGCTCACCGTGGCATCTCCCACCAGCCCCCCGACACGCTCCAGCACAAGACTAAGTCTCATGGTGTTGTTGGGGTTCGGTATGCTGATTAGACTCTGATTGATGAAGCGGACAGCTCCACTGGGTGAGTCGCTCTTAGCGATGGTGATCCGGGCGATAAGCTGAGCCCCTAATATTGCACCCCCTGTGGCTGCAGTGAGCTTGATCTCAAACATCTCATTATATTCCCTGCGAATGAGAATGGGAGCAAAACACATTTGAATAATAACATGTAAATCATTAGGTGTGTATACCTGACACAATATTGGTGTGTCATCCCTCAGGAAATCTCTCTCTCTCTCTCTCTCTCTCTCTCTCTCTCTCTCTCTCTATATATATATATATATATATATATATATATATATATATATTTTTTTTTTATTTTTTTTTTTTATCAAGTCCACATAACAATTACAATTACAGACTGTGGTCCATCTGTATACTTCGTTAACTCCCTTTCATCATGCTCTTCGTTTATCATTCTCAGCACTGCTGTGACATCTATGTGACAATGATGTGTTAGTGTGTGTTACGCTGGCATGAGTGGATCGGACACAACAGTACTGCTCAAGTTTTTTAACACCTCACTGTCCACTCTATTAGACACTCCTACATTGTTGACCCCCTTTGCTGGTGTACCGTGAAAAGACTATCATCTGTTGCTGCACAGTTTGTGATGGTCATCCTCTAATTCTGCATCTGTGGTCACAGGACACTGCCCACAGGACACTGTTGGCTAGGTATTTTTATTGGTGGGTTATTCTCAGTCCAGCTTTGACACTGAGGTGTTTAAAGACTCCAGCAGCACTGCTGTGTCTAATCCACTCATATCAGCACTACACACACTAACACACCACCATGTCCGTGCCACTGCAGGGCTGGGAATAATAAACCACTGAAGAACATGGTGGAAGGAGGCTAACAAGTTCTGCAGAGAAACAGATGAACTACAGTATGTAGAGTGTACATATACATATACATTACTTTACACTATAGTATTATTTCAATCTTTCAAACATTCTATTGCTTACCTATCTAGATCATCCACAATGGAGATGTTGATGTGGCTGAGGTTCTGGCCATGTCCAAAGGTGATGGTGCCATTAGGCAGAATGTAGTCTGAGCCAGGCTGGGCAGTAACGCCCCTGGAGATGAAATCAGCAGTGACCTGTCCATACGTACCCACTCTTCTCAGAACAGGGACAGACACAGTGCCAACGTCCTCCTCGACTGAGCAGGAATGAAAAAAGACAGACATTGTCAACAGAAATATATCCAACAATGTCAACATCCAGTATATATAAAAGCTTTGTATTTGTGAGCTAGTGTGTCTGTGTACCTGTAATGTTTATGTAGGAGGTGTGAAATTCCAGGATGCCCTCGACATTGTCATTCTTCTGGATGACAATCATGATGGACGAGATGTTGCCAATGGCTGGAGGCTGATCCAGCTGTAAACCCTGTTCTTGTATGGTAAAGTCCAGTCCACTGAAGACAGACGGAATAGATTAAGTAATGATAAAGGGCAAAAGGGCAAACTGTCGCTGTCCAAAGAAAAACATGCATCTCCATTTTTGTCGATTTTCTTTTTTTTATCTTATTCAAACTGTCACGCCCGTCCAGGTGTTTCTGTTTTGTCACGTGCTCCTTGCCTCCGCCCTGGCCCCTCCTGTCACACTTGTTTTTTGTTCGTCCTGAGTTGTGTCACCTGTTCCCTCTTGTTAGTCCGTGTATATATACCCTGTGTTTGCAGTCTGTCTGGGTCCTACGTTGTTATACTGTCAGTGTGTTCATGTTAGCCTGTCTTTGCCGTAATGAATCGAATTAAATCTGTAAATCCTCATCTGCGTGTGTATCCGCCTCAGCCACCGCACACACTGTTACAGAACGTAGGACCCAGACAGACTGCAAACACAGGGTATATATACACAGACAAACAAGAGGGAACAGGTGACAGGTGACACTCAGGACAAACGAAAAACAGGTGTGACAGGTGGAGGAGCACGTGACAAAACAGAAACACATGGACAGGATGTAAACAAAGGCACATGGACGTGACACAAACATGACTATACACATTTACAAAAAATATCATTTTTTCAGTGTAATGTAATGTGCAATATTTTTTCATCCCCCTCTGCAATTTAGAAGCAGCACGCAATTATTTGTAAATACAATCTTCTTGACTTTTTGTTATTTATATTGTATATACTGTACTGTTTATTTATCTATTTTTTTGTACTGAGTGCCTTGCTATCCCTTTGCTGCTGTAACACAGTGAATTTCCCCACTGTGGGACTAATAAAGGCTTATCTTATCTTATCTTATCTTATCCTGTAACAGTATCATGATGAATGGACCAATGGAAATGCTTTAAAATTGCGGTTCAATTGATTTACATTGAAAGTAAAGACAGTTTATGTTCTCTCCTGTAAAGTTGCTATTTTGGAGATACTTGATTTTCTTTGGACAGTAACAATATGTTACATAAGCTAAAAACAATATTTTTTTATTTTTAAAGATAACAGTATGTCATACAGTGTCCATGGTGTCCATTCAAGTCCATTTAAGATGCTAATTGGTGAGATATACAGAAATATGCTAATGTAAAGAGACCACTTGCTATTTCTTTAATTTTCACTTAATATTTCAGAGAAAAGTACACATAATATTAAAAAAATATTATTTAAAATATCATCGCTGTCCAAAGAAAAACATTGCCAAAAAAGTCATTGGAACCAGATTTTCCATTGGTCTATTTATCATAACTTTACACACAATGTGGATGCAAAAATATAAAAATTGACAAAAATGGAAATACACGTTTTTCTTTGAACAGCAACGGTATATCAAAATGATTCAGAGAACATAAGTCATTTCTGTTACATATATGTTTTAATAATAATAAATAAATGCTGGTTTGCCTGGAACCTAAACGTGGGGTGGTCTTTCACTGTTGCCGTACTGTAAATCACCATTATGTTAGCATTGTAACTGCTGGACAAAATTATAGAAGTGAACATCAAAACACCAAACAGGACAAGAAAAACTGTGAACATACATTTTGACTGTATGAATGTCAGTGTTCTGAATAGATTCTACAGCTTTTGGTACTTTACTTGTCACTGAGAAGCTGCACTTGGGTGATGTTGAGATAGAACTCTTCAGGTTCCTCAGCAAGAGAATCATCCAGGATCTTCAAAGTGATCACTCTGAAGGTGTCTCCTGGACCGAACAGCAGTCTGCCAGCGGACTGTTCGAAGTCCAGTCCACTCACCGCACTTCGACCCTCTGTGTGGTAGCTGACCCACACACTGGCCAGCAGTCCCATGGAGCGCATCACTGTAACGTTCACCTTGGGGAACAAAACACAGAATACTGAGAAGCTGGATCAGAACTAGTTGGAGATCTACATGTATTTTGTCTGCATGTTCTTTTTTTGTTCTATTAGTTGTTCTATTAGTTTAGTGTAAAACGTACTGAATGTTTGCAGTGGTCTGCTATATGTTTGTTTAAGACAAAGCGTTTATGGGCTAAGGTTGAAATAAAGGCTGTCCTCGGGGGTCCAGCACACCCTAATTAACGTCTTAGAACCCCTCAATATCTCAAAATCGAAATCCTAGTGGGATGGGGTGAGAGATACAAATAGCCATGTCTCAAACCAAAGACAACAGAGGAAAGTGTAAGATCTCAGGTAACGTGTAGTAGACCACATACTTTAACTAGAAAAAAATGTTCTGCTATACAACTAGTGAGCTAGCAGCCAGCCAACATGGGACCCCACCACAGCCCCCCATGAATCACTAGGTATATTTCGCACACTGGTTATGGAGAAAAATAAAGCTAGCCTGATGGTTTGGTGCTTGTACTGAGTCTTACTTTAACAAGGATTTCCACCTTTTTTTATATCAGCATAATTAAATCATTAAGATGCTGAGGTGTGTTGGGGTATATATGAGATATGTTTTGAGAAAGGGGTCCATGTTAAAGGTAAAGGTCCCATAGATGATGGGCCCCTCACTTTTCTGTTTCTCCCAGTTCCATATAGAAGAAATAATATTTTCCATAGGTTACATCTCCATTGTCCGCAAACAACTGGGGTATTTAAGGAAGAATACTCTGAGCTAAAAATTCAGTGTCACGAGGGGGCAGGCGAGGGGTAAACGAGGAGACAGGCAGGACGAAGGGGGGCGGACACAGAAGCAAGATTAAACAAAATATTTAATAAACAAAACGAAAATAAAACACAAAACATAAACAAAGCACAAAGTAAATAAACCAAAACCAGGAAACACAGGGAGACATCAAACAGAGTACACAGGATAACAAGAGGGAACAAGAAACACTTGAGAACAATAGGCGGGGTCACTGATGAGAAACAGGTGAGGGGCAGAGACAAGGGAGCACATGACCAAAACAAACAGAACCACATGGTGGAAAACGTAAACACAAGCACATGGGACAGACAAGGGAATGTAAACAAAGACAGACAGGCAGGCAGGAAAACAGGGCAGGATGTGACATTCAGAGGATTTCACTCTCCAGGCATTGTTAAGTGCCTGACTGATGCTGTTCTTGTCTTTGTAATAAACTCTCATTTTTAAGTAAGACGGTGTCAAGCAGAGAATTCTTCAATCATCTTCACAGCATCACTACTGAACAAACAACAGTGCAAACAAAGTCATTCAGAGTGGCTTGACAAGACGTGTCATTGATTAGTCATTGATTGTTGGTAGTGAATAGAACTGCTGTGAATGTTAAATGCTTCTAAAAGCTGCCTCACATGTAAGATGAAGTGGTTAAAAAGACAGGGTCTAAGACATTGCTTCATGATGGATATAAAATATTAACTGCATGTCAACATTGTTAAAATTTCAAAATGTATGGTTCACTTTCCATGCCATACAGTTTATATATCATCGCTGTCCATTTCTACATTCCCAGCCTCCAAAAAGCAGTTGTTATGTTTTTGATTGGACAGCAACGATATGGAAGCTAATCTGGTGAAATACAGAAGTTATAAAAGGGGTGGTGGTTGGGTCTGGACTGCCTTTATTTAATGAGGCCCAACACAGGAATAGCAATCAGAACAGAGCTGTCATAAAAGCACAGTCCCTAAAACAGCCTGATTATTTCTAAGATATAAAGTGAGGTTGCAGAAGAGTCATGTAAAATGACATTTTGACTGTTTTCGGTAGACAATGTCACATAAACATAATTAAGAAATGCAGAGAAAAAGAATATTCACAACAATATGTATGATATGGGCCCTCAAAGGAATGATGAACACATCTCTTGCACTTACTTGCAGACCACTGAACTATATGTTGAATAAAAGTTGATCACTGACATCTAAAGCAGGTATATGCAAAAGACTGAACATCCAAGTCAAACTGCATGTTTTCCAAAATGTAAAATTCAACAAATACACAGTAATTGTGAGTTAAAAGGTGTGTTCTGCACACGACTGTATAGTTGCAAATGACCAGAAGGTATACAAAGAGGGTCTCATAGCTAAGATACAACCATTTCTCTGACATAAAATGCTTATCCAGGGACAGATGTGCAGTTGCTAAAGAGTTCTATGTTTACAGAAATGTACTAATGTTGTGAGCTGATATTTTTGAAACTGTTACTATGATTCCATTATGTGAAATAACACAGAAAGCTGTGAATCAGAAAACTGGGATTTTATAGCAGCAGTGTTTTTACAATAGTGTTCCAACTGATGCAAAAACACTTCTAAAAGTTTATTATTGAAAGTGAATACCACACAGAATGGCTATATGTTCTGTACATGCAGCACTATAGGTAAAAGGTAGACTCTCACTGATTTGTCTTCCTCAGAAGCGCTGAGGGACGACTGGGAGAAGGAGAAGAGGCCATAAGGCTGGTCACTGGCTGCCATTGTGATAGTAGCACGCTGTCTGCTGGGGCTGATCTCTGAACCGGGGGTCAGGGACACTAGGCTTAACTCATACAGCGTCCGTTCTTCCGGAACATCATCATCCAGAGCCTGAACGGGAAAGATGATTATAACTTTAGACGGGAAAAACAGGAATTTAGCAATGAATACAGTGCAATATCTAATTTTCATAATTTCCCATAAACTGTAGAGAGTTTCAGCTAATCAACAGTATCTGGAGTTACATCTGAATCATGTAAATTAGATTAAAGCATTCTTAAAAGAATAGAAGACTATATTGAGTAATTTCCCATAGTACTAATTGGAAAATACATTCTTATTGCATCATGTCATTTAACTAGACTGTAATCTCAAGTTGCTAACGCTGTGAAATATACTATAATCTGTAAAAATGTGTAAAATTAGCAACATTCGCTTCATAGGCCCAGTATTAAAGACATACATATCATCCCTGTCCAGTGAAATACATGACTCTGCATTTTTGTTGATTTTTATTTTACTATATAATTTGAACATGACAGCTGCTCTTTACATCATATGGAGATTTCAGGACAAATGGACCAATAGAAATGCTCCAAATTAGCTGGTTCCATTAACTTACATTAAAGGTCAAGTAGGTTTTTGTCCTCTCCTGTAAAGTTGCCATTTTCTTTGGACAGCGACCATATGCTAAATATGTATTGGCTCCCTAATTACATTTGAGGTAAACAGAAAACTTATTTTATGGAAATATTACTAAACTCATACTAGAAATGTGCTTGTGAGTAGACCTGAGGTTACTGCAAATGGGCTAACACTGCTGTTATGTTAATTTTAAAAATAGGCACGTCTTAAATTTCAGTCAACAACATTGTTAGAAAACATTAGACGGCATTATAAATTTCCTGTATTAAACTTGACCATAACAGGAAACGCGAATAGACAATATTTATTTTTTGGCTATGTTCTTTACCTTCAGCTGGATGGTGGCAGCAGACTGGCGGTCCCTCATGATAACTTTCCCAGAGATCTCCAAGAACTCAGAGGCCACGGCTGGGGTGATGTTCCAGTATATCTCAATCTCACCGAAAATGCCCGGCCCTCTGACAAGACTACAGTAAACAGTACACACAGACCCCACAATGATGACTGGATTTCTACCTGAATTATGAATCAATAGAAATAAAACAAAACCCAGAAAATAAAGGTGTACCTGATCAGAGCGGTGCCATTGTAAGTACCCTGAGGTTCCCCAATAAGGACATTCCTGGAGGAGTCAGCTATGCCAACGATTCCCAGAGCCCCACGGTCTGCCCTAATCACAACTGTGGCGATGTCTGGGGTAAGGAAGCAGAGAAATACCTAATGTAGGCCTGAGAGGTCACATGATGATCATTATAAGTTAAACATTCTTTTAATACTAGTAACAAAAGTATAAGATATTCTTAATAACAGTAATTATGCCATTCGTCTGCAATTTTGTATTAGCAATAAAAGCTTGCACAAAGAACAATTACCACTTCAGTACACTAGGTGGCAATGTGCACCCTGATTTGGTAGATCACAAAAGCAAAGACATTTAGCTCACAATAGCACAAACCTGCATGAGAGTTAAGTCAGCTAGCAAGTTATTTTCTTATATATTCTTTTATATATTACCTACTGTAACTGTAAAAAGTCAAACCATATTGTATATGTTTCATTTTGGTTATTAAGTAAGTTTATATATATATATATATATATATATATATATATATATATATATATATATATATATATATATATATATATATATATATATATATAGTTATAACAAAAAACTGTGTTCTAATACTTAGTGTTTCTCCTATTTATGTTTATTACAGCTTCCATTCAGTTTTCAACTGTTTTATGCTTCTTATAAATAAGTTAATCACATTTTCTGCTTCTCCAGATTCAGATAAGCCTAAACAGGTTCACTGATGTTGAGATCTGGTGTGGGGTGGGCAGTCTACTGTTCTAAGAACACCATCAGCTGCTGCTTCTTGTTGGTCAATTTCCTTTTCTCAGTAAGGGCTTCTTAACAGCTACACATCCTTTCAGACCCACAGCACTAAGGCGTCTTCTCCCAGTTTAGGGATGGATTTAAACACCTGTGGACCATTTTAGATCTGAAGCAAGAGTAAAGTGTAGTGGCAGTTTTAGTGATCTTCCAGGACTCACACAGTTGTATATCGTTGCTGTTCAAAGAACAACATGTAGCTTTAATTTTGCCGATTTTTATGTTTCTAAATAATTTGAAAATGGCAGCTGCCGTTTACACTGTGTGAGAAAATTACGATGAATGGACCAATAGAAACGCTTCACACTAGCTTGGAAAAATAAATTCTGGTTGCATTGACTTTCATTAAAAGTAAAGACTGTTTTTGTCTTCTCCTGTAAAGTTGCCATTTTGGAGATGCTTGTTGTTTGTTGGACAGCAATGATATTTTTAATACATTTTTAACTGGATTTATACCCACTTGGTTTCCTTCTTCCTTATGCAAATAGATGATCTAATCACACTAGTCTAGTCCTGAAAAATGAAACACTTGTGGCTGTTTTGATCTTAAATGAAACACATAAAAGGTCTCAGATTTTTGAACAGTACTAAAAATTGCGATCAATTGAAAACATCTGAAACAGACACAACAGAAACATTTAACACAGGCTAACGGACATTACAAGGTTGGTACTCGTATAATGACTGACTTCTTGTTGGATCGATGACTGCCTCATTGTCTGCAGATAGAAGCTGGACAGTGAATCTCTCCTCCCCCTCCAGGACAGCATCGGCCAAAGCCTGGATCACCAGAGACTTCCTAGACTCAGTCTGAACAGAATACAGAGATGATGGTTTGAGCCTTGAGAAAGGCTAGTTCGGTACACTATGGATAATTACTTTGATAGTCATGTTTGCACTTAAAAGTTGAAGATTTTATCAGTTGGAAGCTTATTGGAAGCTCACCAACAGAATTGGAGGAAAGTTCTGCCAAAAGCAACATGTAAATGTAAATGCTATTCATTACTTAACTCTATAATGAATCAGGTAACTATGTCAATACATTTAAATAGCATTGTATAAAGGGCTACCCAGCAAATGATACTGGTGGGCCAAAGACATACCCCATTAAAGACAAGCGTTCCATTCCGAGGTTGTAGGTCATCTCTTCCCTTCTGCTCAAGAAGCCAGATCAGATAGACTGTGCCTACACCACCCGAACTCCGCACTACTGTTAGATTCACCATGGAAGCAGGATCGTCAACAAACTGTGGCTCAGAGACGGTAACCTGGAAAATCAGAAAATGATTTATAAGCTCACAATTGGGCAGGCAGGTTAAAAGACCCTCATAGGGTGTTATATGTTATTATGCGTATTTAAGATTTACTGTTAGCTCCTGGAATCCAAAGCGACCCAGCGGCGAATCGTTGGCAGGGATGTTAATCACAACAGAAGTGTCAGCTCCCAGTCTAGCTCCTCCAATCACACGTGTGAGCTTTACAAGGAACGATTCCATGGGCTCCACTATGGTGTCATCGATAATAGTGATCTCAATTACGGCACTTGCCTAGAAACATAGATGTATACATGTTACACACATTGCAAGTTAACACACTACTGCAACATGGGTACATGGCCTGAATATATGATGCAACTATGGCAGCTACAATGCATTTCCTTTTAAAACAATACCTATATATCGTCACTGCCTAAAGAAAAACATATATTTCCATTTTTCTAGATTTTTAATTTTCTACATCATTTGAACATGGCAGCTGCCTTTTATATCCTGGGATATAAGTTTCATAATAATGGATCAATGGATACGCTTCAAAATAACTTATAATGACAATGAAATAAGTTGTTGCCCTCTGTAAAGTTGTTTTTCTTTTGACAGTGACAATATATTGTTGTGATTTAAAATGGGCTACAAAATAGATCAATTAATACCAAATATACTTCATCTAAATTATTTTGGTCAGCCCTAGTAAGGTAGTTTAGATCTGTACCTGCCCATCTTGAAAGGTGAGGTTGCCTGAAGATGGGGTGAAGTCCTCGGTGGTGGCGATGACGGGTTGCGCTTCCCAGAACAACACAATCCTGTCAGTCGTGCCAGCTTGTCTCACCACCGGCAGATAAAGGACGTTACCAGGTGGAGGAACCTCATGGGCAAACACTACTCCGGACGCATCCTGCAAAATATGGATATATTGTATGACCAATAAGAGAAAACAAATGACCTGAATTCACTGAATTTCTTCTACTTTAAACTGATGATGGTACAGTCTGGTATAGTAGATCTCCAGTTTGATTTTTTTTGTGCACAAATTAGGGCATAACTACAGATAATGGTTATCCCATAGGCTCCCCAATGGTGGACACATCTTAATATGCCTTGATATGTACAAGATGCAATATTCCTATTATTTGAATGTGATTATAAAGTACTGTTGTTTATACTGTTCCATGTCGTATTAAAATCATAGTCATAAAGAATTTGCAGAAAATTAATGTAAACCATTGCTGTCATTGCTTTACAAGTTGTTACGTCTATTAATAATATTAATGCTAATATTAATAATACATTTATTTCACTACATAAAAGATTATACAGTATATCATAAAACAAATGAATTACATCAATATCTCTAAGAGTGCAAGAACAAACTTTTCACCTTGGAGACGTTGAACTGAAGGACCCCTCTGGGATCATCATTTTCTTGAATGGTGACCTCAGCTATCTCCATTCCAGGCCTTCGGATGCTCGGCTGCCCTGCCCCAGTCTGACTCCCCAGCAGCTCCACTTGAGTGATATTCACCAGAAAAGTTTCAGCCAATTCTGGAAAATCATCCTGTGAAGACATACGCAAACATAAGAATGAATACAATGTCTATATTTTGCTTATATACGCTTATAGTCCGCATAGCGTTTGACTCCAAACCCACGTCAAAGTGACAACTTACCCAATCCGTTTTTCAGCAGTGTGCTTAAATAGCTTAGCGTTAAACCAGAACTGAATTATGTGTTGTGCCGTTCTTCGCGCAGAACGTGTTGATGTTTGCCAGCACTTTGAGACATAACCAAGTCCTCTTAGCCCAAACAAAACTCAGCATGGGGCTGCAGAGGGCGAAAATACCCGGACCACTGCAATTTGCAGGAGCATGAGCTATTTGAGGAGGAAAGTGAGGAAAAAGAGCAGGGTTTTAGCGGTCGTGGTGGTAGCCATGTGCTGTTGGCCTTCTCTGTAGGCAGCACGCAGGCAAAAAGCCAGCTTGTCTGCTTAACAACTCAAACAGAGCTTTGGTTACTGTCTCTGCGGAGCTTAGGCGGCCTGAGATGAACTGTGACAGAGGATGGAGTAATGGATGTCTAGGACATGTACTCTTTGACTCGTGCCTACAAGGAATTAGTGTACATTCAAGTTATCTCTGGCCTCAACAAACATGGAAGATGAATACACCAGAGGCAAGTCAGTAGGTGGAAATACTCTGATAGAACCTCAGTAGGAGTCAAAAGTGAGTAGTGTAGTGAATAGTAGTGAATTGTTGGCCGGCATGTTGATCACAATAGAAATGTCAGCTCTTAGCCTAGCTCCTACAGTCACACACGTGTGAGCTTCACAAGAAACGATTCCATGGGCTCCACTCTAGTGTGATCAATAATATGGATCTCAATTACGGCACTTGTCTACAAACATAGATCAAATGCATTAATGTACCAAGTACCAAATTCATGGGTAAAGCAACCCGGCGGTGAATCGTTGGCAGGGATGTTGGTCACAACAGAAGTGTCAGCTCCTAGTCTATCTCCTCCAGTTACACGTGTTAGCTTTACAAGAAACGATTACACAACGATTAAAGACACCCCCTGTGTCTGTGTGGTTCCCTCTGGGTGCTCTGGTTTCAACCTACAGCCTAAAGACATGTAGTCAGGTGAACTGGAGACTAACTTGCCTCAAGGTGTGAGTGAGTGTATGTCTGTGTGTCTGACCTGTGATAGACTGGCGACCGACCCAGTATGTTTCCTGACCTCTGCCCAGTGAACACTAAGCGCTCCAGCACCAGGAGGATAAGTGGTTTAGATGATGTTTGGACACTAACCCTAACTGAATTTATATTTTAGAATTCTAAAAACACTTTGAACTTAATGCTGTGAAAGACATTTATATAGTGAAATGTTACCATTTTTTAAATCACAATAAGATGTTTTATTCTGGTCCAGGAACAAACAATAAGTGTTATTTTACCTGTGTTAACCTGGGTAGTGTATAGTGATAGTGTAGTACTAGTGATTTCTGCTTGGTCCATAATCCCAAATACAAAAACTGACAGAAATATGTTTAAGGTAGGTATAGATCTAGTTCTTTACACAAACATAGGTATAAAATAAACATGTTTTTAATTAACCTGTTTTCTACAGATTTCCACCCTCCTGGTGACTGGAATATGTCACTGCAAGTAAATAACTCACAGTGAGAGCTAGCCAGGCTAAAGTGCAACCTTCACATGACAGGGGTAATTACAAGAAATCCTCCTAAAGTAAACAACTTTACTCACGCATAGGGAAACATAGTCCCTGAAGAAAAAGAAGTTTTTAGATTCATCACTATTGTCCTATTATCAACTTAACATATAAAAACTCAACATATGCAAAAGACCACCAGTTCTTTAGTGGACAAATGGATGTATTTGCAGTGGTGGAAAGAAACAAATTACCCTTGTTACCGTACTTCTTCACTGTAATTGTACTTTCTGAGTGGGATAAATTCATAGTACCTTTACATTTACTTGGATACTTTATTTATTAATGTTTGTTTAAACTCACACACCAAATAGAGCCTAGTTATATTTAAATGATTTAACCAATTCAATGTAGCTGGGAATTGCCATGTTTAGTGGGTGTGCGGAGTAGTCTGGTAAAATCACCAAATGGCAGCTATCTTGGAATGGAGAGGAATATTTTATTTTAGGTTACCTAATGCTCAACAGCCTATAAGATGCTGGCATGGGGTATTAAGACGCCTTAGATTCATGTGGTATGAAGTACATCCAGAAGTGCTTCGAGCTCACCCAAAGAGAGAGCAAGAACATCTATGAACTTATTGTTGTATCTAAAGCCAAGAAGAAGTCAACACTATATACAGGCTTTAAACACCATATCCCCCACAACGGTATCAATTCTACAAGCTTTTAAAATAAAGCCATTAAATATATCTCATGTACTATCAATATAACAGTGGAACCAGACCTCTAACCTGACATCAATGCATACTGTTTATAAATGATTAAAACTTTTGGAAACTTTTTAAAATTTTTGGAAATGACTATTCCAGAGTTGGCAAGCTACGTTGGAGGAAATTAATAGAGAAGGGTGTTGGGTTATGGCCCAAGAAGGGTACTGTAAAGTTTTCTCTGGATGAGAAGAGATCAACGTCTCCAAAATGTCTGCCAAATCAACCCCAGATGTATGACCCCACATAGAACTACAGTCTACATCCTTTGGAGGGATGTGCCCTAAGATATGTACTACTTTTAAAAACTGGCTTCTCTTACTATGCATTGACAATGACAAAAATTGTGTACAAACTTTAGGACATCACACTACTGTACAATATTCTGTAATATACTCACAGGCAAGATGGTGATGGTCACCAGTGCAACAGTAGCCTTTTCCATCATGACGACCGTAGCCTGTTTAGCTACATAGTCTTGCCCCTCATTGGCCTGATTGATAGGCTGCAATGCCAGTGCTGGTTTGGTTGTATAGTAGACCACCACATCCCCAGATGCCCCCTGATCTCTTACTATGCTCAGTGTGATATTACTTGGGCTTCCTAAAAGAAGAAATAAACTTTTAAGTCCTCCACAAGCAAAAACATCATCATACTGTAATAAAAGAAGCAGTTATGTTTAGAAACAGAAGATTTACTGGCCAGTCATAGCGCTTTCCTTTCAAGTTGGACGGAAGCATTAAGCAAGCATCTGTGCAAGCTATTTACATACTCAGCAATCAATTCATACAAACTGCAGAGAAATGAGGGTGCCTGGTTTTATGGGTAGGCCGCAGCAATGTAGAATAATTATGTGCCATTCAGACGCCTTTCATTGTATTGGTTTGGCTGAAAATGTTCAGAATTACTTTGGGGTTCAGCTGTGATGAAGTACTGGGAGTCCAGGTGCCATCCAATCACTCCATAAGGAGAGCCATTAGCTTTAATGGTGAGCTCGGCTATGGTTCGCTGTGGGTCAATCAGAGCTGTCCTGGATGGATCGATGACGCCCACTGTGGTGACGCTCGTTAGGATGATGGTCACTTTCTCTGCCATTTCTGGAATACTGTCAGCTAACACATTTAGCGAGATGGTGGCCACAGCCTGCCCCTCTGAGAAAGTCACCTAGGTAAAGAAATTAAAACAATGTCAACAACGTGCTTCTCATGTTTGAGCACTGTGTTGGCAAATCTAGTCAGCCGTTAATAAACGATTTGTCAGAGAAACTAACAACAACAACAATAATTATTATTATAAATAATAAATATATAATCATTGCAGTCTCAAATAGTTGTGAGAGTATAGACTTATATATAGACTTATATTCTACACAGCTGAGTTGCATTGTTATGACCACTTCCTACTTTCGATGGCAGCAGTATGTAGTTGTCAGCGTTACGGTTTGGGGACTGTTTTTGTGACATTCTTTTGGCCCACCCATCCATGCGGAGGCACTTTCAATAGTGTTGGGTATGAATCTATGCTTGCAGATCACAAATACCTATACATGCTGATTGTCTTCAATGCAACACGTCACACATCTAGAAATGCCTCACTTTTGGAAGAGCTGACCTCCAAGTACTACCCTGGAGCCCTAATTCCCCAGACTTGAACCCAGTTGAGCATCTGTGGGGCCACCTCAACTGTCGTGTTGGCTCTATGAATCCTCCCACATGCGCCCTTATGTATGTCAGCATGTCTCCAGATACATGTGGCAGCCTATCAGGACTTTATTCAGTCGCCCAGCCCATCTAGCTGCTGTCTGTGGCTGTTACTCTGGATATTAGCTGGTGGTCATAATAATGTGTCTCGACTGTGTACTACTAAAGTTGAATTTTTCAAGATACATCATTTTCTTATTACATGTGTTTATAGTGGCACCTTTGTGAGCACTCACCACTCCTGAAGTTGGAAAGATGTCCTCCAGACTTCCGTTGGCCACCCAGCGCACGGTCAGCCTACCAAACGTGCCCCTCCTCCTCTCCACACTGAGAGTGACAGGATTATCCCTCTCCAGCTCATCCACCTCTCGGGATAAAGAGTTCTGGACACAAACACAGGTATGTTAAGTAGAGTTCAGCCTATAGAGTTATCTAATAAATGCCTAGAAGTTTTAATGACAGTCTCATTAATGAGCATATCGTCGCTATCCAATGAAAAACAAGTATGTCCAAAATTGCTACTTTACAGGAGAGACCAAAAACATACTTTACTTTTAATGTATTTCAATGGAACAAGAATTTTTTCAAAGCTATATTGGGGCCCTTGTATTGGTCCATTCATCATAAAATGTAAATGACCATTGTCGTGTTCAAATGTTGTAGAGAACTCAAAATCAACAAAAATGGAGATACATGGACAGCGAAGATATATTAGCCAATATTTAGAGTTAAAAAATAATTTTGTTATTACTGGGTAGCTGAGAATCTGTAGTCTTTACAGTAATCTATAGAATGCAAATTGAAGTTATGGGTCACAATTGTGTAGGCCAAATTAAAGCAGGTCATGTGATTAAAAATTACAGTGTAAACTAAGGTTGGTAGAGTTAGACATAGTATAACAGTCCCATAAGTGTGAGTTATGTATATCATTTACTGTAGATTATAAGCCAATACTGCATATTCTCTGCATAAAAGTCTGCACAGTAAAACTCGAAAAGCGCATGTCCTGATTTGCTGTGTTGCGGAATGGTTTCTATAGCATTGCTATATAACCAGAAAACTGCTGTACATTATCTTTGGTAGTCAATGCATGTTTACTGACATGAATTTATAACAATAATATGTTAAGTACAAGCAATGCCTGGTCAGCATTTACCTGATCCAGGAATGTAATACCTGTGCAAAGCCAATGATGCCATAGGCATCGTCATTAGCTGGAATGACCACAGTCACTTGACCACGAAAGCCAATCTCTGCCCCGCCTTTAGGATTCTTCAAGCTAAGGCGGAAACGCTCTTCCTCCTCCGGAACATCGTCATTGATCACGTTCACCGCTATCTCTAACTCACTCACTCCTGGCTGGAAGAACAGCTCACCAGAACTAAACAGAAGTGAAAGATGGCACAAACAAACATATAAGAATAAGTAAAACTTGAAAACACAACAAGACTATCCAAACACAGTGGACCATGTTAATGTTCCATATATTAAAAGAGTTGTAATAATATCTATATTATTAATACATTTACCACAAACAATACGGGATGCTGTTAACTCACAGTAACACATGCTATTGTAATACATACATATTACTGACTTTACTAACACAAAGCAGTGGTTTAATATACTCTACCGAGGGACGAAGTCAGACTGGTTGGACACTGAAGTCAGCTCATGTACGATGGAGCCTGATCCTCCGCTGGCTATGATAACCCTCTTTGTTGCATTAAGTGACGGGACAGTCAGGTAGAGGAACTGCTGAGCTGGAGAGGAACTCAGGTCTTTGGTGAACTGGCTCAGATCAGACTTCCAGGAGTACAGAGCAGATTCATTCATCCCGGCAAGCAAGAGGTGCGCTAAACAATGAACACATTATTAATATGCAGCATAATTAATCATCACTGCAAAGACATATACATATATAATACGTATATACATATACATACATATAATGTTTCCATTAAAATAAAATTCATTTATTTACACTACTGTGAAGAAGTTTTATTATTTAAAATCTTTTATCAAAGTTTAGTTCCAGATTTCTCCTTGACGCCCCAGACATAATATGAATTTATTCAATTTCTTCACCAGCAATCTTGTAATATGATAATATATTACAAGACATATGTAAAACCACTACTTTCTGTATTAATACTATTTAAATATTTGACATAAAAAGAATTTTTCAAGGCAAATAAAAGCTTTCTGTTTCTGAAAAAAATATGTTTTCAAATACAATAATGTTCCCAAATGCGTGTGTGCAGTACTAATGCAGTACAGTTCCAATATAATACTTTAAAGTATTAACAAAATTGTAAAGCAATATGTCTTTTCGACCTTTTCCACAATGGGCATTGTAATAAGCGTCAAGACTGCTCAAGCACAATTACGTAATTAACCGTGTTCACATACGTATGCCAGATGTGGGCGTGAATGCATGGACTGAAGAGAGGCCAGGAAACTGGATGGACTGCACTTGCTGGAAGAAGCTCTGCTGGGAACCCCATAAAAACACCTCGCATACAGGACTTGAACCTTCGGTAGACAATAAGAACACACGCAAAGTCAGACATGGATAGAGCAGCAGTGGAGTACTGCAATCCCAACCTGCACACACACGCAAACAGATGTTTGTTTCTGAGGTCATGCAGTACTGAGCCAAAGTCAGAGACCACCCATCATTTATTTAATTTCCCTGGTGAGTACGCACAAGTTATTGATTTCTCAGTAGAAATGGGATCAAAGATAAATCACTTGTATAAAGAGGGTGAAAGACTTTCCAAAACTGGACTTCGAAACAAGATTAAAAGTTACAAAGAATATGGGACACCTGACAACCCTGTAAAAATAAACACTACTTAAAGCATGTTTCTGTCCATCCTTCCACTGTGAGAGTTCAACTGAACACTGTGGGTCTGAAAGAATGTGTTACTGCTACTGAAGAAGCTGTTACTGAAAAAAGAAGAATATTGCTGGTGCTGTAAATTCAATGGACTGACCACCCCAGAGTTCAGATCCCAACATCAAAATGCATCCAATGCAATCCCAATGTGGAAAATGATCACTGCAGATTCCTTTGAAAAGTCTTCTGGAGAACACTAGTGGACACACTATATAATAATAAAAAAAGAAGTTGAGGTGGTCTCAGTTTGGTTTGTTTATGGTTGGTTCTGCGGTCTGATTGATTTATTGAGCAGATCAAACATCACCAGTGCACTGTTGTTTTATGGTAAAGACCTTAAGGCTTATTATGCATACACAGGCACAGTCTTCCAGCACTTTAGTGGATAAAAACAGACCACCAAAGACCACCAAGAGGCCTGTCATGGGCTGGAGGTTAGGGAACCAGCCCTGTGACTGGAAGGTTGTTGGTTCAAGCCCTTAAACCGAGGACATGACTGAAGTGCCCTTGAGCAAGACACCTAACCCCCAACTGCTATCTGGGCACTGTGAACAGGGCTGCCCACCACTCCGGGCAAGTAATATAATATAAGGTACTGTAGGATAAAGCCTGCCTGAAGGAACCGCTTCTCTTTCAAATAACCCTATTTACACTGCAGTAGTGGATTTTCCACAGGTGGAGCTGATGATCTCGGTGAAAGAATCCACCGCAGGGTCATTTTTCCATTTTCCAAAATCAACCACATTCTTGCTGCCCAAAGAAAAACAAGGGTCTCTCCGAAATAGTAACTTTACAGGAGAGGACAAAAACCTTCTTTACTCTGAATGTAAATTAAAGAGATTTAATTCCAAGTTAATATGGAGCATTTCTATTGGTCCTTTCATCATGAAACTTTCACATGATATAAAGGGCAGCTGTCGTGTGCAAATGATACAGAAAAATGAAAACTGACATAAATGTACTTTAAACAACAACAATATATGAAAACAGCCTTTATGTGCCAACCTGCAAAAACATATGTACCCCAAAATAGTAAAATTCTAAACCTATTCCAAAACATAATCTGAGCCTTAGTGTCCAAACAGAAACAGTTACGTCTCCTCAGTTTTAAACAATTTAGACCCTGATAAAAGCATTTTACCATGTAAGCAGCAATATATATATATTGTTATTATTTTTCATTAATGACATTCTACGCAAGCTCTGTTTTCTCTTGTTCTCCTAGAAAGTACTTCTGGACCTGGAATCACACAAAAACAAACAGCACACAAACACACACTCTAAGTCTGAAGTGATGGTGCGGTTCAGACCAGCGATGTGCTGACACTCCTACTAGGATAAAAAGCAAGCATAAAATTATAAACCTCTCCATGTGGCTGTGGTCTTAGAAACCGGCTTGGAAGAAAAAGCAGCAGCCGGTTACCACGCTTACGATCTGCAGCCGCATGTTTTGGCTCCGGTGCCTTCAGTGTAGCCTAAATATGCACCGGAGCCTTCATGTCTGTTGTCGTCTGAGGACGCAGGGTTTGTTGTGTCCACAGCATGTTTGCACACCATCGTTTGTTCACTGCGCAGACTTCAAACATAGAAAGTTCAGCTGGTCAACAAAGCATAGCCTGCCATTAGCCTAGCCTCGTTAGTTCTGGGTTTAATTGGCCAATAAATTACAGAGAAGACATTATTCTCTGCATTTTACCCTTTAATGCTGACTATTTCACTTTTTTAATCAACCATACTCAATTAATACTCTGCTTTTATAATGCTGTTGACATGTATTTCAATTTCAATATATGGTCGCTGTCCAAAGAAAGTATCTCCATTTTTGTTGATTTTTATTTTTTTTACATCATTTGAACATGAAAGCTGCTGTTTACATTGAGTGAATTTTATGGTTAATGGACCAGTAGAAATGCGCCAAAATAGCTTGGAAAAATTTCTGGTTCCATTGACTTACAGTAAAGTAAAGAAAGTTTTTGACCTCTCCTGTAAAGCCATTTTGAACAGTGGTGATATGGTATTTGCAGAGTTTATCCCACCGTAAAGTGCTGGGTAGCACAGTAGCACACAAAAAGCTCCAATTCTACACAATGAGCCTTTATACTGGCCACAAAATTACCTTCAGTGACTACCAGCAGGAACGTATCTCCTCCCACATGAATGGACTCCACTTGTTGGACTTTAGCACTGACTGGCAGTGGCTGAGGGTTCTGGAAGCTGCTGTTGCTCCACTGGTAGATAAAGCAGGTGGGCGAAGCTCGGTTCCTGCAGGTTGCAAGGTACTGTCCGTTTCCGTTGGCTCGGGTGAAAGGTGAGACAGAGGTGATGTTCTGCAGGTCCAGAGTGTCAAGGAGGGAGAGAGAACTTCCAGACCACACAAACACCTGTACACAGAGAACGCAGGGTAGCTGTCTTACACACAGTGTTTACCAAAAACAGAAAACAGCTCTTATGACAGTACTAGCTGGATGCTTCTTGCTTTAATGCATGAATGAAGATGTACAAAGTGGGTAACACTTAAGCTGGACACTGCTACACACCATTAAGTCATTAACATGCACTTAATAATTTGACCACTGCAGGAAAATTCGATTTAGTCAGTTACATGAACACCACGACTACAAAAACTGGAGTAATCATATACTGGAATTACACAAACACAATATAAACAGAACATAAAACTCAAACTTAATGTCATAACTTCTTTTGTGTCATGTCACTTTACTAATATATGAACATATAGCATACATGAACAAGCTTTTAGTTGGTTTTAGTGTCACTTTAAAAAAGCTTTGTTGTTGGTAAATGCACCTCACTTATTTCTGATACTGCATTCTGTTTTGTTAACATCAGAAATTGGGGTAAGAATATACATGCACTGAGAAATCTAATTACTGAGCTGAAATCCAGCTCTCTGTATCAGATTTATGCTGTAGGCTGTTTACAAGACCAAGCAAATATTCAAATAACAACATCAGAAATTTGATTATATTTGGAATATTAACAAAACACTAACAAAACATAGCTCAAACACATCATAGCCGACTATATCCAGTGATATAACAGTTATGTGACTTTTTATTAACGTCATTATGGTTAAATAGAACCACGCCTGACAAATGTCACCTATATATATGTGTATGTGTGTATGTTTTGTACAGCTAAATACAACTTAAAAAGAAAAGCTGATGATGTAATGTTTTATTTTTTTGATGGTAAGAGAGTTTAGATTTCTCTTTAAGAACATATATATATATATATATATATATATATATATATATATATATATATATATATATATATATATATATATATATATATCAGATAACGTGTGCTATTATACACATTTAACTTTAAATATGTTCCTGTAACAAGTTTTAATTCCAAGTCATTTTGGAGAATTCTATTGTTTCCCTCATTATAAAATATTTGACAATGTAAAGTGAAGCTGACTTTTACATTAGAGGGTAAAGGCCAATGAAGTCATAGGGTTCATCACAAGACAGCAAGAACCTGTTAATAATCAAACTGAAAAGTAAAACAACTCATTTCATTATTCGACACTTGTATATCAGATTACATACAGGAGGCTAGATTCCTCTAACCTGGTTTGAAGCTATGAAATACTGCTGAGACTTGACTGAGAAACGCTTGACATTGTGGCTTCCCACAGCCAACGTCTGCTCCTAGGAAGAAAACAGAACTGTGCATTCATGAAAACGTTACAAGACAGAGAGACAGACGTCTATACATGAAGACCCAAAGCTACTTTGAGAATCATCCCTAACTTTTACAAGAACATTCAGTGCTTTATGAGTGAGAGAACACAGACGTGGTGACACTGATGGACTCACTAGAGTAAGATTGAGGTCTGGCTGGACTCGGAAGAGGCTGACATTGGCAGCAGGCAACTCTGTGGTGTCTCCGTGGGACACTGCCACATAGGCGGTGCCATTTACGGTAAAACCCACACAAGAGTAGGGCCTCTGGACGCTCACGGACTACGAAAGAAGAAGAGAAGAAGACTGGTGAGAGTTTTCTCATGTTTCTTTAAAACATTCATGCTGGCTGCTCATACTATCATCTACATTTCATTTCTATGAATTATTGACAAGGAGATGTAGAAGTAATAAGGAGAAAGTCAAAAAGACATCTGGACCTGGTTTCCTACAGGGTTAAAATCATCACAGCTATTACAGCAAATGTGCTCAAACAGATAATGATACTACTATGTTAGCAGGATTTTCATACTAATACTTAATTTAAGAAACATACCTGCTGCATACATGGGTTATTGACCTGCCACTTATATCATAATTTATACCACAAATTGATTAACAAATGGCAGTTCTAGTGTAGTACTGTTAATATACTTTGTTTAGAAAAAATGATTAGAAAATCATTATATTTTCCAAATTGGCAACACTTTACTTAAACCCTGCTACACAGCACTGTCAATACAGCTCATGTCATAGGCTAACTGTAGCTAGCCATCATGACTTCAAACATTATTACAATTCATCTTGACAGCATATAACACTGGCAATGATGTGTTTATGGCATGGTTAGGTCAACATTGGGGTTCAAATAATACCAAACGGATAGAATATATCATAACTGGTTGCTAGCATAACCATTACAGTATGCAAGAGTTAAAACCACTCGACTCACGATCCTTGATGATCATGTCAAATACTTTATTTCAAGGTCATTACCTTTAGCTATAGCTATAGGTAGCTTGAGCTACAGATGATAACTGGCTTATGGATTAGTCTATGATAGTTTAAAAAAGAAAAGGGAGATCATGGTGTGAATCTCCAGGTATTTAATTAAATCATGCAAAATTTCAAGCTGTGCTGTGAATTTTTAAATCCTAAATTCTAAGTTCAGCTGCAAACAAGATATCTAACACAACAACTGCCACACAACTTGCTCTGATTGGTCTAAACTGGTCAAATTGTGTAGTGTGACAGTTTAGATGAGGAGTGCCCATTCATAATTTAAGGCTAAAAGCTAAGCTAAAAATTGGATTTTGTATATGGTTTGTAATATTATGTGATACAAATTCATATTTTTCACCAAATAGTTTAATCCCCAGATTTGTGCCCAGGCCAAGAACTGATAAGAACCATTGGTCGTATAAATACAATTGAAGTTTTTACCTCATGGAAATCTATATGTCAGTTCTGAATGATGCTGATGAGTCTCCTACCTCAACTGGCACAAACACTCCTTGCCACATGTAGAGGGTGATCTGGTCCTGGACTAGGCTGCTGTTTATGCCCCCAAGCTTCAGGAGCAGAGCAGAGTCTCCACTAGGCACGGAACACCAGCCGCTAGGCAGTGCGTCTCTGAAGCGCTGATACACAGCCAGATATGGATACTCTCCCTCTAACCAAGCAAAGTTCATGTCAGTATAAACTGATCTGATCTATTCCAGTAAAGTTCCAGTATGAAGTATGGTAAGTGTAACGTTCTTACTCATGCCAAAGGCTGTGTCTGACTGTGTCTCAAACTCCACACTGACTGCCGAGTCCAGTCCGTTACTGCGAGATACTGTCAAATACACCGTCCCAGCAGTCTCCTCCACTGTCAGAGAGCTCAGAGTTCTAAACAAAACAAAACCACTGCTTACCAACAAGTCTGCATGAGTTCTAGGTGGTAAACAGGTAAGGACGTAATGCAAACTCTACAGTACTAGTTGACTATTTGGGGTAAAAAGATTGTAACTGTAACTAAACGACACTGTTATGTCCAAAAGGGTCTCTATGTATAAACAGTGTGTAAACAGTTCAGAATCAAATGTACTGACATTTACACAATTCCTCAGCGGGTTTTGTGCAGCACTGTATACATACCTGTTGCTGGATGGAGCTATTCTGAACAGTCCGAGTGGAGCCTGGTTCTGGAGCACAGTGATGAGCGTCTGTGTGGGCTCTCCCAGTCGTGCCCCTCCGGTAGGGTTGAACAGAGTCACTGTGAAGGTCTCATTCATTTCCGGTTCTGCATCTAAAACGGCCCAGATCTCCACCGTCTACAAACCAGAACATGTTCGAATGAACACATCAGGCATTGGGTATTTGATCAGATCAGATAAATTACAACTAAATGTAATAGTTCCTCCAGCTATAACACTGTAGTACCTGTTTATTGTAGGAGACTAAGTTCATCAAAAGAATCCGCAGGGATTTTTAGCAGGACAGTGATGGTGTATTCCTACTTCTAGACAAATCTGCGGTTTGAGGAACATCTTGCCAT
The DNA here is from genome assembly GCA_021613375.1 of Megaleporinus macrocephalus. NCBI lineage: Eukaryota > Metazoa > Chordata > Actinopteri > Characiformes > Anostomidae > Megaleporinus > Megaleporinus macrocephalus. Next base: position 11,932,542 of record CM038725.1, on the reverse strand, counting down.
ACACAAATGTTTTACAATAGTTTAGAAATAAACTTTTGCCTACAGCTTATTACTTAAATGAGGACAACATGTTTTTTTTCAGGTTAGCTATTTGTGATTGTTTTTGATAGTTAGTAAATAGTTTTACAGTAAATACAGCCTTAAAGGTGTAGACTTCACAATCCCTGGTTTCTATCACCACCATTGTTAAGACAGCTCTAGACTAAGCTTCTCAGACTACTCTGAATGGCCTTATTTACATCCCAGTGATTGAATTTATGCCTTGGCATATACTTTGAAACAACTCTTCCAACATTCTGTATTATTATATTTCCTTTCTGTACTGTTAGATTTGTCATAACCAAAAGCACCAAATGCACATTCTGCCGTTAACATGCAGTTCATCTTAGTGTAAAAATCCACAGTTTTTTATATAAATATTGCTTTGAATGTAGGTGCTCTAGCTGTGCTGGGTTTCCTTATTTTGGACGAGGCCTTATTCATCATATTTATGAATGGTCATAGCTGTAAGATCAGAGGCTACCTCTTTTTAATCTCTTTAATCGGCTCAGAAGTAGTACTTGATAGAGTGTTTCTGACACTGACATTTTTACACCCATTGCTAAGATAAAGGCTTTGAAACAATGAGCTTTGGTGCCAAAAACATTGGACAGTAGTGTATGAGGTGCTATACATTTACAAAACGAAGGCTTTGTCAGATCTCTTCTTCTCACCTTATATCTAACCCCATCCTCCAGAACAACAAAGCCCTCAGATGGCGTGAGGTCATCGGTGTTAAGCGTGCCATTGACGTCAGTAATGGAGAACTGCACAGTGACGGTGCCGAACACACCCTGCGGCGGATTCCGTACAACATACAGAGTGGCTATGCTCTGGCCAAGACCGGACATTGAAGTGGGCTCCCTCAGTAAGAAGTGCTCACTGTTGTTGAAGGAGATGATGCCATGGCCATCGTCACTGTTTAGGATGGTCACGGTTGCTGTGGAACATGAGAACAAGAGAAAGTGTTGTGCACTCTATTGGTGCATGCAGGGGATGAGGGTGCAGATGAGATTGATGGGTGTCAGTTAACAACCATCGACTCATTAACCTATTTATGTCAATTACTAACCAGTAGTGTTCTCTCCCAGCTGGAGTCCTGAGGAAGGGTTTGTTAGAATGAGTTGAAACTTCTCATCTCCTTCTGGAATGGGGTCGTCCAAAATCAGCACCTCCACAAATTGATACCTCTCTCCATTCACAAAGTGCAGCATCTGTAAGGCAAATGAAATGTCCAATGAAAAACAAGCACGTCTATTGGTCCATTCATCATGAACGTAAACGACCATTGGTTCAAACGATGTAGAAAACTCAAAATCGTACATGTTTTTCATTGGACAGCGACGATATTTGGATGACGCCGATTTTATTACACTTAAGCAGAATTGAAATGTTAGGATGTAAACACAATATTTTGAATTAACGTGAACTGTTGTTCATAGTGATGGAATTTAATGTGTAACAGAATGTCATTATTAGACAAATGCTTAGGAATATGATGCCTGATGCCTGTTTTACGATAGTTTTGAAATAAACTTTTGCCTACAGCTTATTATTTTAATGAACATATTTTTTTTAGGATAGCTATTTTTGATTGTTTTTGATAGTAAATAAAATGGTTATTAGTTTTACAGTAAATACAATCATAAAGATGTAGACTTCACAACACCTGGTTTCTATCACCACCATTATTAAGAAAACGCTAGACTAAGTTTCTTAAACTACTCTGAATGACATCCCAGTGATTGAATTTATGTCTTGGCATTTACTTTTGAACAACTCTTCCAACATTCTGTACTGTTATATTTCCACTTGGAGTACAGGAATCCTCATGGTACTGCTGATTAAAAAATTTCAACATGGAATGAATGTAAATTTCAAGAATGCAAACTCAATTTACTTGATTGACATGTCTACACTGGTTCCACATGAATATGTTTTTATTTTTCTTATATTTCTGTGGGACCGTTAGCAAGTAAAGTTAGCATAATTCTTTTGGTGTACCAACAAAATTAACTAATTATTACAATTCAGTTAAACTTTATTGTCATTATACCACTACAAGGCTGCACAGTGTAAAGAAATATTGTCAGGCTACTTCTGCAGTGGAGAACTTAGTTACAGTTAAAAAGAGATAAATAAGCATTAATGCAAATGCAAAGACAACATAAAAGAAGAAACATGAAACAGTAGGTTCAAAGCCAGTGAGTACAAGATGTGCAAAAGCAGTAACTGCCACTGTTGGTGTCCAGATGTGACTGGAACTGGTGCAAACAACAGTTACTGTAACTTTACAGAATTATAGTTGTAATTAATACAACTGTACAACTAATAATTAATGATTACATCATTGTACTAATTACGTAGTTGTATTACATTTATTAGAAATAATTACTTAATGCAAATTGAATGTATAACCAAATGGCAATATGAATATTAATGTAAATTATTAATGTTAATATTCCAAACAAGACAGCAAACGCATTTTGAACTCACTGATGCTGTTGTGTTGAAGTCCAGACCCAACTGAGCCTCTAGATTTTGTGCATAGAAGAAGACAGAGACGTTTCCATACGTCCCAGCCTGTCGATACGCCACCAAAGTTAACACTCCAATCGTCTCGTTCACTTCATACCTGTAACAACAAATTTATATAACTGTTGAATGGAGCGCAACTACATAGCATATATGAAGAGATTTTATAATTATCTGTGGGTTATTGTATACAAGGTGTGCTCTTACTCTATGCTTTGCCAGCCAATGACACCCCGGATCCCATCGTTAGCATTAATCCCAACTTCAGCTACCAAGCCATGAGTATCTGTTGATATATTCAGTCCACAACCAATGAAATGATGTAATGAATCCTGTAATTAATTGGTTTATTACAAAACATAACATACTATTTTAATATAGAACATAAATAAAAGTGGCAGAAAAGACCAAAGACCAAGTTCAGTGTGAGAAAACTTTCCTAATGTATAGAAGTGACAGTGCTAATATTCTAGTGCTTGTTAATAGACTGTATACACACATAGACATGTTCAACAATGGCAAAGACTATACAGAGGCTTTGCATCTACATACAAGCACTAACAGCAACAGATAGCTACCATTACCTTTCAGTGTATAGTGCACTTCTAGTGGAAGATGAGGAATGGAGAAAAGAAAACAGAGCCAGTGAACAGCGGTTCAGAACAAAAAAGAGAGATTAAGAGAAAGACACACAGGAAAGCGCTAATGGAATGAAACTTTAAAGATTTAAAAATCATGCAGTTATGGATCATTTGGTTGTACCTAGCTTAGGAGGAGTCGGGAGTGTGCTTATCAGAACCGCTGATGTGATGTTGACCAAAAAAAATTCCTGCAGTTCGGGAATACTGTCCTGTTTAAGTCAGAATATAAACATATCAGTGCAACGGGAAGCAAAAACACTGTTTAAGAAACCTTTTTTCCAGAAAGAAAGGAGAAAAGCACTTAACAGCAGTTAAAGAGCCCATATCCTACATTATTTTTTCTCACTGAGACCCACTTAGTACATGTTTGTAGGTTTATGTCCACTCCTTATACTTTTGGGGCTAAACTGGTATAGGACAAACAGCTAGATATACTGTATGAAAATACTCTGCTTTATGTGACATCATAAAAACAAGAATTTAAAATGAGCTGTTTTTGCAGCTGTTATGAGACTCTCTAAGGACCGATATCCTACGTTGTCCTATTTTTTCCCCTATGAGGTCCTTTTACAACATTTGTTTGTGTCTTTTTTGGACCAAAAACAATTCTAACTAATTTATAGATGATTTCAATGTATGTTGTAGAATTTAACAGCTCTTTTTTGTTGTTGTGCCTTTACGATATATATAAATTAGCTGTTCTCTGACTCTCTGCCTTATTGCAGAAGAAGTCAGGGCTGAAACACTCTTTGTAACTGAAGAGTGAGTGTGTGGGAAGTGGTTTTAAGGTATATTTTATGTCTTGAAACTTTAGCAGTGTTTACATACCACATTAAAACAGTTTTCCCATCATATGGGCCCTTTAACAACATTTGCATGTCACTCATGTTAAAAAGGTGAGGTTTTCTTATGAAGTGAAGTTCTAAATTCTACATGCATGTGACAAGAACCTGATGAACACTGTAATTTTGAGACTGTATATTAAACACTGTAGTGGACGTGCAGCGGACAAAATAACTGATATTGACTTACATCTATAATAGTGACTGGAATGGATACAGAGGTCTGGCCATCCTGCATGACCACAGAGCCGGAGACATACAGGAAGTCCTGACCAGGTTCTGCTAAAGCCCCCTCAGTCTGCCTCAAGTCCTGCAGAGACCCCTTCACTGTCTCATAGCTGATATTTACTGCTCCTGTGGAGAGAATCGAGATTCATAAGATCTGCTCTAATAACACTACTCAGTGATGTAAGAATGCACTGATCCAATGTGCCAATTCAGCTGCATCAATTTTTAAATGGTACAATTAATAAAAAGTCAACAGTATTCAGTAAATTATGCACTAATTTTTAGAACAAAACAAACTATTTCCAAATGTAGACTCTTTATCAATTATACAATATTATTTATTAAAAATAAAACATACAAAAAGACTTTATTATTAATAAAGGACTACTCTGTTAGTACCCATAAAAAATAGGAATTCTAAAAAAAGCTAAACTGAATTAAATCATATAGAAAATCTTCTATAAACACAAAAAAAAGTTTGGAAAACTGAAAAATCATGGAAACACTGCCTACACACGTGGACACACTTTAACAAATGTATTTTTTTTCCAACATTTATTACCAATTTGTATATAAACCAATTTTTATTATCAATTTGTATATAAACCAACTTTTATTATCAATTTGTATAAAAACCAACTTTTATTACAAATTTGTATATAAACCAACATTTATTACCAATTTGTATATAAACCAATTTTTATTACCAATTTGTATATAAACCAATTTTTATTACTAATTTGTATATAAACCAATGTTTATTACCAATTGGTATATAAACCAACATTTATTACCAATTTGTATATAAACCAAGGTTTATTACCAATTTGTATGTAAACCAACGTTTATTACCAATTTGTATGTAAACCAACATTTATTACCAATTTGTATATAAACCAACGTTTATTACCAATTTGTATGTAAACCAACGTTTATTACCAATTTGTATATAAAACAACATTTATTAACTATTTGTATTATTAGCAAATAATTTTGGTTTTCAACAAAAAAATTACTATACCCTATGAGCTGCCTAGCTGTCTTAAAAAATTAGTGTTATTAGCCAGAATTAACAGTCAAAATCACCCCATATAATTATTTATTTATTTGTTTAGTGTTTTTCATTTTCTTCTTCAGGGGCACCTCAGGTCTAACAATACACGTCAGCTTGATTTTTGCCACAGAGAACACAAGTAAAAACATCTTTGAGTGCCTTTTCCAGAGAATATGACTGTCGATATGACTGTATAATCCATAAATATTGGTGTGGTGTATTTTATGGTGAATAAAAGAAGCCAGGATCTTTAAAAAGACTAACATGGTACATTCAGACTGGATCACTGAGAAATACCAGTAATACTTACATACACTGGTGATCAGCAGGTAGTAAGTGTGAGGTTTTTATCCGTTATACTATCCAACTACTCCACTTCTATGAGCAGGTGTAGCCAAAGATTTGCACATACGTTACACAGATCAATGTTATGTTAACATTTCCTGCTGGATGTTGTTCCTGCTTTCATAAGAACAAACCTGAAGCTCCAAACTCTCTGTTAATGTAGATCCTGATGGTAGCGTTTTTCTCCTCGGTAGATACACTGCGAGAGGATGGAGCAATGCTAAGCATTCCAAATGGCTCATCACTGGCCTCCACACTGACCACAGCCTCACGACCTTGAGCGTCCAGAGCTGCTACACCTGTGGCTGTTACACCTGCCAGACAGAAATAGGAGTTGACCAGCTATGATAGACGCAAATTCATTGTCAAAATTCATTGTCAGGCCTGAAAAGATAATAATACTGTTGTCTTGTGCAAATGAGATACATAAATAATAATACAAACAGTATCATCAATCAACAATCCAATTGTGAGGTGTTTAATTATTAAAATGTTGACAGAACATTTTACATTCTAATGATCTGTGACTATGCTAGGTAGTAAATGGTGTTTAAAGCATAGACAGTGGTCTGGCGAATTCTGAAGTTATAGGACATCTGTCCTATCTAAACAAAACAATGATACACTGATCAGCCATAATATTAAAACCACCTCCTTATATCTACACACATTGTCCAGTTCAACAGCTACACTTACCGTATAGCAGCACTTTGTAGCTCTACACTTACAGACTGTAGTCCATACATACATTGTATGTATGGATATTGTCTGCATTCATTGTTTATCCCCTTTTAGCCTGTTCTTTAATGGTCAGGACCCCCACAGGACCACCACAGAGCAGGAATTATTAGGGAGGCAGATAATTCTCAGCACTGCAGTGACGCTGACGTGGTGGTGGTGTGTTAGTGTGTATTGCGATGGTATGGAGTCGATCAGTCCTGCTATAGTGTGTAAACACATAAGTGTCACAGCTGGACTGAGAGTGTCCTGAGAGTGTCCTCTGACCACTGATGAAGGACTAGAGGATGACCAACACAAACTGTGCAGCAACCGATGAGATATCGCCTCTGACTTTACATCTACACGGTGGACCCGCAAGGTTGGCACGTCTAATAGAGTGGACAGTGAGTGGACACAGTGTCTGATCCACTTGTACCAGCACAACACACCACTACCACGGCAGTGTAACTGCAGTGCTAAGAATGACCCGCCAACCAAATAATATCTGCTCTGTGGTGGCTGTGTCCTTTACACAACAGAGTGAAAGGGTTCCAACAAAGTATACAGAGAAACAGATGCACTACAGCCTGTAAGTGTAGAACTACAAAGTGTTCCTATACGGTATATGGAGCTGATAAAATGTGTGGACAATGTGTGTAGATATAAGGAGGTGGCTTTAATGTTATGGCTGATATCACAGTGTTATTTTTTTACTGTTAATAAAATGTTCAGACAGTTACGGTATAACACTTACATTTCAAAACATTGTTTGGTCATTAAAGCAGCAAAAAACATAACTAAATATTTGCTTACCCTTAGTTCGAATGTTAGAAAGGACAACTCTGTACTCTTCCCTTTCCTCAGGAGTGCCATCATCCAATAGCTGCAGCACTACAGTGTCATTCAGCATCCCCTACGGCCAGAACACAGTGTAATACAGTATGAACCAACTGTTCATGAAGCACTAATCATTGTTCTAGAGTGTTTAACGCAAGAGGTTCCTACATCATACAGCGTATATGGAGTTCTGTACCAATTCAGTTAAACACAAAAAACAAAGTAAAACTCTTTAGACTATAGGTATTAACAAGAGTCATGTTTATTTTAGTATAGTATAGTAATGCATTAGGTTTTACAATAAGCATTATAAAGTAATACTGTAGTAGTAATAATATAATAATCAGCTACATACATACAAACCATCATTTAAAAGGTACATTCTATTTTGATGTGACCAAATGTGAAAGTATTTGTTTATTCTTCAGTGTCCTTTTTTAACATATAGATGTTGAAAGATATATAGATGCATAGATTTATGAGACCAACTTCGAAATGCTGAACCATATTTTCACATCATAGCCTATAAGCAGAACCTTATTTTAGCCAAACCTCTGTATTGTGGAGCAGGATGTGAGACTGCACCATGGTAAGCAGTTATATCCCACTGTTTTATAGTAAATGTGCCTCAAAGTCTTAAAAAATAGTGTGTAAAATTATTATTCAACATAGTTTCTGCAATTAAGAAACCATTGTTGTGTGTTCTAATGAAACATGCATGTTCAAAGTTGCGTTTGCTAGTCATGTACCAGCTGTATTTTTTGAGTTCTGTTCAAAATGAGGTAAATCTGTCACTTTCATTAAGATCTGATGAAAGTGTTATAGCAAGAAAACTGAATGTTTAAGGTATAAATAAAATAAATCTAATTCATGCAAAGTGTTATTTAATACAAAGGGTTTTATTCTAAAGTCCAAAGTCCAATTCTGATAGGTGTTTTTAACATGGCCCAACCATCCACATATACATATTTGTACCTCGGAGAAGAAGAGGACTCCAGAGATGTCCACAAACGTCAGTGAAGGTTGAGGGCCTTCGACTCTCCACTCCACTGTGACGTTCCCTATTGCAGGAGGAGTTCTTTCCACCAGCAATGGCAGCCTCTCACCTGCCACATACAACACAGCACTGATCTAAAGAGCTTTTATTTCACTGATAATTATGGAATGGATGACACCTTCTGTCTTGCTGCACTCAGAAACATAGAAACATCAAGGACTGGAATAAAACTGGGCTCATACAAAGAACACAGATTCTAATCCTTAGAAGTTACAGTTACTGTGTCCAGTAACAAGAACACGGTGCAATTTCATGTGAATTTCTCAGTCGTGATTGCTAACTTTCAATGGATACCACATCCTGACTGGATAAAAAAAAGTCATTTTGTAATGGTTTACTTTTACACTATGCATCTACACTTTACTAAGCTTTACTAAGGGTTAATGAGGTTTAAGCTGCTTTACTTTTATATTACGTATCTAGGCTTTACTAAGATTTAAAGAGGTTTAAGCTTCTTTACTTTTACAATATGTTTCTACACTTCACCAAGGTTAACCAATATTTACTAAGGTTTAAACCAATTTACTTTTACATTATGCATGTAGACTTTACTAAGGTTTAATGGGGTTTAAACCACTTTACTTTTACATTATGCATCTAGACTTTACTAAGGTTTAATGGGGTTTAAACCACTTTACTTTTACATTATGCATCTAGACTTTACTAAGGTTTAATGGGGTTTAAACCACTTTACTTTTACATTATGCATCTACGCTTTACTAAGGTTTAATGGAGCTTAAGCTGCTTTACAGTTACATTATGCATCTACACTTTACTAAGCTTTACTAAGGTTTAAGCTACTTTTACATTATGTATCTATGCTTTACTAAGCTTTACTAAGCTTTACTAAGGTTTAAGCTACTTTTACATTATGTATCTATGCTTTACTAAGGTTTACTAAAGTTTAAGCTACTTTACTTTTACATTATGCATCTAGGATTTACTAAGCTTTAGTAAGCTTTAGTAAGGCTTGAGCTACTTTTTTATAGGGGCTGCTCATTGTACTATAGTATACAATGATAATGGGCTTCAGAAAGAAAGGTATCCAGGTGCTACGTCATGCATGTATAACAGCTCCTGCCCTCCCTCCAGTGTGCCAGCTGTTCCAATTCGCCTCATCATAACAGTGCATCACTGGTTACTACGGAGTGCTAAAGTGAAACCTGATCTTTCAATTACAAAGGTCGGTTTCAAATGCCTATACTCACATACCTACAGCACAGACAACATTAATAATTAACCCCTCCAAATCAACAGAATGTGTCACTCAAGATCAGGAGGAAGATGGATGTAGCTGCTGTGGACTAAGACAAAGAAGCAGCTGAAGAAGCATCCTCCTGTTTTCTAGTCTGGACAGAAGTCCATTTAAGTTTTATTTGATTTTCCATGCTGTCCAAAGAAAAAAACATGTACCTCCAAAATTTTAACTTTACATGAGACAATTTTTTATGACAATTTTTAAGTTCATGTAAAAAGGTTTTTTTAAGAAGGGTTTTGGAACATTTTTATTGGTCCATTCATCATGAAATTGTCACAGAATTTTGTTTTTGGACAGTGACCATTTGCATATTTGTAGGCATTGCAGCCACACAACGCAAGTGCATTATAGTTAACAAAGCCTAACATGCTGTCAGAACAAAATCTCCAACTTTGTTGTTTTTCTTTTTTTTAAAGAACACATCATTTACCTTTTACAACCTGCGATCATTCTGTGATGGATGGATCAATACAAATGGTTCAAAATACCTTTTAAATGAACATCTTTCTTCTGTACTTACAGGAATAAGATCACTTCATGTCCATGATTTGCTTAATCTAGTTCTTTAAATGACTATACTTTGGTGTCTAGAAAACGTTTTGTTCAACGTTATGCAATTTTTTCTTGGCTTTGAATGTGATGTATTTGCTTAGTGTGTAACAAAAGTACACTGCAATGTTAAGTTCAGTGAGTTTAACCATTTATTGACACAAGGCGGCTAGTTCAACCACAGTCAAAGCACGGCCACTGCAGATAATGGTGGCTGTCTGGCTGTTTTCAGCTTCCACTTTACATTTAAACCACTTAAACCTTACTCTCCCACAAATTGTGGACAAGGTCCACCTGAGTGACCACAATGACAGTGAGCAGAGTGCAATGGAGAAGCGCTGATAATGATTGAAACTACACAACACTAATATAATAATACCATAAAGTCATGCCCAGGCAGGCAGGGTCATGAAGCCATTACTGTTAAACATCATGATATGTGTGCTAATGTCTGTTTACAGCATACGGCATCTGAAATGACAAGGTTACTGCATGGATATTTCATGGTTATGTAGCAGCGCAAATAGGGATTGGAATTCAATTGGGCTTAACACTGACAATACCAACCAATTAAGATACGTCTTGCTTGGCTTTATATATATTTGTATATTTACCTTCTCTAACTATGACTGATCTTGAGGTTGGATTGAAGCCCACCAGACCAGCTGCGTAGTCATTGGCAAGGATGAGGATGGTGACAGTATCTGAGCTGGGAAGGATCCGGCTGCCACCCTCGGTCCTCACCAAACCGATCCGCATGGTCTCATTATCCTCTGGCTCAGTGTCATCTGTGATGAAGAACTCAATGGTCTTCCTCACATCCCCTTTAAGTAGATAAAACACCAGAGATGCATTAAAGACAGTTTAGTTCTCTTTGTAATCTTCATAATATTAATCATAACTGCATTACTGTGGAGAGCATAGACCAAAAGTGTGGAAGCAAAACAGCATGTCCAACATAGAACATGTTTATTATATTCAGTTTAGCCAACAACCTTTTCCCCAAAGTACTGTGCTGTAAAATGCTTGAATGTATTTTATAAAAAACAGAGCTGTGCATGTACTAGTTTTAATAAGCCTGAATGTAACGCTCTGGATTCAATTCCTCAAGCAATCAGGAGCGTCTAAGTTTGATTGAAGAATCTGGAGGTGATGATTAGAGCTACAACTAATTCTGCAAGAGGTAAAAATCAGTGAGCAGACTTAGGATGTACATACTTTGCCTTACAATTGATTTTGATTTGATAATCATTTTTCAGAAAATAGTGCACTGTGAAACTGCCGCTTCTAAACATTGACCAGCTAGTAAGTGGAAAGTAATTGATGGATGTACAGCCATGTTCTGCAGAAAGAAAAGCATGCTTGCTCATTGCTTATATATATATATATATATATATTCAGAAATGAATTCTGCAACTCAATGTGTAACTAATATGTAATTACTATGTAATTAACACAATTAGTTTTGAATCATGACAAAATTTAAGCTCTTCATTATTAGTTCAGTTTTTCTAACATTCAGCAGCCAAGGCAGAATAAACCAGATATATGTTTTTCCGGTGCTGAACACTTTCAGCTTAAGTTAATGCACAACAAAACATACAGTTTTATTTTTCACACATTTTAGTACATTAAAATTTTTTGAGGTAGCACAGTGCTTAACAACATCCCTCACATAGACAGAATTACTAATATAGCATTAATTTACTGTATTTGGCCACACCCACTTTCAAGCAAGTTTCCTCCACCTTTGTGCTAGAACTTCCGGTCAGCTAACCAAAATGAATACAGTTACATGGGAGGAGACCAGAGAGACAGTAAGAAGTCTGTATGGGACAACACTGTCTCATCCGAGGTTAATAACACAGTGGGTGGATTATATGAAAGGGTGGTCTGAGGTTATGCATGGCGACATGTTTAATTACTTTGTACTCTCGGAAGGTGTATACGGTTCAGTAATGAAAAACTATACAAGTAGTGAAGCGTATCAGTACCTGCACAGTGGGAAGGTAGGCCGTGTACTCCTACACACAGACGGTGAGTTTATATTTCTGAAAGCTGTTTAAACCCAAGTCAAGTCAGCTGCCCGAGCCACTCTGCGTGGGTGTTAGTTACAGCCCAGATAGCCTAGCGCGGTGGACACTGATCAGAAAACAGTTACTTAACTGATAGCCTTACCAGCCCCCGATGCGTCTGCTTCCTCGGAGCTTCATAACCGAGGCATTTCTCTGGATAAGGATGCTCTGGTGCTGGTTCTCCTCCACAGAATAGTAAGAGCAGACATACGGAGGTTTGGGTGGATGTTTTAAATTTAGCGCCTTCAGCCATAGACGCAGGTCCTCTTCTTTGGAAGGCGGCTTTACAACACTCTGACCTTTATGTGCTGTGTTCGTAACTCTGTTGTTCAAGCCAAGTTTCCCTCGTCTTCCAATTACTAACACCCTCTAACTGAACATATTATTATTATTCATTTTATATGTTTGTTGTCGTTTTGCTTTAAATTAGTATCAAGGTGTCCGCGGTCACACTGGAAGCTCTAACACAAAGTAAACAATATGGCCCCCCAGTGTTGTCATGGAAAATAGCATGAATAGCAAAAATGCTGTGAGGCACAGAACACAAAAAGTTTTGCTTCCAAACATTCGGCCTGCAGTGTACATGCATATGTAGGTGCTGAATTTTAGCTCTACCTTCTGCAAAGACGAGCGTCTCCCCAGTTCCATTAAAGTCAGCATTGGGTTTGGCGCTCCCGCCAACATACATCCACTCCACTGTAACCTGGCCTAGACTGCCTCCAGTCCTTTCAATGACCAGGGACACTCGGGTGCGAGGCTCCTCTCTCACCTCCAGATACATGCCTTTCTCAGTAGCATTAGGGCTAATGCTATAGAGTATGAACACTCCGAACGCATCGCCATTCATCCCTATGGTCACCCTGGCTGTGTCTGGTTGCCCAATGGTGGGCAAGAGTTTCGCAGCCACCGTCATATTAACCAGGCTAACCTGCAAGATTTGAATCATGAAGCTTTCATCCACCTCCGGTAAAGAATCAGTCAGGATTGGCACAGTGAGGTTGGCAACACTTGAACCGCCCAGCATGGTCGCTGTCTGTGCTGTCACGGTGATATAATCGCTCCCAGCACCAGCCTGGGAGCTGAAGAGAGAGGCAGCAGCTGTGATGTTTTTGGTATAGGTGAGAGTTTGGATGGCAGCAGAGAGCTGGCTGGCACCGGAAGGTATCCAAAAGCATGAAGCCGTGGAACTATTAGTAAAAGAAAAGGCTTGACAGGCTCGTTCTCGGAGGCAAAAAGCTGCACAGAAGTTCAGGGGGTCTCTGGTTGACGTGATGTTGATGGGTCTTCGGGTGGCACTAGTGAGTGAGCCAGAGAGGGGTGAGTTGTAGTAGATGAGGAAGTTATGCCCGTCTCTCTGGGCATTACTCACCACATCAAACTCAAAGGTGCTATAGAGGATCTCTAGAAGACCAAAATTACCTCCACTGGAAAAAAGAAAAGAAAGGAGTAACAAAAAAGAGTTAATTAGTATTCATATGCTATTATATAAATATATAATAATATAATATATAATAAATATATATATATATATTTCTATTAGCAAACAGATTATGAAAGTTAGTTACAATAGCAAACCTTCTTCTAACAGTAATGTTGGCTCTGTACACGCCTTCCAAAGGCTCCTGCACTCGATATACTGCTTGCTCAAAGTACACAGTTCCATATGGGTTGTCATTGGCAGGGACAATGATGTTCACTGCCTTCTCAGCACCAATGCTTCCACCATTTGTGGCACCAGTAAGCTCAACCTTGATGATCTAAAACACACAGATTGGTAAAACATTGTAACTGATTGAAAGCTATAGTTTAGCCCAATATTAATTATTAAAAACTAAAGACTAAGAATGGGTTGTACCAACAGAGATTAGGTTAAACCCAGATTAAAACTTTATTCAGGAATTGAAAGAGATAATGAGAGTTTGGAAAATGGTCATGTAAGGATGCATTAGAACATTTCTGGTACAGGAAAAACTACACCGGTGTTATAAATGGACCTCAGGGGGGAAAAAGAATACATGAACATGCACAGGCCTCTAGGTAAATTATTAAATATGGTTTTATTTATTTTTTATTTACTAACATGTCAATAACATTGATTGTAGTTATCAGTAATAAATATTGTTTACTACAGTTTTTCCACAACATACATAAATCTAGGGGTTACATAAACAACAGAGGTGGTAAGAATCATCACCCTGTATCTGTTAAGCAATTGAACTGCATTTGAGCTAAATATAACTCATATGTAAGCTTCCATTACTTGTTAGCTAAGTTAACCTCATAGCCCTTACAGTGTAAGAACTTAAGAAATAAAACTCTGACACTGAACGTTTAATTCGTTTAGTGAACAAATACTCACCTCTTCGATTTCTGGCACATCATCAGCCAAAACTTCCACTTTTAGCGTCTTCAGGGTTTCACCTGGAGCGAAGCTGACCTCGCCGGACAGAGGTCGAAGATCACCAGTTGCAGGTCTTCCATTGACAGTTGCCTGCCACTGCACAGTCACGTGACCTATCGTCCCGGCGTTCCTAACAATAGGCAAGGAGACCTCAAACGAGTTTACTCCCGGTTCTTCTATAGTGATGGGCTCGGCCTGGAAAACTGCGCCACACAAACAAGACCCACACATCAGACCTGAACCTTATAAGAAATCAGCCTAACTGACAACAACGTGATTAATCCACTAACCAAAAGATCCATACGGGTCATCAGAAGGCAGGATAGTGATGATGGCCTGCGTGAGCTCGCCCAGGAAGGCTCCTCCTGTGGTCTGGTTTAGAAGTTCAATGCGGAAGGTTTCCTCCAGTTCAGGCACCACATCGTTGATAATAAGGATGGGGACTGGCTTACTGCTCTCCCCCTCCAGAAGAACCACGTCAGAGGAGGCCACGCTGTAGTCCTCACCTACATACACAGTCCCAGTCCAACGTTGAGGATACAATTGAGTCAATTCCATTTATTAAACTAGTCCTTAATAATTTGTTAATACAGAAAGAGCAGTGATATGAAAACACCCAGGTTTGAAGACTTTAATAGTAATTGCTCATCGCTGTTTGGTTTTATACTATTGTGCATGTGCCTGTTTAAGATCATTTAATAACTGGATTCAGTTTGAGATCCACTTTGATTGCCAGACTGCTTTTGTGGCTGATATCAGGTCCAACAGGGTAATAAATCTAGTAAATCTGACAGAAGTGGAAATAATTGTTTTATTTATATTTCTTATTTCTATTTAACAGTGCATTAACATTGCAGTAGTTTTGGTTAAACTGTGATTTACTGGCAAATGTGACCGTCAGTTCTCAAACCAACAGCAAAATCATAGTTTTAAACTAATAACTAATACCAATATTGCTGCACTGGAGATGGAGCAACCAAGACATACATAGGTTTTCATTACTTCACTATATTAGCCTCATGCAACCAGTGCTAAACTAAAGTAATAAACTTTTGGGTGATTTTTGGCAAATTATCACTCAATTGCTTTTTTACCTTCCGCCACATTCTTGAATTTCAGAAGAGTAAAATGAGAATAAAACATTGTGCACGAAATCCTACAAGGTGATATTTCTACTTACCAACCCGTGCAGTCAGGGGTACGGCGCGGAACTTGACAGACACATCAGCAAAAATCCCTCCAGTGCGGGTTACATTGATAATTGGTCCCATATAGTACTCAGGCACACTAACAGCCGGGGAGGAGAGCTGAAGCACCCCAAAGGCATCATCACTGGCTTCTATGATCACCTGAGCCACTGAGACGTTCCTCAGGCCGAGTCGAGGTGACAGATCGACTATGGGAGAAATAAACAGTCACATGTAAATGTGTTAACAGTAGTCATATACAGTACTGTTCTGAGGTTTTAGGCAATTGAGGACATTATTTTCAAATGGTATTTTTCCAGACAGGAAGCTTTTAATTCATCTAATTCATATATATATATATATATATATATATATATATATATATATATATATATATATATATATATATATATATATATATATATATATGTGTGTGTGTGTGTGTGTGTGTGTGTGTTTTTATATTTAAATAGTATTAATACAGTAAGTACTGCTTTTACATTGTTTACATTGTGGAAACAAGCCAGTATTATTTACAGTTCTCATCTAATACCTGCTTTGACTGCTCAGTACTTCATTAAGCTAAATCAAGATTGCTGCTGAAGGACATTGTATACATTCACACAATGTCTTGGGCGTCCAGGAGGAATCTGGAACTCAACTTTATTCTTTAAACTGAAGCTCAAGATATGATCTACTTCTTTCATTCATGCTACTATGTATTGTATTTATGATTAATTTACATCTGTTCTAATGATATCTGGTGTTCTTACTGGTGAAATTACATGTATAGCTAAGATAAAGGCTTTTAAACAATAAGCTAAGGTGCCTAAGGCTTTTGCACAGTAGTGTATATTAGATGAATTCACAACAAGCTATTCTTGCAACTTCCTTTTCATGTACGCTTAGCTTATGAAGCACTTCACATATTGTGCTGCACTAAATTCAACTAACCAGCACTAATGATCACCTCTTGTAACAAAGCTTTCAAATACATACTGTGAAGGTGCTTTCAATGGTGGACAGGGGTTAACATGGGCACTCTGACCTTCCTGTGTCTAGGCAGCCCTGTGCCTTGAATTTTTTTATTTACTTTCTAATAAATCCAGACCTCTGCGTCTGTGTTACACGATAATTATTGTTATTCACTTCATCAGGGAGTGGCCATAATGTTTTGGGTTAATAGTTTAATAACAATGCATTAAATACATTTCTTTTAAGAAAGCAACAAAATTAATTTATTTTTAATATTCACCTCTTAAAACTCTTCAAAACTCATACGCAACTCTTACCTGGTCTTGCCTGTACACCCTCCACCAGTGTGACACTGCTAAGCTCCACAAACACAGACTCCGCCCTCTCTGGGTCTTGGTCATCCAGAATCTTGACAGTGACATTTGCTTCGCTCTGATTGGCTGAGAAGGTCACTGACTCCGAAACGGGTATAAAGTCATACCCAGCACTAGCCCTGCCCACGCCTGGAGTGCTATAGGGAGCTGGGTCCGTATCCCTCAGCGTCCTGTAAGTCACCCGCACCCTTCCCATCAGCCCTCTTCTTCTCTGTATCGTCAAGGTGACGAGGGCATCCGCTTCTCCCACGCGAACCGGCCTGCTGCTTTCTGCGAACACAAACTGCCCGTAGGGGTCATCACTAGCTAGCACTGTCACTGTGGCAACCGACTGGTTCCCAAGTCGTCCATGGGAAACGTTAGATAAACGGACCCTGAAGCTCTTGTCCAGTTCAGGGACATCGTCCTGAGAGATTAGAAGATAAATGCTTCCAACAGTCTGTCCCACACTGAAGGTCAGGTTTCCGGACCTGTAGATAAGCTCTCCTTGTGAGTCTGCGTCTGCTTCCCAGTATACAGTCACGTTAGACAGAGCTCCGAATGTACGGATGACCTGAAAGGTAACCAAGGAGATCTATCGTCAGCGTTGCAGATCTGAGAATCTTATGAAAGGAACGCTTAAGGGTTTTTCCAGTAGTTGGGACCAAATCTATATTGTGCACTCCAGGTTTAAGCTGAGTTCTCTACAGTAAAGACTACTTCTATGGTGCCCTGTGGTAAACAAAAACACTCTTCCTGTGTACATTTTTCCTTTTAAACAATGATTCATTAAATTATCAGGTCATTAAGGAGCTGAAATATGAAAACCACCGAATGCACATTGAATTATATCATTAGGCTGGCAACCTGGGGCAGCACAGCAAGAAGGACTTGGGTTCGGTTCCCAAAAGCATCATTGGCTTGATTCTTTTAGCACAGAGTCCTGACCTGCAAGACCACAGTACTCCGTCCTTCCTCAGGCTCCGTCCCATTCACTGCCAGAGAGTCGGCGCTGAACTGGAAGACCCCATGAGCCTCATCGGACGCAGCGATGGTCACAGTGATATGAGATCCAATTCCCAAGTTAGCTTTAAAGAGGAAAAACAAGACATGAACCCAAATTCAAACAAAAGCAGTGTTCATTCAATGATCAATCATTTTCAATCAAACAGAAACTTCATTCAGATGATCTTATTCTGGAATAGGAGCAGAGTTATATTTTGCATCATTGGCAAATACTATTTTGGCATGTTTACTCAACAGTTGCAACAAGCCATTTGAGCCCACTGGGGTGGTCTGTGCGGTTGCAAGCTTTTGCCTCATAATAAATGTATTTATAGTAGTTTTCCTATATTTGGAGGAGACAGCTATAATAAAGCTCCTGGTCTAATATACTTGTGTCTTATGTTTCTTTTTAATAGTAAAAAAAACATTTGAAAATGCCTGCTATGTCAGATTTAAGTGAAACGATGTTATAAAGTGTTATTGTTTATTAAATAACTTTTAAGAATAATTTTAAGAGTCTTAAGAGTAATTTTGGCCTAATCATGATTTTCTTTAGTAATTGATTGTTAAAAATACATATTATTTGGTCTTGTGCAGCTGCTGCACTGCTAAAGTTCCTTTGTTTCTTCTTACTGCTGCAGAAAGGTCACAGCCGTTGATGCATTGCAATCAGCTAAGTTACACTCTCCACGAGTTCAAAAATCATTCTGGTCCCAAACGGACACTGTTTCTGAATGGACTTGGCTTTTTTCGTTTGGCTTCCCCCACCAGCCGAACTTGTGTTTTTAAATAGGTGCTTTTTAGATGAGTGAGAACGAACATTTCTCAGGAGAAAAATCTCAAGAAAGGCAGGCAATTTAGAGTGAGTGATCAACCTAACATGCATTTGTTTGGATTGTGGGAGGAAACTGGAGTATATATATATACACACATATATGCTGTCGCTGGTTCTGAACACAGATCTGAAGGCGCAGTTCAGCACCAGGGACAGCACACAGAACATGTTGTTTAATGTCCTGGTTCCTGGTTCCTATCCTGGTTCACATCTTACCTTAGTGATCGCTTTCAGTTTGTAAAGATAAATAATGTATCATCTAATTATACAAGAGTGAAATATGGAGTTCCACAAGGTTCTGTTTTAGGTCCTCTGTTATTTACACTATATATGCTACCATTAGGCTCAGTTATAAATAGACATGGAATTAGTTTCCACTGTTATGCCGATGACACACAGCTGTACATATCAGCCAAACCAGATGATAAATCCAGATTAAAGAAGATAGAAGATTGTGTAAGAGATATTAGACTTTGGATGCTACAAAACTTCCTTCTTTTAAACCCAGATAAAACGGAAGTTCTCCTCCTCGGCCCAAAGGCTGCTCGGACTAAATGTTCAGATTTAATGTTAAATCTTGCTGACTTCTCTGTAGTTTCTGGTTCAGTAGCCAAAAATCTTGGTGTAACAATTGACTCAGATCTGACATTTAATCAACACGTAGGTAATATTACAAGAACAGCGTTTCTTCACCTACGAAACATTTCAAAGTTAAGAAATGTGTTATCTGTGTCTGATGCTGAAAAGTTGATACATGTCTTTATAACCTCAAGGCTAGATTACTGTAATGCATTATTGTCAGGATGCTCCAGCAGGAACCTGAATAAACTTCAGTTAGTTCAGAACGCTGCAGCTAGAGTACTAACTAAAACCAGGAAATTCGATCACATCAGTCCAGTTTTATCAGCGCTACACTGGCTTCCTGTTAAATTCCGTATCGACTATAAAATTATTTTACTGACGTATAAAACCCTGCACGGTCTCACACCGGAGTACCTACAAGATCTAATCTCCTATTATGAACCGCCACGTTCACTCAGATCACAGGATGCTGGTTTTCTAATAGTTCCAAAAATTCAGAAGACTACAATGGGAGGAAGAGCTTTTTCCTACAAAGCCCCCAAATTGTGGAATAATCTCCCAGTTAATGTTCGGGACTCTGACACAGTCTCTATATTTAAGTCCAGACTTAAAACGTACTTGTTCAGTTTAGCTTTTGGAGACTGAGCTATGCTTCTCATCCACTGTATTACTCCAAACCTGAACTAACCTTGTTTTTCTTTCTCCTTCTTTCTGAGGTAATAACTGCCCACCTGTCCTGCCGAATACTGTTGGAGAACTGACCACCAGTACCCCCTTGTTACCTTGTAACCTCTTCATCTGTCATCTGCTGCACCTTGATTGCATTACTGTATCATCCAAATGTAGCACGTGTGCAGCTTCTCTCCTTTTAGTTCATTCTGTTTATAATCAGATCTGTCAGAGTCACCAGCTGCACTCTAAACACTCCATATCCTCTATACTAACCCAGACCAGAACTAACTCAGACTCTGTACTAACACAAACCAGAACTAACTCAGACTCTGTACTAACACAAACCAGAACTAACTCTGTTTTTCTCTCTCTGAGGTAATAACCGCCCACCGGTCCCGTCGAATGCTGTTGGAGGTCCGACTGCCAGGGCCTCCTCATCACCTGGCACCAAACAGCTCTCCTCTCTCTGCTACACCTCGACTCCTCTGTACTAACCCAAACCAGAACTAACTTTGTTTTTCGTTTTTCTCTCTCTCTCTCTCTCTCTCTCTCTCTGAGGTAATAACCACCCACCTGTCCCGCCGAAAACTGTAAAAGACAGACCACCAGGGCCCCCCCGTCACCTGGCTCCAACCAACGCCCCTCTCCATTTGCTCCACCTTGACTGCATCACAGTATCACCCACCTGATGTAGCACCTGTACAGCTTTTAAAGCTTTTACCTTCAAACTCAGCTTTAGTTATACTTCAAGTACTGTTCGACCAGAGGAGGATGGGTCTCCCCTTGTGAGTCTGGTTCCTCCCAAGGTTTCTTCCTCCAGTTGAGGGAGTTTTTCCTTGCCACTGTTGCCTCTGGCTTGCTCACAAGGGATAAAGTGTGTGATTTTATGTTTTTCATGCTTTAAAATTCCTGTAAAGCTGCTTTGTGACAACACTGTTGTAAAAAGCGCTATACAAATAAACTTGACTTGACTTAATGTGGTGTAGCTGTTGTTGCAAATTTTGATATGCTACATGACCACCTTCCCATTGGGATATATATATATATATATATATATATATATATATATATATATATATCCCAGATAAAACAGTTAGCATATTCATTTTTATCTATAAAAATAAAATACAAGATACACCCGATAAAGTAAAACATTTTGCTGAGGGCTAATATTGCTGGATTTGTACAGACTAAGCTAGGAATCCAAGCTCAACACAAACTCAAGCCGAGCACTCGGTATGTGTTTTAAAATGAGGCCCCATGGGAAAAGTGAACCTGCTGACATTTTCAATACTCAACCTACCACCACTGCTTCCTTCTCAATATACCGGCTATTTGCTTTTCCCACATTTCTTCTGAGTGAGAGTTCACTGGCTGTGGTGCAGTGTAAACAGAGTGGCAGACACTGGTCTTGGAGTTGCAGGAGGCCACTAAACAAGGATGTTTTACTTGGGCATTGAGGTGGACAAGTGCTCCAAACTTTTACAGCTTTTAATTTGGACCGTACCAACAAGGCTCTTTGATTTAGAAGCCAGTCTACAGCGGCCGGAAAAACAGCCGAAAGAAAACAGGAGCACGTTAAGCAATAAATTAGCATTAGCTCTAACTGGGTTTTAGACCAAACACACAGGCCAGAGGCTACTGAGTGTGTCTTAGCTGGTGCCAGTGGTGGCTTAGAAGCATGAATGGCAGATACTTGGAAAACGTGTAGCTATAAAAGCCGTCACTCTGTTGACTTCAACGGACCAAGCGGCTTTCAGGACCGGTTAAGCAACTGAAGAAGATTGAGTTACAAAGAAAATTAATTGTGTTCACTTTCCACCTTTCTCACTGAATGACCATTAAACGTCCATCCAGTGCTTGAAGACTCCTTGTCTTCTTTTGAAATCTAACCTTTCTCACTGTTACTCTTTGGTAAAGCAAAAAAAAAAACATGTAACACTTGCAACATGTTATTATTGTTTATTTCTTTCTTTTTTTATTTTATTTCAAGTCCTGTAAAATGTAATGGTCAATAGTTTTTGTTAATTTAACGTGTAAATAAGCCACACATATACTGGATTTTAACACAGCTGACAGTTTTCAGAAATAGAATGTAAACAAATACTTACTACTGTTATTATTATTATTATTTATGATACTGATGAGTGAAAACAACTTGCTTGCCCTTCACACATCCTTTACCCTTCTTATTGAGGCATACAACTTGTTTGTTAGTGGTTGGGTCAACCTCAGCGCCAAGGAGCTCCACAGTGAGCGTCTTTTGTGTTTTGTTTTCTTTTATTGTTCTGTGGATTAAACTAGCAACAAACATTCAATGTCTCAGCACCTCTCACAATTGATGTTATGGTTGTCTATTGTAGGTTAACTGCTTTCAAAGGTCTGGTGAAACGCCACTAAAGATGTGGATCACCATGAAACAGGATAGAGAAGCCACTGCAGCTCATTTCAGTAATGTGACAGGTTATAGTAGTTACACTGGTCTGTTATTTGTATAACTTTAAGTTCTGATTAGTGTTAGTGGTGTTATTTGTAGCTGTTTTAAATTCACCACTAGTGTACAGCCCCAAATGAACTGTCCAAAATACAATACTTCCCTCCTACTAAAGCTAAAGTTATCTTCAGGATGTAACGGCAGCACCATTTAAGGTGGAACGAGAAAATTCGAACAAGAAGCTGGTGAACAGGAAGCTGACTTTGGCCTCCTCCCGACCTCCGGTCACTGTTTGTTGGTACATTTTTCTAGCATTCTCCCCCTTTTGAGCAACAACTTCTGGGACTCAATGAAAGCTCTTCATGGTTTACTGGGTAGATTGATTTGAGCAACTGCAAACAACTCAAACTATATGCACTTTGAGAGCTTGTGCTACAGATTCCTATGTAGAAAATCCCTTCCTGCTCTCCATTTGCAGCTCGCAACACAGCAATGCAGCAACATCATATGCAACCAATTACAGTACAAGGCAATTCTTGTAAGCAACTGAATGACTGTCACAAAACAATTGTGTAATTTCAAGGTAAACGCTGAGTTGGTGGTAAGGTCAGGGTAGATCTTCCCTCTTGGTTATTGAACAATTCGGTAGCAGTACAGTAGGAACATGAGGGCAGTGAGGCTAACAGTGAGTGAATGTTATTCACTGAGAGGTATAAATCAAATCGTCGCTGTCCAATGAAAAACATTTATCTCCATTTTTGTCCACTGTGTGAAAATTTCATGAATGGAAACTAGAATGGTCCAATTGAATGAATGGTCCAATAGAAATGCTGGGGGGAAAAAATTTGGTTTCATTGACTTACATTGAAAGTAAAGTATGTTTTTGTTCTTTCCTGTAAAGTTGAAATTTTGGAGACACTTATTTTTCATTGGACAGAGACGATATACTAAATATACTCATCTAAATACATGGTAACAAAAGCTGTTAGTATACTACAAACGAGTTTACTCCAACTTGACATTTTCAGCCAATGAAAGAAAGCCCTTCAAAACAGCCTCTGACACTATCTCTGTTGGTGCATATGAGTGGGACCGATTGGGTCGGGTTTGGGTTTCAAATTTAGCCCCAGTTGGGTCTGAAGGTTGCGAGTACTAATGTTATCTAGGCTTCAATTTCACGCCTGCTAGATGACATGAGAGCATTTATGCTGAAGCCCTCCTCTAAGCAGGTTGAACTGATAAAAAAAACAGATGGATAGATTTCCAATAGGCTTTTGAAATGGAACCGAGGATTAGAGAGGATGATTAAGTGCCAGTCAGCTTACCGTGGTGATAGTGAAAGGGTGGAAGGAGGAAATCATTGTTACTCTCTCCACTTCCGCTTCCCTCGCCTCCATAGAACAGATCCACTTAGGAGGCACCACACAGCAACCACACAGGACAGAGGCACACAGGATCCACACAGGATGTGAAAGGGATATATACGAAAGGATCATAGAATGGAACACAGGTAACCAAACAGGGCATGCAGAAGTGACAAGGGAAACACATCAGGAATTTCCAAGTCAGTGGAAGAGACTGACATTTTCAGAACAGAAGGTAAGATGCGGGACGGGAAAAGAAGTCCACTAGTTAATCAATAACAATGCTATAGTTTGCGAGGTATTTTCGGATCATTATGATCTATGGGTGCGTCCGAAATCTCCTACTTGCCTACTACACTAGTACAGTAGTGAAATCAGTAGGCGAGCACGGCTAGAATGTTCGAATACTCAGTAGGTATCGAGTAGTAGGCAAATGGTACCCGGATGACCTACTGAATCGGCAGCCATATATATGTAGGCGAACACAGCACACTGCGCTATCCCATGATTCACCTGGAGTCGTGGATGAATTCAAAGCGGAGGAAAAAAAACAATGAAAAGTGGAACGTCGGCTGTGTGTACGTAGCTACGGCTAGCGAACTGCCGCTACAGAAGTTAGCGCTACTGCTGAGGTAAAAAAAAAAATTATTCAATTTCCCTGTTTCGTCTTCTCCAAGCTACAGCTCAACACTGTGTGAGTACATATTCAGACAAAAGTCATTTACTTTTACTTTTAGAGACTTTTACAGTGTTGGTCTGACGTCCTGCGTCACAGGACGCTGGCAATATGGCGGACGTAGTATGTCTGAGATTGTGTGGCTACTAAAACTCGCCTACTGAAATGACCTACTAGTCTGCCGCTCAAGCAGTACGTACTGACTCTAATCTAGTACCTACTGACTAGTAGGCGATTTCGGACGCACCCAATGAATTATCATACGCCTGACATCTCTCACCTCCTCCCTCAGGGTTGTAGAGTTCCACTCTGAACACTTTGTCCAGCTCTGGCACTGAGTTGTCTATAATAGTCACGTTGATGTATTTGAGCCTCTCGCCTGGCAGAAAATCCAGCATCCCCTCTGCGTCCTGTCCCAGAGAGAGGAAATTACGGAACGCTTCAAGACACAAGAATGTATCTAGGAATTTCTCACATACACACTGTGAAAATAGCGTTTTATCTTAATAAATTAAGGAACCAGACTGCCTTGAACTTGAACACGCTGAACTCAAAGGCAGCCTATTGACTTACTTTCCTACATCCTACATGTTTTTGGGTTTTTTTGCCTTGAGGTCCACTTATGACGTTCGTGTGGTTTTATGTACCGAAACCACTCATACTTCAATTTAACATGACAGTTTTCCAACCTCTCTTCAACAAGCTGTTTTAATACTGTGCCTGATATTAGACACAGTAACAAAACCACTGCCTTGTATGTATATGAGCTCTGTTCAGAGAGAACTTCCTGTATTGAAAAAAAAAGAGTCCTTCTAACTTCAGTTTGAATGGGTGGAGCTAAACCGCTGTAGGCTAAAGAGGCAGGTAAATACAAATAGGTTTTTTATTTATTTAAATGTATTTTTTGTAGTTTTTTTTTACATGATATGGTCACATCAAAAGTTAAAACAACTATGTTTATTTGTTTTTATACATAAACTTAAAAATGAAACCGTCCTACTGTAGCTTTTCTCTTGGAATGAATAAAAAAACAAATACACAATAAAATACCACACACTGATTTGTGTTTGCACACAGAGGAATAGGACCCATCTGTGCAGTGAAACTCCCACACTAGCGCACATGCACACAAGAAAGCAGTGGGCACAATTGCCCAAAGCGGTGGGCAGCACTATCCACAGCACCTTGGGAGCTAAGGGTGCACTGATAATAATTTTGATGGTCAATTCTGATTCAATTCCTGTTTCAATTTCTTTAGTGCAAAACAGGCTGATGGCATGGGGGTATTATTAACAGCCCAGCTAGAAACACATGCACTAATATGCATGCACAACATTCACATGCAACTTGCATGTATTTGGCTGTCTTGCATTACTTAGATCAGGGGTGCCCAATCTTGGTCCTGGAGATCTACCTTGGTCCTTGGAGTTCAGATCCAACACGCCTGGCTCTAAAGGCTTTCATTACCTGGTTGGACATTGACTTTTACATTTATGAGTGACTTACAGTTTACATGTACACAGCCAGGTGAGGGTAGTGTTAGGAGTCTCACCCAAAGACTCTTATAGATACACCACTGGGTAGTTGCCCAGGTGGGGAATCTAAACCCAAAGTCTACAGCGTGAAGGACAATCGTGTAAACCCACTACACTATACCAACCACCTGGATGAGTAGGGTTGGAGCAGAAATCTGCAGTGCAGTAGATCTTTGGGAACAGGATTGGTCACCCCTAATTTAAATAATAAAATCATAAAAAATATAATAAAAACAGATCACACACATAACAGTCTAATGATTTTGACGCTCTCTTGAAATCGATGTTTTCTTCATACACTGATTAGATAGAGTGAATAACATTACCAGGTAATCCTTTGGGCTCATGGCTGTGAATGGGACCGTGCGATAGGCCACCAGGACTCTTCCCAGCAAGCCTTGTGCCCTGGCCACTGGCAGTCTAAGCACTCCAGCCTCTTCTTGTACAGTGATACGGGCCTCCTCCGCACCTGGCCTGATCATAGCCTGGGTGACGGGAGCAGTCTGGAACTGCAACAGACCTGAACCGATGTGCAAAACAGGTCAGAGGAGATGGCAATACACAATATTCTTAATAAACTTTACTGTAGATATGAAGTCTTACTGCCATGAAGATGCACTATATAGGTGTACACCTAAAGAGTGCAGCCTATCTGTTGTGCCCTCTATCCTATTCATGATTGGTCAGTTTCTGATTAGGACCAATTTTGACCAGGTATTTTGGATTTCGGCTTTTGATGAGATAATGAATATGTGAGTAGTAAACTAAGGGAAAGGATTTACCTTATTTACGGGAATTTATTTCCCTGTTCATAGTAAGATGCTTAAAGAGGCACTCCTTAAGTCTTAGTCCACCCATAATTAATATCCATGGACATTGTAGTGTTGTGTGCAGTGCTGGTACAAGTGTGTCAGTCACATCAGTGTCACTGTTACGCGACGAATGATCCACCACTCAAAAATATCCAGGCTATAAGCGATTCTGTAATCAGAAACTGACCACTGATGAAGGGGATGACTAATGCAAACTGTGTGTCAACCGATGGACTACAGTTGTTATCTGTCCAGCAGCAAGGCGGAGCTACAATGCAGACTGCTGAGTGTACATTCATGAACTGTAATTTAATCTAATTAAAATGTGTTCTTTATATATTCACATATGGTCATAGAGTTAAGTACTTGAAAATGTATTTGGGCTTGTATACCATAAGGGTGGTCGCTGGCCTTGATGGTGATGTTATTGATGGCATTGTCAGGATCGATGCTGGCTCCGCTTGTTGGAGTAGATCCTTGTTTTCCATCTCCGGACTGAGCTGAGACCAGCCTAACTTGGAAGAACTCATCGAATTCAGGGATGTCGTCATCCAGCACCAGCAGATTCAAAACCTGAGAGATCAGAACAGAGAGTAGAATGAGATTCATTCAAATATGAATTGATTTCATTATTATTAATATTAGTTTTTAATGCAAATAATTGTTTTAATTAACTGCAAACTGCAACACAATCACTTTACTTATCAATGTATTAGCAACACTATTACAGCTCTGCTATGAACAGCTCTGCTTTGAGTCTTTTGTTGGCTTTTCCATCAAACAAAAGCAATCCATCATAAAAGAAAGATTAGCCATAAAGCCAAAATACCCACTAGATGGAGCTAACCGTTAAGAAGCCAGCCATGACACAATATCAGTTACAAAAAAAGATACACATTACATCATATTCTACCATTACATCACATCTCCAACATCCTTAAAAGCCCTCGGTGACCTCTTGGCCGGACACAGAGCATGCTCAGCCGAGTATTTCCTTAACGGGAGGTCCCCTGCTCATAAATGATGGATGACCGACAAGTTAGCCGTGTTACCTCAGAGCGCTGAGCCGGCAGGAAGAGGATGGAGCCTGTGGCGTTGGTGAAGTCTGAGCCATTGGGCGCCGCAGCAGGGGACCCGAGCTGTGTCACAGTGTAGTTTACATACACGGAGTCCAGAGCACCACGTGTGCGCTCCACTACACAGGACACGGTGGAGCCCTCCTCAGATATCTGATGATAAGAGAGGACACAGGATATATATGAGCTCAATCTTCTCAAATTTACTACTATCAGAAATGATTAGGTCTCCTTCTGTACGTTTGAACTGGTGAGCTTTAATTTGAATGTGAGTTTATAGTAAGTCTAGGAATCCAGACTTATTACTGTCATGTTGGTATGCTTTTGAGAATAATTACTTAAATAGATTAGTCAATTATATAGTTATAACATAAGAAGTCAAGTCAAATCAAACTTTATAGCATGTTTTAAAGACTGTAGAAACCAACCAAAGTGCTGTACAAGTTAAAATAACATCAAATAATATAAAACAAAGAAATATAAACTATAAACAAACCAAAAACTTTCAATACAAAAACAAAAAATTTAAATGTTAAAATATTACCTAGGTAAAAAAGGGAAAGGCCTGGGAATAAAAATGGTAAAAAAAAGAAGGTTTACTATAAAAAGGTTTAAAAAATATTTTTTTTTTTATTTCATTTACATTATGAATTGACAGGTTTGAGTGCCGATTTGTGTTCTCTATGTTTAGATTTATAGGAATAACAAAAAAGAATGTTTTTTTTTTTTTTGCAAGAGAAGACTATGTGCAAAAGTAACCTTCCATGCAATTGAAATCATAATAAAGCATCTATTTACTTACAAACACAAAGATTACAAGCCTACAATTCACAATACAATAGAGCTTTGACTGAATTTCTTTATTTCACTGAACTTCTAGAATTTAGAATTTAGAATTTAGAATTTAGAACTAGAATTAGCCACGTGTTTGCACACAGTGGAATTTGAACGCCGCATTTAACCCATCCGTGCAGTGAAACACCCACATATACACACACTAGTGAACATACACACTAGGGGTCAGTGAGCACACGTGCCCGAAGCGGTGGGCAGCCCTATCCTCTGCGCCCGGGGAGCAGTTGGGGGTAGGTGCCTTGCTCAAGGGCACCTCTATGTTTTAGTAAATTATGAGTGAGTCATAATTCTATCATCAAATTCAATGTCCAATATATAAATATACTATGCTTTTATCATTTTTTTACTTAACTGAATTAGGGTGATGAATAAAAGCTTGGCTCATCATGTTGCTATGTTTCTTGTGGCATTTCAACCCAGTTCAACATAAATTCCTGAAATCTAATCTCATGTAGCGCACCCATGTAATACAAGGTTATGACCATGTAGCTACAAATGGTATGGAAGTGTGTAATTATCCCATACAGACATAGATCACTATCTCCATTAGTGTCTAATTTGAATGTTCCTCCTATTTCATGGCTGGTCATGGTGTGATTCTCCGAAAGCATGCAGGAGGGCACATGCCACGGCGTCTCTTTTGTCTGCGGGTGAAACGTGGTCCTTCTGAAGGAATTCTCTGACCAGGTCCGCCATCTGTTCTGTTAATCGACTCAGCCATCAGAGATGCCTCGAGTCCAATCTCCCTAAAGAGTCCGCCGTCAACTCATTCCAACCAGGCGTGAAGACGAATTAAATATACACGAGGACATGCGCTCACAACCAGGGGGTCACGTTACGCGCTTCCTAGCGAGCCAAACCAAACACTGCACAGGCAGGAGGGACCTGTCTACCTAATCAACTAATTCTTCGGAATGCTAAGTAAGGATATCATGGAGAAGAAGCATTAGCAGTAGTAGTTATGCGAGAGAAAGTGAGAACTCGTCAGGGAGATACATGGTCGCATAATTCT
>CM038725.1:11260088-11297588 GCA_021613375.1 Megaleporinus macrocephalus | reverse complement strand
CGCGGCTGCTCTTTTTTCCTCCCCTTTTTTTCCCTCCTCATATATATTTTTTGGCCCCTCTTCTGGTCTCCATAAAATGTCAAGTTAATTTCCTGGGTGGTATGAGCTACACCTTGCCATGCGCTGTGTGTGTGTATGCTTGTGCTTGTGTGAGGTTTGCGTGTACGTGTGCGCATGTGTGTATGTGTGTATGCGCGACAGAGAGTGGGGGAAGGGGGAAGGAAAAGAGGAAGGTGCACAGAGAGCATGCCAGCGCGTATGCATGAACGACGGCATATGTGTGTTGTTCGTATGACATAAGTGACCGCGCGAAAGGTTTTCTCACACTAGTGAAAGTATACGTGCACTTGTATATGGTCATGTGACTCGAAGGGGTTTCATTATTATCTCTGTGCGTATTCATATGTATATGTACATACATGTGTGGTGGAAGTAGATGATCATGGTTCAATAGAGGGGTTTCTCAATGTACTCTCTCAGTACTGTGCAAAAGTCAGAGACCACCTTTCATTTCTTCCCCAGTCAAAGTGGCCACTATGTACGTCTAAGTCAGCATGAATAGCAGAAAAGATTTCACTTAACTGAACATCACAGAGACACCATATATAAGGCATCTCTAATGTAATATAGGAGACTTGCTTTCATAGTTCTAAGAATTTTCTCCTGTCCATCAAATGACTGCTTAAAGCATTGTTTTCCTGGTGCTGACTATTCAGTTGGCCCACCAGGTCTTGCACAATTGTTAAGAGTCCCAATTTCCCAATATCTTTTAATCAATCTCCAGTTTTGAATACACCTAATTCTTTTAACTTTTCCCTTCCTGCAAAGTGGTGTAGTTTATATTTAATCTCGTTAGACACATACCCCAAAAAAAGAAATAGCTTGGGGAATTTAACTGGAAATTAAATAAAGGAAGGACGGTCACTGACTTTGTGTTTACAGATACGCAATATGTTCAAACTACAATAACAGAAAGATTTTTCTTTTTTTGCATCGTGCGGGTTTTCTGTATGGAAGGAAAAAATATTTTTCCTTAACCTGTGTTATAAATGGTTTCTCTTATTGTGTGTGTGTGTGTGTGTGTGTGTGTGTTGGCTGTCTCTACCACATGGATATGGCAGCTCTTTTTTGCATCCAACACAATGTGAGGGATTATAGGATGCTGATTTTCTGAGAGGATTCGGAGCTGAAGCGCATTACAGGGTTCCCACACCTCCTCAAAGTTAGGCCCACTCACAGATAAGAACAGTCTTACTGCCTCCATGTGTACGTGTGGCTGAGACGCATGATAACATATACGTTATGTAAATGCAGTTTACATGTAAGCGTAGGCGCCAACATTCCTCTCGACGCGACTCCTAAGTGCTTACATTCTGCATGAAGTGTAGCTTTTGTCGTTGCTACTTTAGAGGTATTGTTTGGGGGGAGGGGGGTGTTTGTGTCATTGACATCATACTAGGAGAATAAAATCTACATTAAGGTTCGGCAGTGGTTTTATTACGTGTCAATGATGCTAATGAATGAATGCATTGAAAAGAAGTTTTCCTGCTCCAAGGCCAGAGCTTTGTGGGTAAAGCTATGACTTAACAGTTTTAGGCAGCATATGCTGCTTATGCTAAACAGTGTTTTTGTTAAATATAGCCTATATTCCACATACTTGAGTCAAGGCTTTGGCTGATTGTTTTGTATGTTGATTCAAATGTTCCAAATATGTGTGAGTACAATCACATTGAAAGGTGTTTTTTTTGTTATGATAACTCAATAAGTCACCATCCTTGAGACTAGCTTACCATCTGAAAATGCAGTTTTAGATTTCCATATCCAACAGCCTCGAGATGGCATTTTCCAAAGCAAAAATAAATTTAGCTTGCACAACCTCTATTATACATGAAAAGCTTTCTGAAAAGTGCCTCCCCATCCCCCATGCAAGATGTCTCCACTTGTTTAGTTCAGTTCGTGGTATTGTGTGTAGAAATAATTCCATATGCCCATCACTGAGATGTGTGTGCAAGTATGGGAAATTCAGTATCACGTAAATATGTAAATCGTAAAGGTGTGGGTTTGGGGGTGGGGGGTTTGAGGGCGGTGTACGCGCAAACATATTCTGACAGAGCCGTAAAATGTTATAATGTGGAAAAAAGGATAATGTATTTGTCACTCTTGCTTACGCTGATCTATGCTTCTGCCCTACAAATGTCACATCCCATAAGCCCAAAAAAAAATTACACCAGCCCCACCTAATTAAGCATATTCATGAAGCCGCTTTGCATACTGCTGCTGGCCGATTGGCCGGCGTTCGGGGAGGTGGGGTGGGGGGAAGAGATGCAGATATTTGACAGAGTGTGGGAGTGGAAATTCACAGATGCAAATTTGCCCCGCTAAAGATATGGAGGGATTTCTTAGTGCCACGTTTTTCCCGGTTTTCTAGCATGATGTGTAAATGCCTTTAAAAAAGCTTTACTGCTCCTCTAGAAATGCTTATATATTTATTTGCAAGGCTTGTACTAGTAAGTATATTACACTACAGCAGCTAGACCCTCAGTTCTCTTTTTAATTGTAACTTTGCATTGTTACATTGCCTTGTTACCTCCCATTGCCGCTGCCATTTCTTTGTTACACTGTTATGCGATGTTACAATTTATTGTCTCAGCCTTCTGCCGTTAGATTTTAAATAATATTTTTAAGAACCATTTTTTATTTCTTTTTTTTTCATGCCGCTCTTATTATTGCCAGTCTTTTTTCCACCCCCTACAATCAGTTTTTCATTCAGCGTGTGTGTCTGTGTGCATGTAGCCTGGCAGGTGTGCAAATGAGACGGAGGGCGGGTTCTCTCTCGCATAGGCAATGAGGATGCAGATATGGGGAGGTTTGGTTGGGGGGGCTGCAAATAGAGAGAAAGGAGAGATGGGGAGAGGAGTGAGCGAGAGTAGAGGAGGCTGATCCGGAAAGGAAAGGAGGGAGGGAGGGAAAGGAAGGAGAGGCGAGCGGTTTTGCCGTGAGAGCGCTCCTTCTCTTCGTGGCCCGGGGGCCCTGAATGGCTGTCTTTGTGCCGGGGGTGCGCGACGCCGACTCAATCACAGGCTCCTCCAATTAATTAACGTACGGGGCCGAGAGGCCCCCGCCACTGCTTGGGTAAACAGCGATTGTTCTCAGCCCGGAGTTTCAAAACAAGGGGGGCAACAATGGTGCCATTGTCCCGCCACCCCTCATTAGAGGGAGCACGTTTGTAGGGTGGACTTGGGGTGGGTGTGTGTGTGTGCGCGGGCGTGCAAGAGTGAGAAAGAGAGAGAAAAAGAGAGAGACAGGGAGAGAGAGAGAGAGAGAGACATATAGGCCACTCTCCCATGATCCCATTACCGTATCCCTACTGCATCCTCCATGCCAGCTGCATGGAGAGAGAGAGAGAGCCTGTCATAGCATCTTCACATCAAACCCCCTATCTGTGAGAGAGAGGGAGAGAGAGAGAGGGATGGAGGGAGGGGGTAGCAAGAGGGGGAGGAAAGAAGAAAAAGAAATAGCGTGTTCTGCTTTGGACCTCATTAACATAGGCGAAGAGAGAAAACACAATAGAATACATTACGTCCTTGTTAGCAAGAAGCAATCAATTAGCGGGATAGCGCGGGTAGCCTGGCACAGCGCCTTTCTCGCCAAGGTTTCTCTCTTTTTCAGTGGGCGACCAAGCATTCGCACGCTGTCGCTTTTTCTCTCTCCCCGCCCTGGATTTTAGGACGAGATACAAAAGCTTGATTAGATTTTGTGCAGTAAATTAGTTTTTTTTAAGGTTTGCGAGAACGTGCTTGTGCATATTGGCCAAATTGAAGGACTGCTTCAGCGTTTTGCAACCTGATCTCAATCACGTCTGTAGCATACGATTGTTCTTTTCTCAGTTACAGGAAAATGACGTGTGGTAACAAGGTGTTTGTTGTCTTAAAACTCAGAACTTACAATAAAAGTCAATAGGAAGGTGTTTCAGAATGCTAAGGGGTCATTTTTAAAAGCACAGAGGAACACTTCAACACTAAGCAATCAATTATTTGCTGCAGCCGCAAAAAAAAGAAAGAGCCCTCATTTAATGTGCGATTCTGAGAAACTGTTTTTAGTAAGAGTGCTTTGCATATTTAATACGAAGGCGGTGAAGATGCTCTGCACGAATACTGAAAACGAAAGCCAGCTGCAGCAGCAGCATTCTCTCAGAGGCTTGTCACCTCCTTTCAAAACTGCAACCCTGTCGTTGAAACCTACTATCTGGCTCTCATCTGTGAATATGTTAAATCATATATGGCATTTTAGGAGGCCATTTTGTTAATGGCTAACACACAGGAATGCTCTCAGAAACCTTGGAATCACTTAGGCGCGAGGCTCTAGACTGTGGTATAGCCCTCCCCAACCACCCACCCACTGTTGCGACTGGAAATAGCTCTTGCTTTGACGAAATGAAAGTCGCAGACACAGAGAGTCTGTGAGTGACAATGGCAATTGCATACGAAATTGTCACCCCCTATCCCCGTCGGCGATTCTTACACGCCGCTAGCCGTCGGCTCCTCTGTTCTTCGGATGCTTTTCTGTACCTGGGAAATAGGCCTGATAATGGCTGCAATCTGTACCCAAAATGGCGGAGGGGAAAGGGATGGCATTTCTCTCTAAAACAGTGCCCAGCGACTTCAGTCAGGAATCTCTCTAATTGTACTCCATCACGACGAAGCACGTTGGGCAGTGGCGAGTTTCAGGCCAGCGTGAGCAGATGTGTGAGGGTGTGTGTGAGGTGCTAGCATGTCTGGCCTCTTGAATTTGAACCAAATTGTAGGACTGAATGGTTTCAAGTAAGTAACTGTAACTACAATTACATGCGATGTTAAAGCAATTGTCCCACGTAGCCCAGTTTATCCTCATGCTGCCAAACGGAGCGATAATTAGCCCCGACGACGCATGTGCCACTAAAAATACCCCAATCCTGGGCCACTGCCTTCACCACATGCTAATCGCAAAAACCAATAAGGTACCGCAGAGCTACTTCTTTTCCAAACGCAAAAATGTTTACGTGCTAGTTAAACCCTTTTTCTCCTGCTTCAAAAAGAGATCCAGCGCTACGGTGGCAGCTTTTTAGCCAACAATCTCTGCCACCGCAATCTTCATACATCAAGCAAATTCGGTCTTCACGTTTCTGTATCAAGCCACCAGATTCATCCCTCCGCCCACTCCCACTCCTCACTCCGTTCGCCTCTGTGCATATCCCACTCCATTGTTGTATTTAAAAGAGACACGCAGGTACATTATCAGGGCCCCGTTATTAAATTCTAATAAGGAACATGTATGCCGCGGCGCTTGGCCAATCTCCAAATCCATGCCGGGGGTCTGGGCGGGGGCCTCATTTGCACTCATTTTCATCTGGCCGGTTTCCCCTCCGTTAATGGCGCGTCGCCATGGTGACGATGCGCCCATGAACGAGCGAGTAATTAACGTCGACCTGGTGACACGCGCACCTAGCTAGCAGCTAGCGGTCAGGGCACATGGCGTGCTATTCTTTCGGAAAAGCATTAGCGCCAGCCGACGCTTAAGGAAACGCGCGCCTTGATGTGCTTGGCAAGCAAGGGGCAGAACAAAGGGATGGAGAAAGAGGGGAAAAAGAGAAGGAACGAAAGGTGTGGGGGGTGAGGAGGAGTTGCTTCTGACACAATTCCAGCTATGATTTAAAGTGGAAAGAAATGGAAATGCCAAATTGACACACAAATAAACGGGGGGGTTCTATGCAAGCGTGCTCAGCGAAGACTACTGTACATGCAAACAAGCATGTGTGTGTAAGAATATGCTCTCATGCATTCTCTTGAGTGTGTGTGAGTGTGTGTGTGTGTGTGTGTGTGTGTGTGTGTGTGTGTGTGCGCACGTCTTGATGGCGGGCCGTTTTAACGCTCACCCAGTTGAAAGTTGAAAATCTTCAATATTTAATACAGTGGTAGAGCGAGCACAAGGAAGGGGGGTGGCACAGTAATGATTATTTGTGACAGAAGGCTGTGTGCGTTGGATCAGTCAGCTGAATGTAGGGCAGTGCGAGGGAGCCTCGCTGCCGATACAAGAGGAGGGAAATTCTCAGAGGCTAAGGCTGCAGCTGAGCAGCAGTGCTGCGTTTCAATGCAGTTTGCAGCATTTATAAAGATAAATTGTGGGTGACTGAATTCTCGCTGCTGATATCGTGCTGTCACTATTTAGAATACGGCCAAAAAATTAGTACATTTAACCCTCTAGTCTGCGATGAGAGATACCTTCACTTCCAACTGCTTTATCTGTCTTGAGCTTTCTTTTCCTGTAGCTGCTGAGGAGGAGGTTGTGTAGATGTGCTGCTATGCAAACTCAAGCTAGTTCTATTATTAGACAGTCCTATTGCCCACCCACCCCCCAACCTCCATTCTCTCTGTCTCTCGCAGTTTCATTGGCAATACTCACAGAGCAAAATATCTAACGGCTTCAGATCAAATAGCAAAGTAATTGTGCCAGTAACACAGTCCTCTTATTCAAGTAACCATGTGGAAAATATCCACAATAAATGGTTAAACTTGGTCAGCTGGAGGAGGTTTCATATGGTCTCCAGCAGTATTGGGCTTTGCTTTACCTTTTATTTGTTTTACTCCACAAAGATTCTTTTATATAATAAGCAGCAACAATAACCACAATTATGACAAAACAAGTATAATAAAATAATATATAAAAATAAAAACTACTGCAACACTTTGAGACTGTCCGCTGTTCTGAAGTGGACGTGAGAGTCGTTAAATAGAAGATCATAATGAACGTGCCGTTTCAGAAAAGTTGTGTTTGTAGTATGTTATCCTTTTTATTTGGCAATGAAACTGTAATTAACCTAGTTATGAACAAAATTTCCAATGTCCATGAACTTTACCTTTAGAGGGCCTCTAATTTAGCCTGATGCCTTCTCGTATGAAGGCATTTTGACTGCAGACATTTGAAACACCCTGTTTGAGAGCTGAGAGAAGACTTTTAAAGCTGAAGTGGTTTGTTTCATATCTGACAATGTGCTTCAAGGTTGTCCTGAATGCTTTATTACAGGTATTGTACCTGCCTGCACCACCAAGCATGTTCAGCCAACAGGGTGCAACAGGCATGCTTCCAGATCAATCTTATCTAAGTTCGATAAATGTGGTACTATGTAGGATATCAATTCACTACAGCTGGAGCTGAATATTCAAGCATTCAGATTTTCATTTGTTGGGTAGACTCGGTTTTTAATTTTAGGATTCAGGTCTTGGCTTTCAATAAACCCATGAGTTCCCAGGAGCCCTGAATGTTAAAAGTATTTTAGATGACTCAAGGTAACAGTCCATTGCAGGTTTTTAATTGGCTGCAAAACAGTGGCAAATATGGCGAGAAGAAACAGTCTCTCTAGCGCTACCAGCTAAAAATAATCCTCTGCTCTACTCTGGAAAACATTATGACGCTCTTCAACATAGAACCCTTGGACAAATGAATAAAAAAAACTACTATGTGGTGTACATTTTTCAGCCTTTTCTTGTACTCTGTGAAGTGCTGGTTAACCCACTGCACTATTATGCCCAAGCTCGATGCTAAGAGTGGCTAGCAGACCTGGACACACTGTGAGGAACGAAGCTAGAAGCCTTAGTAGGAGTATGAAAGGTGGTGAACAAGGAAAAACGATACACTGCCCTACAAAATGGAGGGACTTTCTTAGCCATACACAAAAAGCTCCATCTTAGCAAAGCGTCAAATATTCACTGCTGATTTACTACTAGAACCCTGGAGCCCAAAAGATTTGGTCCTACAATTTACCCAACCTGTTTAAACTACTAGTGTCTTTTATTGGTTTGCACTGTGGTCTGATAAGGCCTAGGTGCTTTTACACATTGTAGGACCTGAAGTGATGGAGAGAGGTTTATCATTTACTTCCGAGTGGGCAGAACCAGGAGAACATGCACTCACATAGAGAGCCTCTAAAAACCATGAGAATGGAGGCTGCTGAGGTTCAAGGTCAATGCCAGAGCCTGGGGCAGCATTGTCTGCTTTAGCCCCACACCCACACCACATAAGCGCCATACAGCCTTCCCTTTACACACACTCTTCATCGCCACCAGGCTCGACCACTCAGTAACCCCTTCACAAACACATTCACCATACACAAATTGGCACCTCATGGCACATCACCCTCAACACAACCTACACCAAAGGATCTAGCAGTGCACTGTGTAGGTGTGGAAGGATGCTGCTTTGTATTTCACTGACATGCCTTTACATGCATGTGTGCACATATATACATGTGGGAATATACATACATAGGTACATCTTTTTTTTTTTCCCCAAATCAAACCAAAACAGTAGCATTAGTCCCACGGTGATGTCCAAAAAAGCCATGGGCTTTTACCTAGCTGGCCAGCAAGCTGGGGGAAATTATCTAAGACCAGCCGGTGAAAAGAGACGCTCTGGCTAGGGCCAAGGAAGGAGGCCATGATTAGCTCCTTTGTTGGAGGTCTTTTGAGCTTCATTGGCTCCAAAGAAAAGCAGTCTAATGAGTCCACCCATGCTTGGCCGAAACTTTGTATGGAAGACAAACTATGTTATGGTGGTCCCCCTCGTGCGGGGCAATACAGCAGAATGATACAGAATGCTTGCCCATATGGTCGGCTGATTTCAGAAGCCCACAAAAAAAAGGACTTTCTCATGTGCTTATTAGCAAGACGGGAAGAACACACACATAGACTATAGGACACACAAACATGTATTTGCACAGTATCCACTGTGAATACTAAATGAATACTTACTCTCATATTATTTTATATTATTTATATGCATGCTCATTTCCAGTGGAGTGACTATTCCAGAGATTTAAAAAAACAGCAACAATATGCTTAATGTAAATCCATTTACACTCTAACCCAACATTTTGTACCTTAGCAGCTGCATTCTGTCCTCAATGACCGGCACTATAGTCCTGAACTTTGGCACGGCTTCAAGTTCTTTCAACGTTACACAATAACACTAAAAGACAAACAAAGTATGCAGTTATCTTAATCCAATAATTCATTGGTCCTTAGAAGACTACAAGGAGTTTGTTCTCCTCCTCAATACCTCAGGGTACATGAATGGCGAGCAGGCCATTCTTTGCGGAAGAAGCATGCAGGTCGGGAGCGTCCTGTGTCTGTTGCTCTGAGCCGTTTGAGTCTAATTGTTTCCGTCAGTCTGAGAACGTCCCGGCAACGGCGTGCGGCTCCCTCTGCCCTGGCCCCCGTAACTGAGCTGGGGTCTGGAGAATGGGCCCACTTTGTAGCCACACAGCAGGCTTGAGCCACATCCATTCTGCTCCCCAAACTGTCATGCATAACAACTTTATTGAGGCCCAAATTGGAGCTGAAAGCAAAGAATGAGGGGCGAGGGAGAGGCGGTGGAAGGCGTCCGTGAGAACGGACCTCGTTGGAGCAGCACTAGAGAAAAAGGGTGCCTGCTTTTCTCAAGGCCTTGAAAAAGTAGTTCAGATCAATTAAGACACCAACACTAAACATAATGTGCTAACAATGGCGTATCAACTAGCTTGAATGCATTTCAACGGCAAATACAGAATATAGAGAATGCAGTCGCTGAACTGTTAACAAACTAGTAAATGAATATACAAAACAACATGCAAAACAAATTGTTTTGGGTTCTTTTGTTTGTTTGTTTTTGAAGGAAAATCACATTTCTAAGAAACTAAATTGCGGCGATGACCCTTGGGGCCTGCTTGTGATAACCAAGAAAGAATCATCAATGTCAAGTTCAAGTTCAGTATGAAGACTGAGAAACCCTCCTACAAGAACCACCCCCCAAAGCCCAGGCTGTCTAATGCTGAAACCTTTGAATCTTGGACAAAAGCGTGCGTAAATTCCCCAGGGCCGGCCTGCTGTGGGGCCTTCCTTGTGGGTTTGTTTTGGAGCAGCTTCATGGTGAGCCACTATCCCAAGGATTTAGGGCCAGTATTAAAACCCCTCTGGGGGGTGGTTTAACTACAAGCTGAGATACGCTCTGCCTCTCTGTGTCTCTCTTTCCTTTTTTTATTTCTGACATTTCTTCAAGGTGTCTGTATACAGGACGAGGCAAAATAATTTAGATTTTTCTTTTTTACAGTTCAGATGGATGGGCAAACGAACTTTGTGTGTGTGCTTGTGTGTAAGCTAAGGGGAGTGGTCTGTTCAGGGCACAGGCTGGAGAGAAGAGCTAGCCCACAGCTCTGAGAGTCTCAACAAAAGGCCGTCTCTGTCCATTGTGTGCAAGCTGTTTTTCCCACGAGAGGCCCGTCCGGCTGAAAAGGGAGTGTATCAGTTTCTCCTGACATGGATGTTTATTCATTCTGTGGCCGACCGTGCCGCCAGCTCAAAAGGATTCACCTTACGGTTTTTGATGTGTATGACACACAAACACACACACAGACACACACATTTTTTTGGAGGGGAGGCAGGTGAAAATAAAAGGCACTAGGCATATGGAGTTCAAGCTGTGTGAATAGCCGTGTCCACTATGACAGTAACAGAATCTAGGCTATGCATCCATCTGGTGGACTAGCTAGGGTCTTTTTACAAAGGGAGCCAGATCAGACCACGTCAAAACCTACCTGAGGTCAAAATATTATTCAGAAATATTCAGAAAGTTTTCAAAAATATGAAAAACACAACTATGTAGAGCAAGGAATGAGAGTGAGCATCTTGCTGATGCTACAATCTGAGACTTTGGCAAAACGTATAAATTGGCCGCCAGAGGAGTTACAACACATGCATGTTCACACTGATGAGAGGGAAAGTTTCAGCACACAGAATCAGCACTCTCTCTGAGCTACCAGTTTCCTATCACTGTATAAAAGATGCATGACTCTTTCATTATTGCTAGATTACAGCTCATTCACAGCAATCCCATCAAGCACTTGGCTTATTAATTTATTCAGAGTAACAACAAAAGATGACTGCCATATCCTTTTTTTAACAATTTCAGTAGACACAGGTTACCTCTAGTTTCTTTAGTCCAGCCAAAATCGCTGGTTCTCAATGCTAAGTTTGTGCTTTATGGCAGTAGTCCTGACGAAATATCATTCAGTAAGTTACATCTGTTTGTAGCCTGCATATGGCCCTGAGGCCAGACTTTGGAAATACCTGATCTACAACACTAGAAATGTACTGTAGAAATGTAAGATAAGGGTCAATATTGCCCTTAAATACTGCCATTGGCTGTTTCAGTTTGACAGGACAGCAGCGGGAAAACATACTTATAACATAACATACATATCAGCACCATGGCCAGAGTCAACAAGGTCCTGTTGGGTCCATTTTTAGTCTGTGCTCCCTTCACCTAGGAAGGGATTCAAAAGCCATGTTGATATGATTGAAACCAACCAAGTCACCATGTAAAAGGTGCCAGCCAAACAAGACTGAGTCTTAACTGTCTTTTGACAGCTACTCTAATCAGCTTGGCTCAACCATCCACCTAGTTCAGAGTAATCAATCACTGACTCACTCGTTCTAAGCCACTCATTCTCCTGGGTCGAGGAAGTAGAGGTGCTAGAGCCTATCTCAGCGCTGGGGGGCAGGAAACACCCTAGACAGGTTGCCAGTGCATCACAAAGCAGATGCAGAAATGTACATTTATACACAACCACACACACACACACACACCCAGGGGTAATTTAGCCTTTCCAGTCGGCCTGATTGCATAGCTTAGAACTGTGGGAGGAAACCGGAGCACCTGGAGGAAACCCACAATGACATAAAGAGAACGTGCAAACTCCACACAGAAAGGACTCTGCTACCAGGCCCTTTTGCTGTGGGGCAACAACGCTACCCATTGCGCCACCATGCCGCCACTGTGATTTTTTTTCCAGTCTAATCTTACCACCCTGCTCAATCTAGTGCATTCAGAACCAATAACTACAAAGAACCGTTCTTGTAACTTAACTCTTCCAACAAGCCATCAAGTTGACCAACCTGTTTTCAAAATAACTAACAATGCAACCAGGGCACAATTAACTGCACAATCTTGCGCACACTCTTTGTCCCTCTGAAATTGGTAACAGGATCCTCCTTCCATATGGATCCAAGGCTCTAAAACTGTGACAGTTAGTCACTTTTTGAACATTCCAGGCTAACAGCATTAACTTAAGGAGGTAAAGGGTCAAAACAAACTTAACGCACCAAGTCTGTCTCGTTTCGAAGACTGCCATTATCGTCTAAGATAACTCAACACTCCCCTTCTTTCCTCTCGCTCGTGACCCTGTGTGAGACAATCGACAGAACTTGAGGACCTGGCTGCCATGTTGAGACTCACTTTGAAAGGGCTCCATTGTCATGATGTAACAGGATGCCACAGCAGGTTGCTTGATCCACTGTTTTGGGTCTGAAAAGCTTATTTTTCCTCTTCTCCTTTTTCTTTTCCCACTACAGTATCAGCTGAGAAGGTTAAGGGACATGGGTTTTTTTGTATTGTGCGCTTATACACCTAAATGTGTCACATTCTTCCTTTTAAAGTGTTAGCTTTTGGATAATTTCACCACATGCTAACATCCCCTTTCTTCTTAAAGCTAAGACCGAGCTGTCCACCTTTTCCATGCTAGCCTATTGAAGTTTATCTGCATATTTGTCTGGGAGTTGCCAGGTTTCACAGCAGGTGTGTCAGTCCACTGACTTGTCTGAGGCAAAATCATGGTCTTTAGTGTGAAAGCAAAGAGGCCGCTGTCTCTTAGTCTGAGCGCGAGCGAACTGTCAGGAATCACGTTTTAGTGGCTTGTTCAGGTCACGCTGGGAGAGCAGCTTCTTGTACTCTCTCTCTCTTGCTCTGTCTCTTTCTTCCACTGTCTGTCTGGCTTTTCTTTTTAAATTCTTTCTTTCTTGTCCTCATTTTGGCAAACCTGTGTTTGCTTTTTAAGTCAGACAGAAATAACGCTTCTTGATTAGCAAGGCTAATAACATGGGATGCCTCTGATTGGTAATAAGCCCAGAGTAGTCTACCTACTCAATGCATAAATTAGTATGTGATTTAATATAGGTTATTTATAGGATGTACATTTTATGAGTGCACATTTTTTTAAATCTTTGTAGCACACATTCATATTGTATATCAATGCTATAAAAAAAGAATAAAAAACCTCCCTTAATTTTATCACATTTTCTCAGTCCAACGGCCATATAAAGAAACC
The DNA here is from genome assembly GCA_021613375.1 of Megaleporinus macrocephalus. Classification (NCBI taxonomy): domain Eukaryota; kingdom Metazoa; phylum Chordata; class Actinopteri; order Characiformes; family Anostomidae; genus Megaleporinus; species Megaleporinus macrocephalus. The sequence goes on along the minus strand of CM038725.1, from coordinate 11,284,417 downwards.
AAAGTCATACGATGTATTACGTTAGCATCATGTAGGTTAGCTATTCTTCGTTTTAATGAATGTTGCTATCTTGACCATTTGCAAGGCACTTTTAGCATTAGCTGTTATCAGCCATATCTGCAATGCTTGATGTTACACGGCAGAGAAGGACAGACATGCAAATAGCGGCGTCACATTATGCAAGCTCTTTTTTGTCTGGCAGGCTGCTTTGCTGCGTGCAGGGAGATTTCTGTGTAGCCATCTGTGCTCTTCCGCTTTTGAAACGTGAGAAACTGCTCACATTTGCATAAGAATAATTGACACTTCAAATTAGCCATCCAATCACAGAGGATTATTTTTGGTGTATGCAAGGGTTCTTGGAAATACAAAAGGGAGGGAAAGGGAGGATAGGACGCAAGCTCAATGTTAACCCTTAATGTATGTCTCATGTCTTAGCTTGCAAAGATAACTGTCTATTATAATCTATCTATTTTTACCATTACTACTACTGGAAGATGTTCCTATATGTACCTAGAAGTGCTGAATGACAGGTGTAATCGAGGATCACTAACCAGTGGGTTTATATACATGCATGCATGGCTGGCCTACATAGTACATTTAAGTGCGAGTGCCTGTTATAGACAGAAGAGACAATCTTAAATTATTTACAATGCCTAATGAAAATAACTGAAAATAACCAGCTCTATAAGTCCTTGACATGTCGAGCTGGGCATTTGCACACATTCACACAGTAACAATATCTGATTTTATTGTGCGCTTCTCAAACGCCCTGAACTTGCAATATTAGACAAATAATAGAATCCAGCAAGCAAACCATATGGGTTTAAAAACCATGTTGTCAAATTTATAGTAATTCACCATCAAACACAGTTATCTACGGTCCTGGCTTTTATAGGTAACCCCACAGCAGGGCAGCCACTGCTCCTGTGTGTAAACCAGGAGGAGGAGGTGCAATTCTCACCTTCTCTGGACAGCCATGAATTCATTTGCACACATAAGAAAAGACTGGAGCCCCCGGCATGAGACTGGGATATACGCTGCCTGGGTCAGAGACCATGGTGTGTGCGTGTGCGCGCACGAATGCACGCCCAAGCGCATGGCCTCACCCATCTTGCAGGGTGGCGGAGTGGAGGTTTATCCAGGTTTCCATGGCAACGCTCCAGCATGCCAAGGCGATACCAAACCACTGGTGCCAAGGGCAGAGCAAACAGGCAGTGAGGGAGGCAGTGAGGGAGGCAGAGAGGGAGAGAGAGGGCAAGAGAGAGAGAGGGGGAGACGAAGGGGGCTGTGTGCATATCTGCCACGCTCAGATGTCTTTGTTAAAGTGCAGCACGTTAAAACCGAACGTTAAATCTGTGTTAAGGGCGAAGCAGTGTTCTGTTGTTTTGTATGCATACGTACACACATTCCAAGGAGACAATTTCTGTTTCTATCTCCGCACCTGCACGCACTCACTTATTATCCGTTTATACAAATTGGCCTTACAGATGTAATGAAATTTATCATATTCACGAATAATTACAAATGCTTACAGACCATTATTCCAGGTCTCAGTGGTCACCAGGCAATTCTATTTCTGCTAGCTTGTCACACACATAAATTGTCTCTGTTAGGACTTCTGAGCTTTTACAGTGTATTGACCCATCCGTGCTCTGCCCACAAATGTGTTGTAAAAAACAGTTGTAAGGTTGGACAAGCTTTACAGAATACTACTTCTACTCAGATTAATAAGACACTGTAGCCACTACTCTTTAGAGTCGATATATGACGCTGATAGTATGGCTGACCCCAACATTTGGAAGATACAATCATTTATCAGTTACTGATTTAAATCATACCTCTATTTAATTTTTGGAAGCTTAATGTTTTTTACTGCTAAAGCAAGTGATGTCTAAATTATAATAAATCTAAGCAGCAAATGCCATCAGACAGAACAGCATTCTTTGAATGCTTTTTTAATTTATTCCCGACATCCATGTCACCTTCTTTCAGTGCAACAAACGGCACCACTTTCCACATGGACTTTGAAGCAAAAATAGTAAAAACATAAATCAAAAAATGCCACTGTCAGTATCAGAAACTGTAGGGCAATGAGGCTATAACATGTTAATAAATTATTATTACAAATATATTTCAGAATGTTAGAAATGGAAGCGTGTGATTTGACTGGATCTCTACAGAGTTAATTGGCACCTGCAAGTAATACTACTGCTTAAAACTGAAGTATGTCTGTTGCTTTAGATGAGTTTCTTGAAAGGGTGAATTTAAGAATGCACACTTTATGCAGTTTGGTTTTGGTTTTTGACGCATACGCTCCACTATCGCAGACAATGTTACTGTTGTGGACGTTTACATCGTCACTATGACATTTTATGTTATATTTCACGACTACTGGAAAACCACTCCATCACAGTTCCAGCTATGGCAACATGCAAGTAACTGGAAGCATATAAACAAAGGCTAGAAGAGCAAGAACCAATTTTCTATTGTCTTTACAAACAGAAAACAGGTGGTACATGAAACCTTAAAACAGAACAGTGTCTTCATAATCTCTCAGTAATTAATTCTAAAGGTATCAATATCTTCATACGTGCTATTTTTGTGTTTTTTCAATACGTATTTTTTGTCCATGGAGTTCACCCTTTTGCCATATGATCAATATTGGGGTTAAAGCCTCCATGTGAAGCTGAAAGACTTATGCAGGGGCAGTAAAAAAAGGGGCAGTAAAAAAAAAAAAAAAAAAAAAAAGAAGAAAAATACGGCTTAACCTTAATTTATAGAAAAAAATGACTATTAAATTTATTTGCACTTGTGTGACATTTACAGTTCACTTCTCTTGGCAATTGTGTCATGTGTCAGGCTAACATCATTTCTGCGAGATGTATGCTGTCGCCTTTCTTATAATATAACAGTATCAACTATGATTTTGTAGCAAGCTAGGCTAAAGAGTTTTGCCAGCCTTAGCTCAACTAATTAGGCAACAATATAACCTAATATTTTATCCTTTAAACTTATCATCGACAAGTGTCTTCAAAATGAGAAAAGAAATTTCTCTCTTTACAGGAGAGAACAAAAACTTCTTTACTTTCAATGTAAGTCAATGGAACCACAATTATTTCCAAGTGAATCTGGAGCATTTCTAGGTCTATTTATCATAAAATTAACACACAACATAAACGGCCGCTGTTGCATTCAAATGGTGAAGAAACATAAAATCAACAAAAATGGAGATACATATTTTTATTTGGACAGTGATGACATACAAATTAATTATCATTTGAAATCAACAAAACACTAAATTTATCTGTTTTGCTGTTCAGCTTGTGCGCTACAGCTCTCCGAAAAGCTTGTCCAATCTCCCTACAGTAGCAACAAAATTTGTGGCCGGGGCCAGGATAGGTCAATTTCTGTGAATATAACCTAAAATGTCAAACTAATGGCTAGCAAGCTACGGAAGATCTAGATAATGTATTGTGAGTCCCATGATCAGATAACTGCAGGTTCCTGGAGTGTGTCACGGTGTGCGCGTGGCGCAGGCCAGTCAACAGTAGACATTAAATCATTAATATCCACATCAATACAAAAGCACTTACTCTGACACAATCCAGGACACAACTGGGCCACAGGTCACACGGCAAGTGAAGGCTTCCTGTCACCGTACACAAGTGCACACATACACACACACACTTCTCTGAGCACATATTATTAACCCAGACCGAGTGTGCTTTCACTGAGGGGTTAAAAGATGGAATGGAATGTGTGTTAAATGATTTATAATAGCTGAAACTGTTTCAATGTACCTCAGCTGTGCAGGGGGATGCGGAATGCACACTGCACTACACTTTGCTTATATATCGCCAGATATGTGGTGAGAGCCTCAACAAAAAAAGAGTAGGTGAGAAGAAAAGTAGGTCACGAGATCCCAGGTTCAAGGGGTTACATCTGATTTAACTAGTCATATGGAGCCATCCGCACTGCCTTCATCTGACATGCCATTGTTTATTCTTCTTCTAGGTAAAAAGAGATGTGAAATGGCTTCAAGGATTGCTTGCCAGCATGGAGAATAAAGGTTAGTGGGGGCATTTTCTTGTTCAATTAAAGGTTTGGGAGAGTCGCAGAAAACAGGTCTTTTAAATTGAATGCTGCTAGAATTCTGTACAGAATTATGTTTGTGCTAAATATTATAAGAATTATAGTTACCTCAGCTATGTATTATTTGTCTCTAGCCCGATCATCTTGACCTACCTCATACGACAGCAAAATATGACTCTTTGGGTCACTCAACAAAAAGATCTCAAAAATGGTAACTTCGCACGAGCAGGTGTATTTAATGCAAGGATTTTTTATCATTTTGCCATTTCTACAGGTCAACTCATCATTAAGCACTATCACAATGTAAAGGGTAGCTGGTGGTTTCAAATGATATAAAATAAATAAATAAACATATGCGACGTAACAAAGTTCTAACATGAGACTGACAACATGTTCAGCTACGCTACTATTACATGTCCAGCCCAACAAATTTCAATTACTATTCACTGGGAGCTTTATTTCGAGGCCTTGTTGCATAACTGGCCCCATGATTTTCTACAGCAGACAGATTATATCAGACCGCCAACTGGTAATTGGTCCTCATGGTCATTTGGGTCATATAGTTCAAACTGATGCATTGTTTTACAGGCTAATGTATATCACTAGGTGCTTGCTGACGGCTAGTAATGTATTGTTTGCCTTAGTAGGCTCTTTATTAGTGACTACTTAAAGAAAGCGCCATTGTGGCTAAACGGAGAGAACTGCTTAGTTTAATGGAAGCACTCAATGGCACGTAGAAAGTCCTACTTGATTACTGAGGATGGTAGTACATGCAATCTCAGCATGACTCTGTCAAGTCAGGAGGTTCGGTTTGGGTAAGTGTGGATCAAGCGCCACTTCCATTTCTCTGAGAGATAATGGAGAGTATGTGGAGAGTTTGACACAGATAGGGCAGCGGACTGTGCTGAGTCAGCACCGGTGAGAACGATGGTGAAACACACATTCACGCTGATCTTGGATCAGATCAAACGTGTTTCTCTCTCCTGAGGCACTGTACAGAGTGTAGCTGGAGCTTTTAATTTATCCCATCGGACTGAAGTGCTTTTTGTTATTGGGTCCTTACTGAACGAGACCTTCTAGAATTCACCTAGTGGGTGAAGTGCTGAAGTTGGGTGCTTGCAAAGCTGATTCTGCAGCATCTACTGAAACATTAAAGTGGGTTGGAACTAGTTCAAGAATGTAAAATAAGACTACATTTAAAGAATGACAACAGATCTCAAAAAAGAAATGAGTTACATGAAAGACCACCACACCACTGTCATTATTTCCAGTGTGTAAACTCTAGGAAAAGTCTAAATGTGGACAGATTGCTGAAGTCCTATTGTTAGCTGTGATTTGCATGTGTCCCCTTGACACATAATCTTCGTTGATTTTCTTCACCTGCTGCCAATTAAGGCTTAATTATGCTCCCCTGCCTACAAAAATTAATACGCTCATTTCAAATGCTTTAAGTATCACTGTCAACATACTTCCATGCGTTCTTTACATTGTAATGGACATTAAGCAATACATTCACTGGGGGACAACAAGGAATCAAATGTTTGTGCAAACAAAAAACATGACAATGGTGGAGTAGGTTGTAATGTACCTCTAACAGAAGGGTTGCAAGAGGCAGCATTGTGGACAGCAGTGGTCTGTGAGGCCATTAAATACTTTAAAACATGTGGACAGAAAATTGTATTACTTATGTTAGCAAAGGCTGTGGTCGTGTCCTGCTTAAATTACTGGCTACACTGCCTCTACATTTTGTGGTGGTGCTTCTCTGTTTTGACCTTATTCGTAAGCTTTCAGAAAACAGAAAACAGTAGGTATAGAAAGTCACATTCGTAGTTAACGTTTGATAAGCATAAATGATCCCTTAGGACTTGAGGAGATGCCATGAATGGCTACTAATGGCTAAGGAAAAGGGGTTATGTTATGCAGACACCTATACTCAATTGACTGTTTTTTACATATTCATTATTAGCTGTTTTTGGGGGGGGTGGGCTTTATTTGTTGGCAGACAGATGTTGCAAGTATTGAAAGGTTTTTATAACAAGCTTTTTATTCATCAAAAACAAACCCATTTGTGTAGTATATAAACATAGCTATGTAATGTCAGGTGTCTTAATATTGGAAAACAAAATCTTGGCATCTAAAACTATCCGAAATTAAAATATGTGCATTGTTAACCTCCTTATGTGTATGCTGTGCACACTGTGCAAGCATTAAGTCATCAACATTAACATTTAAACACAAGCCACATAGTGTCACTTCTTATTTTGGTTGTACAAAAAAACTCATACTATCACACCATCAAAATATATTAAATCATACGTTGAATTTTGTGTATTGTTACACCCCTACTTGCCATAATACTCGATAGTTACCCGGCAACATAATGTAATGCATAATGTAATGTAATAGTGTAATGCAATAATGTACAAAAAGTACTCTTGTAGAGAATTTGTTGGAGGAACGGGTGAAATTCAATAAGATGTTCTTTATCCTGATCATGTCTTAGAAAACAGTGTAATGGAAACTAATAGAGGGTTAACATTCAAGACACGCCCAAACCACAACAAAATTAAACATATTATACGAATACGGATGGTAGGATAATCCATGTGTGAAGACTGTTTGCAAGGGAACAAAACAACCTGAAATAAGCAGGAAACCTTTCAGCCATTATTGTTGTCTTCATTATTGCCACTGAACACATGGTGATCCTAAGACCTATGAGTTTTTTTTCCTTTGTCCCTCAAAGCAGAAAAGTTTCTGAACATACTGAATATGACGTGGTCCAAGCTTCATATTTAATATTGAGATATGACAATTGACATGTGGATAGTTGAGTACAACGTATATACGGTTTTGTTGAAAATCTCTGCACACATGTCAAAAGGACATAACACAGTATTGTGTGACTTAACTGCACCAGTTAAATGGAAATTTCTTGGTAAGCTAAAGAATGCTTAAATATACTGCATACTCTTAACATCACATAACCAACACAGGCTCAAGGCCTTCCTTCAATGCAAACTTAAAGGATGCATGCATTGTAAGGATGTTTGCACAATGCAGTGATCTGCACTATAAATATTATCCTGGATTAATTACAGTGTACTGTGCTCACAGCAATTCGCCTGATTAGTTCTATCAAACAGCATAAAGTAAAACTGAAAAGATCTCTATAACAGTCAGAAATACAAAGCATAAACATATTTATTTTCACCTTGCCGTGTCAACTAAAGTAAGAACGCTGATCTAGAATCGGTTTTTGCCACTTAGACAGCTGAGATATGATCTTGCATCTAAGACATTTGATATGCATGGCCCCAGGTTTACTGAGTGTAACATTTAGAAAGAATAGAAGCGACAAGACTATCCAGTAAGACTGACACACAAATCAAATTCTTACTAAAGAGCATGTACATGGCATATATTACAGGTTGGCTCTGTTTCTTGCAATTTTGCAGTTTAAAAACTGGCACAAAATCTGAATCTTCTTGTAAGCATGATAACACATCCCATGTTATTATGACATAAGACTCTTCAAAATTTATAGAGAAAAACTTAACTTCTTGTATCTCTACTTGTTCTGAGACCAACAAAACTAGCATCACTTTTAAAATTAAAATTCAGACTCTATACAATGTCAAAAAGTCTACAGTTTCCTCTGGGATTATCCAAGTTTCCATCTAGAACAAAAGCATGAAATATTTTTTTTCTTATACACGGTCCTCATTAGAACAGGCCTCAAAACTGAACCATGACAGAAGTGACAGCTGTACCTGTCATGTTTCATAGAAGTTACATATTTCTGTGAAAGTGCCTATCATTTAAGTTCAATATGGATATTAAGTCTGAAGGCTTCCTAAATTACCCAGCAATCTGAACTAATATGCCGTCTTCTCTTCCTCAGGTGAAGGGCATCTATAGACAACCACTCCAACCACATTCAACAGTCCAACATTTGAAGACAAGAGATGAAGAGCCAAAAGTCAAGACTCAGAATACACCTCTGCCATTTATCCATTACCTCACATGTGCACTGCTAACATCGGTATGGAAGTTTCGAATCTCATATTATGGAGCTCCATCCATGTTCACAATGGCAAACAATGTAAGACAGGACTGAAACGTATAAGATTGTATCGCTTATGTTTTTCTTTGTAGAAATATTTTTGATGAATATAAAATGTACGGAATATGTTTAAACAGTGTTTGTTTATGCAATAAATAGTTTATTTTTCTTATACCACATTTTCTGTGTGATTTGTTTTTCTGAATTGTTGATGGTGGATTTTCTAAGTTTCTAATAGACATTAAAATGATCCGTTTTATGTCCACTAAAAACTTACCAAGACAGTGAACTTGGCTTTATAGCTCTGTTACTGTAACCGGAAGGCTACAATCATTCTGGAAAATGATTTTTGTTGGTCACCTAAAGAACATTCAGACCTAGGAATCACCTTGGTCATTAAGCTCAATTTATTTGCTTCTCCAATCTTTGTGTCATGGACACTAGAGGTCTTTGACATTGTTTTCTATGAAAGTACTTGACCTTAGGTCTATAAACATGGCATTTACTATCAACTTTTGGTCTCGGAATTCAATGGCCAAAGAGGAAAAACAAAAAATAAGGACAATAGCTTAAAAAAAAATTCAAATGCATGCCAGGATTGCCCATTTACTATGACACCCAATATGTGCTGCCAAGATTTGACTGACACAGACATTTCACATATGACATGGCAGGGAATAGAAAATCAGTTTATGATGGAATGTTATTGTCCCACTCTAATTTGCGTTCACAAAACAATTGACATTTTTGACAAATAACAATGAAAATAAGCTCACCCTTAGCCAAGGGGAAAGTCAAAATTCGCATTTTGAGTGTAATGCAGGTATGCTATTTGCACAGAATTGCATCAGGAGGGGGTTAGAATACATAAAGTGGTGTGTCTAAGTTATGAACAGTCTGATCATATATTCTACAGTGTCATACGGTGTGTATCACATGGGAGTCTAGTGGTACACCTGAGGACAAAGCCAGCCATTGTGTGTGCAGGACTGTGGGCCTGACCTCAGAATCACGTGACCATGCTATGGCCAGGTGTTGCCTGTATCTGGAGCAGTGGAGTGCTTAGTTCTCATGACTAAAAGAAACAAAGAGATGTAAGGGACAAGATAATGTACTGACAATAACTGAGAAAGTGCATGTACATTTCTGGACAAAAATGTCCTGAATTTGTAAGAAAATCACTGTATTTTATGAAAACAAAAAAATATGATGGGGCAAACATTTCTTTGCTGTTATAGTTAAGATTAGGTTTAGTAAACTGCCATGACTGAGACTGGTAGGAAAACCAGGAGAGAAAGCACAGGAATATGGCTTTAAAGTTCAGACAATGAGACGATTCTGCTTGTTTAAAGGTGACACAAGATGTGTAGCTAAGATTAGCATATGTGTTTAGAGTGACACTGATAATCTTTAACCAATCACTAGTCGGCAGTCATCTTTTGGTGACATGGTCACTTGGACGCTCAAAGGAGGTGATGCCAAAACTGGCACCCGGTATCAGGTTTTTCTAATGGAAAACAAGTAGACGAGTAGAGTCAAGTCAATACCATGGAGTGGATTTATAATGACCCTAAACTGAGCCACAGAATATTAGTAAAGCAAGCTCAATGAAAGTTCAATAAAACATCAGTACCTTTTAATTGTTTTACTTACATGCTGATTTAAAACACTTGGAAGATTTTGTAACTAAAATAACAAGTGCAATACAAATAGTTTTAATATTAACAATAATAATAATAATAATAATCATAATAATAATAATAATGCATCTTGGATATATGTATGCCTTTTGTGTTTGGGTATGTATGTCTATGTTTCCTATATGGTTGAACTAGAAATAAATCATGTCTACCTACGACACTGGCAAATGTACCTGACATGTAATGAAAATAATTACCTTATGTGCCAGCTGCTTTAGTCAGATAAATGTTTTCTTCCTTCAATCTACAATCCTGTAAATGGAAAAGAGAACAACTTTAAAATGACTGGCAGCAGTCTAATCTCATTAGGCACAGTGATTGACTGATGTCTATCGCAGATCTATAATGATTGATGTTCCATCTTCAGTTATGAATCACAGGATTAGAGAAGATCTTCCCAGAACTGGTGCTGGTCAGCCCCCACACAATTGGATTGGGCCAAGAGCATGTGAAACCACAAAAAGCCCAGGAAGCCTTGTAGCAGAATCACTTAGGATTGATCCGCAATAAACGAGAAACAAAGAGACCCAAGAAAGTTTCGCTGTTGACACTTGAATTTGTACAGAAAAAGAAATAAACCGAAAGTGCTTTTAAGGCCAAAGTAAGTGACCTTGGTGAGGTCTCAGAAAGGTTTGTAACTTTTAAACTCCATTACCCACTGCAGGACTTGTTTTTTTCTTTCTTTTTGGAGGAAAAAGGAAAGTACTATGCAGTATTTCACTTTTATCTTCAGATAGCAGGTCTTTGTGTTATCTTATTCTTATTGGGAAATAAGGAGGGAGGGAGAGAGCGTGTGGAGAAAAAAAAAACTCTAAGGCACTACACCCTGCGCTCCCTGTGGACGCCAAGATACCAAACGCTTCCAATGCAAACTTTTTCCAACTTTCATGCAAGAGAAATGAGACCCAGTTGTACTGTAAGAGAATCTCCTTTTTCGGCTTCATCTACAGACAAACAGTAGGACGTGTTAGAACAGTAGAGCATATGCCATTGAAAAAGGAATGCGTGTGTCTGTGTGTGTACAGAGGCAGGCAGACTACTATAGACAAAGCTTTTAGAGAGAGAAACGTGTAGCATATTCCCAGAGTGTCTGTCTGCCCGTCAGAATCTGCAGGCGTGCCAGGTGATGTCCTCCAAAACGCAAACCTGCCAATACGAGAGGCCCAAGTGACAGCACACACACAGAATTTATTTCCACAGATGGGTGGCAACGTGAGGGTAGGCAATATGGCAAAAATATAACATCACAACGCTTGAAGACAAATTCACAACATAATATGTATCAGAACATCTTGTTTTTTTGAGATTCATAAACAAGTTGGAACGGACACAGTGCAGGCAAACAGGAATTCCACATTTAAAAGAACTGCTTACTTGTTTTCAATATTTTAAAATGTATTTTAATAGCAAAGCTACACCACAGAGTACACATTTACCAATGTTACACTCAATATATACATTCAACTAGGCAAAGGCTTGTCAGATCACAGATAAGGAACCATAAAGAACCTTGCATTAGAAGCTAAACATGGCTTATATGGTAAGCAAACAGAGGGCTTGTCCTTCAGATTCTTAATCAGACTTTCCCAATCCACCTTTACACTCTGGTGCCTCAGGTCAGTAACTGCTGCACCATTTAAGGTAGAATAAGAAAATTCAAACAAGCTCGGTAATTAAGAAGCTGATTCCATATATTTGTATGTTTTACTGCAGTCCACAAAAGCAACTGGAATCCAGGTACTAAAACACGACTTTGCTTTTGCCATTATTTAGCATTTATTTAAAAAAACATACATGATTACGTGTTCTCCAAATAAAGGGCAGGGGCTCGTTGGACTATATTAGCTAGCCAAAACGAACCAAATTTTACTTGTAAGGTGGAACTACACAAAGCATGTATAAACATTTAGACAGATAACTGCATGAGACTGTGTGAAATAATAGTAAGTGCATAAGCTGTAAGGTTCTGCGACCCGGGAAGACTGTATCATGACATCATGTGATCACAATAATGATAACACATCGTCATATTGTCCACCCCTACGGCAGTGCTTTTTCAGAGGCTGTTCTCCACTTCTGATAGAGGATGATGTGTTTTGTAGCCCAGCTAGTGCAGCCACAACAGAGGTGGAAATGACACCCATTGTTCATGCTCACACCATAGTGTGAAAAGCAGCCTAGCACAGTCTATCTGCTGTATTTTTTTCAGCCACCACTTGTTTTTGCGTTTGGCATGGGAGTAACGCAATGATTCTTAGATTTCCTTCCACTGCCCTTTGTATGCGTGTGCAAGCATTTGCACACCTATATGTTCGTGCTAACCCTGTGACTGACTCATTGTCTCATTGCGGTTTGAAACCTGCTAGATAGTGATTGATTCTGAAGTGTAGATCCAGCACAGTGTGGGAGTCTCCAGAGATACAGAAAAACCATCGAGCTGAAGCACAAGGCCAGTCTCTCTCTCTCTCTCTCTCTCTCTCCCTCTCTATGTTTTAGTGATACGAAACATCACTGTTTATTGGAGCAAAAACACTCTACACTCTTGATAGCAGCAAGTGTGAGGTGTTTATATTAGTCAACTACATGTCAGCTCCAGTGTTCCTGCCACATATGATTGGCTCCTGGTTCACCTATTTTATTAGAGTCAGATAACCAATATATACCGTCTTAAAGGGGAAATAAAACATCTAATTTCATTAAGATACTTTTTCATTAAGATTGTTTTGGAATCTTCTCTAGACTCTTTAGTGCTTTAATGCTTTAGTCATTTCTGTACATAGATACAATTATAACTTTAAAATGACTGACAGCACTTAGTGATACTCATGCTTTCAGGAGTCAACCCTGAACCTGCCATTGTTGGAATCAATGGAATCAACGTCACTTAATTTTAGCCAAGACAGCCACTGAGCTGATGATAAAAGGATACAGCAGAGAGTAAACCATTTTAAACATAGTTTACCCACTTTGGTATAGCTACAGATTATAGTGATATGGCTAAAACGAGCCAATTTCACACAATAAATAATAAAGGGAAACTCAGAGTGATGTACTGAGGAAATCATTCAAAGTTCTTCAAAGTAGTTAAAGTTCTTCAAAAACAAAATGCTTTCCAAAAAAATGTTGGCTGCAATAATCTTCCACTTTTAAGAGGCTGAAGATGCCTTCATATTTACCAGCTTCTTATTGAACTTTTCTGTTCCATCTTTAATATGGTGGCAGTTACCTTAAGGGCGCCAAAGGACATTTAAGAAGCTGACAGAAAAGCAGCAATTCAATTACGAAAAACCGACTCAAGGTCATTGTCATCAGCTATGGAGTTGAAAAATCGACTCTTTTGGAATCGAATTAAAATTAATAAGCAGCAGTCTTATCATACTGCACCTTTCTAATAAAGATACCGTTGGGTAACAACAGTACAAGTACTAAAAAAGTAGCTACACATAATGATAAGCAACTTCGTCCACTAACTACAACCTTTCAAGTTAAATTTTATTTCTTCTTTGCTACAATCTACTTCACCTTGACCATTGACTCTTATGTGCAGCCTTTGTTAACAGACTTCTCTTCTCCCACATCTGGGTTTTAATTATTTTCCACCTCAGTCTGTCCGTCCAGCTGCAAGTTAACTAGGTAGCTACATCTCTATTTTTGTCTTTTTTTTTTGACATCTCTTGAACCGGACAGCTGCTCTTTACATTGTGTAAAAAGTCATGATCAATGGACCAGTAGAAATGCTCCATAATCACTTGGAAAAAAATCTGACTCCACTGACTTACATTACTTACATGCTTTCGTACTCTCCTGTAAAGCGGTCATGTTTGAGACACTTGTTTTTCCATGGACAGGGAGGATATGTATGGCACAAATAAATCAACAGTTCACAGTAAACAAGACTTGGCTTTCTGACTGCTTCTTCAAGTACCACATTAAAACAAACAACGCCGGAAAACAGTAAAGGTCAAAACGCAAACATCATACATAAACGCCAATGTTAGCTAGCTGGCGTAACGTTATCTATCTAGCAAACACACAACGCTGTCTACTGTAACGTTGCTACAACGTTGTCAAAAGGTGGCGCTTTTTACATTATTCGAACAAGCTTGTCACTGTTCATTAACGCTGTTTATGAAATCATGACTACTTATTGGCACCGTAGCAAAATTCCATGGAGGTTTAGGTAGATATAATGGAAAGTATGAAGAATTCCAGGAGGTTGAAATAACGTTGTCACAACTTTCTGAGGAATTACAACTAATTTCAATGTTGTGGACACCAAAACAGAACGTTGTCACACCGTAACTGCGTTTGCATGGTAACGTACGATAGCTGGTTGGCTATATTAGCTTAGCTGACGTTGGCTAAACATTTTCTGAGGGTAGTTTTCAGACCGCCATTAAAATAAATCACCTACGTATATCATGTTTCACTGTATGAATTACACGGGAAACAATTAACAGTTTAACTACACGTTTATGGACATCCTGACGTAACTAGATAACTAGCTAACGAGCTACATAACATGTTAGCTAGCTTACTCACCTGTACGTGTGTTGCGGTGTTTAACGTTTTGGAGTTTGGCTTTTTTCCTTATTTTCAGCTTGTATACATTACAAACAACGATGTAACATTTATTGTATGCGTTTTTACGCTCAGCAAGGCTTTATTTCCACCGCTCTGCTCCGCTGCTCCAAACCGCGATCCTGACTAGATGTTCCCCGAAGCACGCAGCGGCGCGCGAGAGTTCGTTTTAAACCGATTCCCAGCCTGGAAACAGAACAAACTCCCTCGACAGTACGTCTCTTTACAGAGGAGGACCATGACCTCCAATAAACAGTGGTACAAATACATTAAGAAATTAGATTATCATTAGCTTTAATCACTTTTCACCAGCTGTGTAAACAAACCACCACTTGGAGTGCAGTCTTAGATTCTGAGCCTCATTCTGCATGTAAACACAGTCACTAACCCTAACCTAGATTTTAATCCTTTTTTTATAGAAATATTACTAAAGGTCTGTCTTTTCTATCTCAGAAAGCAATGCACATGACCTTGTTCATGCGTCTGTTGCAAGCGGAGTTGATTTTATTTCTTTTTTTTTACTTGGCTTCCTTAGAAAACAGTCCAACTCGGCAGCACAAATCCTAATAAAAACAAGAAAGAGAGCCGGATATCACCCTGTTGTGCCCCAGGAACCATTTTAAATTGTTCTCTGCTGTCTACATATAAAGCTGGTATCTGTGGTCAGGGTGAAAGCAGCCCAGGTGTGGTTTTACACCCCCATTTACAACCATATGGTTTGGTCCTAGAATTAAACAAGGTGTTTTACTGTTTTTTGGTGAATATTTTGAATATTAAATATTCTGGTTTACAGACAGATGCTGTGGTGAACACATTGTGCTAACATATTGAAATAGGACACATGAATAAAATGATAATCTGTGTAACTAATATAGGCCTTCATACTATTTAGATAGCTATGCTAACATTAGTTAATTAAGGCTTGTTAGTATCTAATGTTACCTAAACTAGCTGCTTGCTTTCAATCTCAACATCAACACAAAGTCAGTTGAAGTTGTTACTCAGTGTAAAACTTTCAGTTAGATATGAGCTGCTTCAACCAATCACACAGCATGGCTGCTACCTACAGGTTAGGTTTGTGATGAAGGTGGAGCTGCTTGTCTCTTCAGTCTCTTCAGTGTTAAATGCTGAGCCAAGCCGCTCGATATTGTCCAAGCATTTGAGAAACTGTCCGGAGTGAAATGTGCAGAGAAATAAAAAAAACTTTGATTTAAAGTTGTCTGGGATCTGGTTAAAGATGTGGAATCTGAAGTTGCCTGCATGTTCACCAGCTTGTTGTGCAGATTTTCCACTCCACCTCAAATGGTGCACAGTTACACTCTCACACCTGTGCAAACTGTAGCATTTAGGGTGGACCAGAACATTTGATGAAGAAGCTGAAGAATAGGAAACCAACTTCAGCCTAATTTAAAGATGAACATCAGCCACGGCTAGTGTTCCCTGGACAAATAATCTCCTTCATCACAGAGAAAGGTAACAGTCTGCCCTTTTTACTGCCCTCTTCTGTAAATGTGGGATTTGTATTCCAAACAACAGTGTTTGAGATTATGTTTGGTATGTCAGGCCTATGTACTGATCTCGCCTTATTCAAAGACACAAATAAAAATACAGTTTTTCATCCCATGATGACAACCTTTCAAAGAAGTACACTGACTCCTGACTAGATCTTTTAGAGAACACTTTAATGTTCTAGTTTCTGTTACTAGTTTTTAAAGCTCTAAATGGCCTGAACACAAAGAATGTATGTCTGTCTGATTATGCTCCAGCACATGATCTTGGATCTGCAGATACTGACTTTCTGCAAAACCTTCTGCTTTTTATTAGACAGTCAAGCTGAAAAAACATTTGAAAACAAACATGTTTACTTCAGTGGTACTTGAAATTAGTTTCATGTTATTGTTCTTGTATATTAATAATTTGATCTGTGTCATTGCCTTATAGTTGTAAAGTAATAGTTTCTTCTATTACTCTCAAGAATTGTGTGAAATACCCCCTGATACCACCTGGACTGCCATGTTGGCTAGTTACTCTAGGACTGGCTGACTGCTTACTCACCATAGGACCACTGATGCTAGTAGCCTCAATGATAACATAAGGTTTGGTTTACCTATTCTTCTTCTGTAAAGGCTCTTGTATAGTTTGGTAATGCACTCTTCTACCATAAATGAAGATCTTACACATCTACTCTTCAGTCTTCAGTTTGAGAAATGAGTAACAATTCGCTCTTTCCACCAAACCAGCCTTGGGAAAATTGTTTTTAGAGGTATCCCTGTCATAGTTACAGTGGTTAGGCTATGAAGGACCAACTGAGTGAACCAGTTTGCTAAAGCACCACTCTGAGGTAGATCAGGGCTGCATCTCTAGTTAGTTAGGAATAGCTAGGCTGGCTGTTGTGAGGGTGAAGTAGGTAATCAAAGATAGTAAGGTCATAATAAGTATAAATTCAGAATATTCCAGAATATTTATTTTTAGACATTCAGAGGATCCCCAATTCAACCCCCCCCCCCACCCTCGAAAACCCTGTACTTTGCACCTTGTTGTTAAAGTGTTTTTAAAGCACTTTGAGCTCCTACCAGTTTGAAAAAGTGCTCTATAAAAGTTTGGGCTCCATTTCATTTCTCTTTCCTCGCACACTTTGACTCACCACTAGGACATGCGTCTCACTTACGTTACACAAGTGGTCACTCACAGAAGAAGGCGAGGAATAGACCACTGAAGTCGTGTCATCATTCTGTCGTCGGTGCCATGCTCTGCCGTCCATATTAGCAACTCCAGAAATTGTTCTCTTTGGAAAAAAAAATTACAGAAATGTCCCAAAGCTAAGACATTTTGTCATATGAACTTTTTTTCTGAATATTACTGGGTCCTCTGAAATTTGAGGTTGTTAAATATGTTAAAGAGGTTAAAGGCCATTAAAAATGAACACTGCTGTGTAAAAGCTAGTGCTAATGAACTGATGTCATTAGACTGGCTTCCTCCTTTAAAAAAACAAACAAATCAGCAGGTTTTGCCAGCGTGGTAGCGTTATAAGCTGACCTACGCCCATGTTACACTGCTCATCACTGCTCTCCACTTTTAATACTCTTCTGTTCCTTTTTTCACTTAAGCTAATAAAGTAACGTAATAGCCCTTGAGGACACCATATATACCATCAGGGGGCATGTTAAAACCGGTAGTATGTGGCTGTATGTAGAGCAGAATTAGGGTCTTTCAGGATTTAAAGCACCCTACTAAAACTAGATGCTCTTGCAACAGAATTGGCTTTACATTAATGAAAACAACCATGTCCGAATCCAGGTTATCAGGTCCATTCAGCATATTGTCGATGTCCACAGAAAAACGTGTACCTTCATTTTTGCTGATTTTAATTTTTCTGTATCATTTAAATACATCAGCTGCCGTTTACACTGTGTGAAATTTTTATGATGACTGGATCAAGAGAAATGCTCTAAAATTACTTGGAAAAAAATTGGCCTGTAAAGTTGCTATTTTGGAGACACTTGTTATTCTTTGGAAAGCGACAATATACAGTGGCGTTAAAAAGTTTGGAATCAATTGACATATTAATAACTGCTGTTATTTTGTTAAATGATAAAAGTGTAGTAACTGATAATATGTAGAATAGACCAAAATACATAGAAAACATATATAATGTAATTTATTATGATGTGTTGGGATTTAATGTTCTGAGATCTGACGTTTTAAATACAATGCACTCATAATTGTATTTCTTTTATTTTTATTTCATTCTTAAAGTTACAGCTGACATCTTCAAATCCAAGTTCCAGGTCTGAATTTTGTAAAAACTGGTAGATATAACACCAGGTGGCCAATCAGCTACATTTACCTTTACTTAATTACCAGTGATTACAAAATACAGGAATAGAAATTTAGGTCCAGATTCAAAAATCTCTGTTACAGCTTTCACAGTCATTAAAGAATCATCTACATCTCTGTTGATCATTCTGGACAATCAATATTTTTTTTAATTTTTCCACATATTTCTATTAATGTAGATTAAATTTATCTGAAAGTGTTTTTATATCATTTTAATAAAAACAGTCATCCTAAACTTTTGAATAGCAATGTAGGTGCATTTTTTAGTTCTACAATTACAGATTATTATTTGGGTAGATTCTCATTGTAATTTTAAACAACTCATTGTCCCTGCTGGGCTTAGAATACTCCATCAACCAAAAATATTCAGCCAATAGCATCCTGCGGTTTGATTTGTTGGTTTGTTATAGGAAATTGCATTATTTTTTGGTGACTAGAAAATGTTTTGTCAGTATTTGTAAAATATTAATGATAATTGCTGTTTCCATCCCCTACGCCTTGAAACGTTTAAAAAGCACAAACACCCTGATGAAAAACGATGGCGTACATTTGCAAAGCAAATTGCATTTTCTTTTACCAGTGAAAGGAAAGCAGAGAAGTTAGCAAAGAAACATTTTGCCCAGGATGGCAGGACGGTGAGCTTGGCATGGTGGTCTTCATATAAAGGTTTGAAACCACAGAGCATTTTCTCCATGAGTACTGTAGTATCTCATGGGCCAAGTCTATTTTTCCCCTCGTGCCTAAGGGCTACATGGTTTACACAAGTGGAGCGCTTTCTGCCTTTCAATTAATCCACAGCCTACAGTCAACCCCAGCACAATTTCTCATGCTACTGTGAAACAAAGGAGTAGGGATAGGAATAGAGGGGCCAAGAAAACTGGCAAGACTGCATGTGATCCCTTTTTAGGAGCTATTAGCATGTTTTCAATCACCTCTGCAAAGCTATTTTAAGAATATCAAACCTTAGTCAAACCTCAGGACAACAGTAAAATCATGTATTTTCAAACAGAAAACATGAATAACTTCTCTATTACAGCATAAAATCAACATTATGATCACACTGTGATGTGAATTTCCCTAAGCTAATTCAGACACACCATCCCAATAGATGTTTTGCAATAT
The DNA here is from genome assembly GCA_021613375.1 of Megaleporinus macrocephalus. Classification (NCBI taxonomy): domain Eukaryota; kingdom Metazoa; phylum Chordata; class Actinopteri; order Characiformes; family Anostomidae; genus Megaleporinus; species Megaleporinus macrocephalus. The sequence goes on along the minus strand of CM038725.1, from coordinate 11,265,019 downwards.
TCTAATTCTTTTAAAATCCCTCTTAGATGGAGGCAACCTTCTCTTAATGAGCGTCGCCTATCACTAATCGAGTTGTATCGTCCAGACAGCCTATCAGTGTGATTCAGTCAGTTCGCCAGCCAGACAGCATGATATTCCTGTCTCCCTGCTGGCGAAACTCAGCTATAGTGATGGCTAAAGAGCTAAAATGAAAAGGTAAAAACCAAACCCTCCATGACCACTTTGTTCTTCCTTATCCAGTTTGCCCAAATACCAGATGCATCTTATTATTTTGACTAATTGTTTCATATCCCCTGTAAGTTTTAGGTTTTTTCAGTTCATTGGTAAACAAATGAGACCAGTAGTTGTGTGTCTAGGTCCCCAACCCCCATGTATCCCTAGGCGACAAGGCCTGGGTCAAGTTGTCTCATTCAGACTGGTCTTGGGGATCACCAACGAGAGACAAAAGTGGCGCAGTCTAGACAAAGTCGCAACACCCTGGGATCAGGCTGGAACAGCGGTCCCCAGAGAGCCATCATTCATTTGTTCTCTTGCTTTATCCCTGCTTGACTTGTCTGACCAATTGTCACCTCCTAAACCCGCCATGGTCTTCAACTTGAACTTCAGACATGGGAACACTGGACCAGACAAAATCTAGACAACTGGACAAGATCACAATCTTTTTTTACTTTCCGAGCTGATTTTAGTGGTGGTTGTTTTATCTACAAAGTGATAGACCGGCGCTATCAGAGTCTCAGATATGACTGAGAAACATTGACATTAGACAGGCATAAGAAGACAAGAGGGGGGCACTTTTATTCCTTGACCCAAATGGGAGTGGTCTCTGCCACCGTTGTTCTACCACATCTCTGTTCCTATATGGGAGAAATCCTTGACCATGGCTAACATTAATGTAAATTAGATCAACGACTGTGGGAATATTCGGTGGGAACGGTATATTAGTGCAAGGGTGGGTTGACTCAAATCCATCTGGCTATTCTGTCTGTTTTAAATCATCGCTTGATTTCCCCTTAATAGAGATCTATGATGTAATTGCTGCCTGAGACTAAAGAAGCTTGAGACATTGTAGTTAGTATGTGCAAATGTGGTAGTATATGTGCTTATACAGTCCATGGATGGCTCACACAGAAGCAACACATCAAAGGACATAGGCAGTAACCTCCAAATAGTAAACTAGGGCATCACTTTTCAAATCCTTTCCAAGAAACTGAATGGTCAATCAGCATGGCTGTTAAATATCTTCAAATAAGGCTGAAGTTGGTTTACTATTGACCAGCTTCTTAATCGAATGTTCCATTCCACCTTAAAGGCTGCAGCTTGTGCAGGCCTGCTATGCTAATGTTACTTACTTTGAGGTTGCTAAATCATATACTTATGCTACATAGACCAGCCGCTTGTTTTCAATCCCGGCATCAACACAAAATAAATTAAAGCTCAGTATTAAAATTTTCAGTTTAAGATGATCTGCATTAACCAGCTAAACTGGTGCCAGTACAAGCTGTAGCATTTAACAAAAGCATTTATAGAGAAGCTAATGAATAGCTAATGAAGCTAATGAAGCCAGCCGCATCCACATTTAAAGACCAACATCAACCATGTCAACTGACGGCAGGATTTCTATTTGAAGGAGAAACAACAGTGCTAAAGATTCACGTGGTGTTAGTTCCATGTACCGAACTCTCTTAGCGTTAGCTTTAGCATTAGTTCATCTAAAGAACACTCAAACCTTTTCCTTTTTGAACATAAAAACATTTGATGTCCAGTTGTTAAGAGTTTGTTGATGTAATCAATGTAAATGTATGTTCATATTTTATAGTTTCATGTATCATCTGCAGTGAACATCATTTTTAAAATAATAAAACATTTCACATGTATGCGTCTGTATTCTTCTAGCTTTTTTATTGTGCCATTGAATTTTTAAGTGTGGTCCAGGTTTAATGTACCAGCCAATCAGATAAGACCCAAACAATCTATTTTTTAATAATGAGCTGAAATGAAAAAGATGTGTCTATGCCAGTTTTATAGCTGGCCAATCGTTGCCTGGTGACCCAACTATTATTCTGTAAAACTGGTTTAATCACAGCATGTTTGCAACATTAAAACATGCTGCACGGTCAGTGGTGAAATTCTGGGGAGGGATTCAGGCCCAGTGATCTGATGGAATGACGCTGGATATGAAAGCTCCGCTAGACAGCAAGCAGTGCACAGTGCACAGGGACAATGCTTTGCTATTTGGGCTTCTCATAGGTTTGTGTTTGTGCTGTTCAGATATTGAAGGAATGAACCCTAGAGGTCTCCATTTGCACAGCCCTGATGAGTACACGCGCACACACACACACACTCACGGGGGTTGAGTCACGCAGTATTACCGCAGTGTTTATGGAGGTCTGAGGCAGGCTGTATGGGCCTGTATGGACCTGTATGGTTACTCACACAAAGGGAGTCATCAACACTCGACAACACTGCCCTGACATCACTCGGCTATACGGCCTGTATGGTGCCTGGAGATGACATCACACCGTCAGTCTGGATATTGTATGTCAAATATTGTGTAATAATCAGTGTAGGATGAAGTGAGTGTATTTAAATGAGTGGTCTATGTTAGGTCTAATTTACTTATTGGCAGCATTATGATAAGGTATATTTGACCCTGCAGTGTAAAACTATTTAACATGCATTTTATTGCCTTCATTTCTGAATTTCTTTTGAAGACTAAGCTTAGTTTGCTATTTTTACCAATGCCCAGTATGGTCAATTGGTCTTTATTAATACTCTAAATACAACTCTACACCAGCAACGGTAGGTAGAAGACAGTGTGTATAGAAACACAGTTCCAATAGATTATGACACACATATGTTCCTTGTATAAAGGTACTAGAGATGGTACCTAGTGACATGAGGGATATCAGCTTGTTTCCGAGAGTGTAATGTTAATGTTGTTTTGTGAGGTGTCCAGTGTGAATGACCGGGTGCTCGGTGCTGCTGTCTAAACTAACCAACATGTTAATTTCTAATTACTAAAGTATTTGAGTAGTAATATCACTGAAGATAACACTTACTGTGGAAAACTGTCTCAAAACATACTGATCCACACAATCACTCACACATTACCCTGTGTCTGGTCCAAAGTGCACTGACTCATGTAGAAATAAGATAACTGAGCTTGCACTGCCAATGTTTAATTTTATTTATAGTAATATAATAATATCCCATATTTATTCTTTTTGCAATTCTTAACTCTCAGAGCATCACAATATCATGATATAATTGATTTAGTATTTGTGTTTGGTTATAATTGCAAGTGAATTATATAGAATTTTATAATTTATTTTATATATTTAAAGTGTTTTTAGAAAAAACGTACATGAGACACATGTCAAATAGTGATATTTTCACATGACTCTGGGCTTTTAATACATGTCAGCAACTTGTATTTGATATTGTAATTTTGATATTGTTATAAATTTAAGAAGTAAAACATTTTGAATGTAATATATTTTACTTGCATACAGATCTTGATAAGTGTTGTCACCTTTTTTTAAAAGAACTAAAAAGATCTAAAAATGGCTCATTCTGTCGCTCATTATTGAGTACAAGTAAATAATTAGCATGAGCCAGTCATGTTTTTATTGATTGTCTGTCCTCTTTTATTTATGTTAAGTGAATCTAATATGAAGGCTTGAAGCGGAGCGCTAATATCAGGAATTCGGTTGGTGGGTTTTTTTTCGAGCCAGATTACTGATGCTGACGTCACAGCTCAATTATCTCATGCTGGCTGGTAGGGGCATCATGTTGGTAGCTGAAACCAAACCGGAGGTGTGAAGGCACTTGCCTATCCAATGCCACAGCAGTAGCCCTTGTCGAACTGTTCCACCATACCAGAAACACCTTCTGCCTATTTTGCTAATATTTTTATCATTTAATTCTTATGTTTTACTCATGAAGTTCTTTATTTTAGCTTTCTTGATTAAATATTGATTCTAATTTTTATATATTTTCAGTCCCTTTAAGTTGTAAATGCTTGGATGCATTGTAAATGAAGGTTACCCTCAATGTATTACCAAGGGAAAATAAAGGTTGATTGATTGATTGATTGATTGTTAAAACTTGGGTAACTATCTAATATATAAGGATGCAAAAAGTTCTCTTATTCAAGAAAACACTGCTTTTATTTTTAACCTACTACAACAACAAGCGTCCATTTAATTTGGGCCACTTTACACAACTTTGTTTTCTTTGTTATAAGTAAGCATGTTACTGTAACACGGTACATAGTAACACTTCTGATTGTGATGTTATTTATGTTACTGGTGTAGGCCATGACGCTGCTTAAGCAAACACACACACACACACACACACACACACACACACATACACACACACACAAACACACACATACACACACACACACAAACATGGAGGCACACACCTCCCAGGCCTTTCCACTGTGTCAAGTGTATCCCTACACTTCACTCGGGTGGAAGGCTATGGACTGCAGCTGTCTGTCTGGCCTGTCTGAATGAGAAAGGGGGGGTGTGGGTGGGGGGCGGTGGTACTGTTTTTCAGTGTGTGAGAGTGTGTGTATGTGTGTGCAGACAGAGGCTGTGAATGCTTCTCCTGATGAGAGATGGGGGCATATTGAAAAGTATATTAAATTACCCTGATTAACAATTTAGCCACGAACGGGGCGCTGCCGAGGCGCTCTATGGGGAGGCTCCCGCGCCATTCATGCACACAGCGCCGGGGTCGAAAGGTTCCCCAAGTTCACAGGCTCTGGGCCTTTTGTTATGCTAACACGCTAGCCCAAATCAGCTGCCCCTGCACTGTGGCCAGACAGAAATTATTCCCTGAGAACTTTTTTTTTTTTTTTTTGGCCCCGGAGTTGTTATTCCTGGTCAGTGGTTCAAGCTGAAGGCAGGATTTATTGTGGG